>CM021100.1:867634215-867761584 GCA_007115665.2 Sequoiadendron giganteum | reverse complement strand
GGAGAGAGGGAGATGGAGATAAAGGGAGGGAGCGTGGGAGAGTGAGAGAGATAGAGGGAGAGTGGGAGAGGGAGAGAGGAAGAGGGAGAGAGAGTGAGATAGTGAGAGGGAGAGATGGAGAGGGAGAGATAGAAGGAGAGGGAGTGAGAAGGAGAGGGGAGAGTGAGAGAGTGAGAGGGAGAGTGGGGGGAGGGAGAGGGAGAGTGGGAGAGGGAGAGAGGGTTTAGAGTTGTGGGAGAGAGGGAGAGGCAGAGGGAGAGGGAGATGGAGAGAGGGAGAGATAGAAGGAGAGGGAGTGAGAAGGAGAGGGGAGAGTGAGAGAGAGAGAGAGAGAGAGAGAAAGAGAGAGAGAGGAGTGATTGAGTGAGAGACTTGAGAGAGATAGAGGTGGAGAGAGCGAGAGGGAAAGAGATAATATTTAAATATTTTATAAATTGGTAATATATATATTTAATTATTTATGGATTAACTAAAATATTGAAATAATATTTAAATATTCTACCTTTAATAATATATTATATATTAAATACATAATTCGGTAAGAGATTACCATAAATTGTATATTAAATATATTACATTATAAACTTTATTGGATATTATATATATTAAATTATAAACTTAATTGCATTTTTAAATAATATATTAAAGATTGTATAAATTGTTTTAAAACTGATCTAAAAGATATCATATATTGAATTCAAATCCGATATCCGATTTGAATTGGATGTCCGATTTGAATCGGATATCCGATATTTTGACACAAAATTTAATGCCTTGGTATTAGGCTCGGTATTAGGCTCGGGATTTGGTTCGGACCTGCCAATCCTAAAAGTCAACACATAAAATGTCTTTTAGAACTTACCTTGTTTTTCCAGACTTCACCCATGTGGCTGATGACTTTTATTTTATGTAAAATTGATAAAATGAAAAGGGTTTGTAAAGGAGCTTCTCAGCTTTCTACTAGTATAAATTATATTTTCTTTAGAATCTAATAAATAATAATTATTTATTTTTTATTAGAATTACGACTAAAGTCCTGATTGATAGTCTGATAGAAAAACATCTATAACTTTCAAACGGTATCACATTTTTTTAATCCAAAACATGCGTCAAATTCTATGCTCCACATACTATAGGATTAAAAAAAATAAAAATTAATTCCATTAAGTTTTGACCAAGTTAAGGTGGTCAGACATACAAGTTTTAATATTTTTAAAAAGTTGTAATAACAAATTCATAATTCATTATTTATTTGAAAAAAAATTACAAAAAAATATGCATCACATTCGGACATGAGTCCTCTACTTATATCTAAAATTTTATAAAAAAATACTATGGTTTTATTATGGTTAGGATGGTCAGACAGACACCTACTTTTTATTTTTTCCCTGAAATTTTAGTACTATTGCATTGAAATTTCAAATTTTCACCAAATAGATTTTTTTTTTACAAAAATTAACCTAGTAGTTTAGAAACTACATTCAATTTTCCACAAATTCTATTCTTACATATTTTTGAAATAATATAGATAACTTATTCAAATTTTTATGTCAAGTTGCCCAACTCTGATTTTCTGAATTTTCATTGCCACTTAAGGACCTGTTTTTTCCATGATGATCCTACACATACCCATATCTGACCTTGCAACCCTTGTACATATAGTGTTAGAACTTGTAGTTACACCTATATGGTTTCCACCTCTAGGGGTCCATTGGCCTATCCCCCACATCCTCCTCCATCACCTCTATGATGGGTATCTCCTCCAAACCCTCTCCATAACCACCTCCTATCTCAACTCTGCCTCCTCCATCTCGTCCTCTCTCCCAACCTCCTTGAATTTAGTATCCATACTGATGTCTACATATTGGTGTTGATCTCTTTGTACCTCCTATTAAGGAGGAACATCTACATGCATTGGAGCAACTAGGACATCTACTCTAACACCTCCTCCTGATGAGAAATATCCTCTCCCTGTTGACCATCGACTCACCTCAGTGCTTGAGGTGGAAGTCCACCTCTGTCTCCACCCTAATATTTGTCTTCACCTTGACCTCTATCTCCACCTTGACCTATATCACCTCTCCCTCCTCTACCAAATCTAGCCCCTCTACCACCTCCCCCTCCACCATCCCCACCATCATCCCATTTTCCCCACCATTACCCTCAAAATATGCCTCACTGACCTCTCCCAAGCCTCTCTATTGGGTTAGGACAATAAATATTTGTATATGGAATAGGCTTGTTCTCGGCCCACCACGCATCATACACATCTATGGTACCTACATCAGTGACCTCTATAGTGGTACCCCACTAAAAATTCTATAGTGCATCAATCTCCTACTCTAGTACCTCTAAACTAATGATATGTACCCACTAATTAACCTCTCGGATGACATAGAAAACGCTGTATTACCAATAGGAATCCCTTGTTTCTCCTCGAACTACCAATGAACCCACTTTGGTAGGTAACAATAAACGATATGTTGTGACTATATTTCCCTCCAAATAAGGAACTATGGCTGGCTGCAATATGTTAGATGATCACCATCATCCTCACAATGGGGACACTATCAGAATAGTGTCTAGGTGAATTAATCAAGAATGTCAATAGTATGATGCTAGTACCCAACGTCATCAAATTGCACCTATGTCATAATGCCCCCATAAAAGTATACATACAAAAGTCCTACTACAAGCTGTTTGTGAAAAGGTGGTCAAAACACCACAATGTGCTCCCATGGCCAAACCATGAAAAGAGAATTTCCATAACTAATAGACTGTATCTCGATAGGCTACATTATGGAGCTCAAAGTATAGCATGGCAAGCATACAAAGTCCCCAAGTATATACTATACCATGCATCATCATATCTATGAGCACCTCTCCCCATCCAATAGGGAACCTACGTACTTGATGATTAGGACACACAACACCCACAATCACATTGCAGACAACAATGACCATCATATCATATCTCTTAGTCACAATGTCCCACCGGATCTCATAATCCTCGATGCCAAGATCTACTATGTCCTAAATCTCAATGGTAAAAAATAATTGAACAATATCATATAACACCTGGTCCCCACAAATTAGAAGACACGAGTGTGAACCCCAATTTCAAACCTGCACAAACATAGAAAAAAAGCACAATGTTAGATCAAATGCAAGTGAGAATCAAGAATTCCCCATGAAATCCATTTACAAAACTTAAAATAGGAAAATGAAGAAAAGAACATAAAAGATAAATGAAATCCTAAATTAAGCCATGCAAAATCTTGATCCCATGCAGGAGTTGGTACCAATTGGTATGTCAAATTTAGCCCTTTCAACTCCTTTGTAAGCTTTGATGATTTGATGAAGATTGATCCACCTTGGTTGAATTTCTGCATAACCTAGCTAAGAGCTTGATAAAAAACATATGAGAATGAATATGCTTGAAGATGGATTTGAGTATAATAAGTTTACTCCAATTGTGGATGATAGAATGAGAGGAAGAGTCTCTCATTTATAGATTTCAAATTGGAAGAATGAATGAAATTGAGCAATGTGGGATCATTCAACATCCAATGGTCAAGTGCCATTTGTCAAGATGTGAATGGTTGAAGGTTGAGCACATTTTTATCAATGTGCAAGTTTGAATTTTGAATTTGATGAAGTGACATGTTTAGGGGGGATGAAAGAAATGGAGTTAATGTCACTTGGCTCAAGGCCAAGGACATGTAAGAGACATTAAATGCCTTGTTGGAAGGACCAAACCCATTTGAATTTGAATTCAAATTTGAGGGAATATTCCCCTTTTGATGCCATGTGAGGGAAAATAGATGAATTAATAAATCAAAGTAATTGATTTATTGTGCAAGTTACATTCTCTAGAGAATGTGACATAGATTAAGATTAAATTAATCAAAGTTTAATTAATTTAATGATGAATTTAGGAGATGTGACAACTTTGACTTAAATTTATGAGTTAATTGAAATCAATAATTGAGAAGAAAGATTAATTAAATAAATGTTTTGATTTATTTAACTAAAGGGGATAATGTTAGATTAAATTAAATAATGTTTAATTTATTCAATTTAATAAGAAGACTTTAGGGATTTAATCAAATAAGATGAATTATTTAATTAAAGAGGGATTACAGAAATAATTAAATAAAATTGATTTATTTAATTAACAAGAGATGATGACTTAATTAGATAAAGTTGATTTATTTAATTAAGAGATGAAGAGTGATGAATTTAATCAAATACAGATTATTCGATTAAATGACTAGAAAAGGAGATGATTCATGATGAAATGGTGTTAGTAAATCAGGATCTAGTGAGTCAGATCGAATTGTATATTTTCCATGTCTACATTTTTCCCCTCTTCGAAGCAATGTACTTGTTGCATTGATTCAAATAATAAACTATTGTGATCAAAGTTCAAAATTTCTCGATTTTTTCGATGCCCCACTATTGCCCCAACGAGAAGGATTACGCTGGTATACTGCCCCCTCAAGAGATCGAGCTGAAATTTATGATTTTCCAATCGAGATCGCGATAAAATGGGAGAGGAGTGGTTCTATTGATCAGAGGACGAAAGATAATTCTTTGATGTAGACAATTCTAATGATGTATAGACAGTCATCGGCCATGTGTAGCCTCATGTATATTTTGATACAACACACCGATTTTAGATAAAAATGTTAGTAAAGATAGAAGAAAAAGAAGAATAAGATGGATGGAAGGATGATCCACACAAGTTCACATTATTACCGATTATGATGATGTATTGCTTACCAGGAGTTGGGATTTTCAAAGGGCCAATTAATTTATGTTTGATAACACACATAGGTACGATGCATCAAGGCATAAAGGACCAGGATGGCATTGTACCTAGTGTGATGGAATTTGACTCGTCAATTAGATAGGAGTATTCTTTTTCACACTTTGACATACAGAAACCTTGCTAGGAAGGACCTAACAAAACAAGTATTCACCAAGTTATTTTACAAGAACATCCAAAAAGCATAGCAAATAAAAAAGATAATGATCATTGCCCCATTCCTTTCTCTCTAAACCTATTTTGTTTAGGCATCATCGAGAGGTCCTTGTAACGAGTGCAAAATAAGATAAGTCAAAAAGACCAAGATAAAGTAAACAAACAAGCTAATGTTCTTCATACTGCTAGCCAAGGCTAAACTACTAGGAGGTACCTGATGCTTATGTCCATCACAGGAAAGCTTCATCCTAGGACATGTTGTGATCAGGATTTTGGTGGGACTGATTGGGTGATAAGCTATTGATACTCTGAGTTGACCAACTTGCTTACTTACTAACTTAGACTTTGACAATTAGGTGTTAACTTCGAAACCTGCTAGACTTGCTTCTGATTGCTTCACCAAAGGATGAAGGAAACAATTGATTGATGAGGAATGATGAAAGTTGAGGGTGAAAGCGAGATGAGATGGATGCACCATTTTGGATTTTTCAGATATTTTGAGGTTGTTTTTGGTATTTTCACATTTTTCAATGTTTTTGGATTTTATGTCTCGGGGGCCGATCAAGGATGGCCTTGCCTATGTTCTAGCTCAGAGCCAACGTAGTTTAGATGACAATTGACTTGAATACTGATGAGATGGAAGGGAAATGAATTGCCAAATTGCGACAGATGCCTAAAGGACTGACCTAAAATGTGAAATAGATGGGCAAATGGATTGCCAATACGACGGATGCCTAAAGGACTAACCTACAATATGAAATAAATGGGCAAACGGATTGCCAATGCGATATATGCCTAAAATCCTAAAATATAAACTAGATGGGAAAATGGATTGCCAATGTGATGGACGCCTAAAGGACTGACCTAAAATGTGAAATAAATGGGCAAACGGATGCCTAAAATCCTAAAATATAAACTAGATGGGAAAATGGATTGCCAATGCGACAGACGCCTAAGGACTGACCTAAGATGTCTCAGGGGATAATCAAAGATCAACCTTGCCTACATTCAAGCTCAGAGATGATGTAGTTTGGCAAGATGACTCTGCTTTTTTTTTTTCTGATTTTGAATGATTTGGATGTTTTTGGTTTTTGATTTTTGATTTTTCTGATGTTTTTGAATTTTCGCATAATTTTGACAATTTGGATATGGATATGTGATGATATCAATTCTCTATTTTGGGATTTTGTTGAAAACCAAGCTAAGGTTGATTGATCAGTTTGATGGATTAATAGTTTGACTAAGTGGGTTAAGTAAAAAAAAAGTGATAATGCACTTGTAAATTCCAGGAAGTTGTGTTATCCCAGAGTAAACTTGTACAAAAGTGGATGGTTTGACTAAGTGTGTTAAGTCAAACAAGTTGATGATGGATTGGATAATTTGACTAAGTGTGTTAAGTCAAATAAGATGATAATGCACTTGTAAATTCTAGGAAGTTGTGTTATCCTAGAGTAAACTCATGCATAAGATGATAGTTTGACTAAGTGTGTTAAGTCAAACAAGGTGATAATTGATTGAATTTGATTGATCAAGATTGATGAAGCTTGATTTGGAAAAAAATAGCCTTGATAATTTTGATGTGACGTTGAAGTACACATTAGATGCAACTGATATGGATAGCTTGGATTGATGTTCGATGAAAGATAAAGCTTGATAAGGAATGTCGTTTTGTCAAAATATTCCATGGGCTAGTGATTTGGATTTTTGGCCTCACAAATGCTTGACCGATTTGATTTCACATTTGTAAATGTTCGGATCACCACATAATTTGGAGGATATATATCAGGATTTATTCCCGAAGCACGGTGTAAACATCTGCCCCCAGTGTCTAACAATGTATGGAATGCCATGGGTGGATTCTTGGATAGGTGTGTGGATAGATACGGTAAGCATGCAAAGGATGCCAAGGATTATCTTGTGACAAGATAAGGTGTTCGAACAGAGGAATGCTCATTTGGATAATGCTTCAAGGCTCAGATAACATTGGGTAGGATAGGATCAATGAAAATGACCCATGTCAAGATGTCTACCATAAGCAAGTGTAAAGTGTGCACCAAATTTTCATCAAGATCATGATAAGGTAGATAGATGGCAATGGTTTGGATAAATGGTTTATGGATGAATAGGTGATATGGCTCGAATGATGGCTTTATTATGGATGAAATTTTGGGTTTATTATGGATGAAATGTAGGCTTTATTATGGATGCGATAAGATGCTTTCTCCTGAAATGGTGCATGTAGATGCTCGATTCTACACATGACGCCCATTTTCTAGGTTGTCATCATGGTACCTGTCCAAAGCGCCACCGAAGCGGTTTTTGCTAGAGGACAATTTTTATCTTTACTATTTTCAATCCATTTTCTGATTTTTTTGGATTTTTTATATTTTATATTTTTTTTGTATTTTCTAAGAGATTTTAAGCTGATGTTGAACCACCTGGTGGTGCTGACATTGATGCTTCTATCATAATGTGCCACTGGTATCCTACTTGAAGAAGCTGCCTTGCCAAGATACGTGCACTTGAAAACAAGTTTTGAGATCCCTGATCTGCTTTGCTGATACCAGAGTTAACTTCATCTTTGTGCGCACATCGCAATAGAGTGCCTTCTAAATCCTTATGATGAAGGGTCGCTGCCAATACATGGTCAATGTGAGAATTGGATATCATGCATGGAGGTGTGGATGGAGTGTGTTTAGGGATAAAAGATGGATTGGTTGATATTTTGGAACCTTTGACTCTCCAAACTTGGGAAGATGAGAAATGATGGGTGGATATGGAAGTGTGCATGGAATTAGGAACAACTGCTTGATACACCTTTTATGTCGCTTGAGAAGCATGTTTTCGCTTTTGTGTAAATCTCCCTTTTTTATTTTGCCCCATAGTTTCTTTGACTGATGGAGTTTGATAGGGATAATCTTTCTTTGTATTCTTTGGTATCCAAATGTATTTGATTTGTATAATATGCTTCTTAGCTTCTTTTTCTTTGATAACATTCTTCATGCTTTGATTCAAGTATTTCTTTTGACATTGGTCCCAATTTGTGGATGGGGTGGTGGGTGAATGAAGATTCATGACCTGGCTGGTTGTAGTATTGGCATTAGTTTCATCATAAGTATTCTTTGTGCTCTCTATGTTGATGTTTCCTCAAGATGAAGTTGCCCCTAGTTTTTTGGAAGTATTAATGATATGTTGAGATCCCTTGATTGTCAAATAACCAAGGCCTTGATGCTTAGGATTGCCAAAAAATTGCACTAGTTCCAAGATACCCTGTTCATGTAGGCCTAATCGTCTGCCTTGATAATTCATCTATTGAAACATTTTATGTGTAATAGGATATGATTTACCCTGGAAACAAGGTGCTACTCCTTCTCTGCTCTATGGTGGATCTTCAAAAGTGAAATCTTATTTATTGATGAGATAGCTTGCCCTAAGAAAGGTAAGTGATCCAAGTTTATAAGCGATTGAATCCTCCATATGTGGGATGAATTCTTGATTGATATCTTTAGCTTGGTCTTGTGAGATATCATATTGTAGTGCTTCTTCAAGAAGTGTTGATGCTTCACTTTCCACACAAAATTCTTCCTCATGATCCATTCTTGATATGCTTTCACATGATGTTTCTAATTCACAAATTTTGTAGAAGCCTTCTTCATGATTTGTTTCTAATATGTCTCTGGATTTCTCTATATATTGATCATGTGTACAAATGTTAAGAGTAGGAGACTCTTGTTCCTTGGTAATGATGTCAAGAGTATGAGACTCTTGTTTCAAATGAAGATCATCTACGTGTCCATACAAAGAAAGCATCTCATGGGTAGATGGAGGAGTATGTGCTATGTGGATATGATCATCTTGTATAGATAGGAGAGTGTCCATTATATCATTGTAGTAGCTTGGAGATACAAATTTTTGATCTTGAATTGCTTTTGACATGCTTTGGATCAAGTTCTTAACATGGGTCAATTTCAAAGAATGGATTGCATTCTTGGATATCTTCATTAGGCATAGGAAGATTCTCAAATGTCATGAGGTCAAAGGATGTCCATATATTTTAGAAAGGATCATTGCTAGACCTTGGTGAAAGATGTTGATCATGCTTTGGAATAAGTTCTTGCGATATATCCTCTAACTCATTAGCTGATGTAGAGACATTTTCAACATGATCATTGGTCGAAGTATCTTGGTTTATGTCAATAGGATCAAATAACATCAACACTCCTTCAAATAGATCTTTGTAGGAGGGGTCTTGATTATGACTAAAAAATGGCTCTTGATGTACTTTGATTTGATCATTGGATGAAGTGGAAACATCTTCAAGGTGTTCATTGATGGATAGATCTTGATCATTGTTTTCAACAGTTGTGGTGGGAGATTGTTGCAAGCTGTGCTATGGGAGTAAGGCCTGCGTTTTCTGCTGAGCCAAAAACACTTGTTGTTGGTCATGCTGTTGTTGTTCCAACAAAACTTGTTGTTGGTCTTGCTTTTGTTGTGCCAACAAAGCTTGTTGTTGGTCTTGCTGCTATTGTGCCAACAAAACTTGTTGTTTAGCTTGCTATTGTGCCAGAAAATCTTGTTGTTTAGCTTTTTGTTATGCTTGTAAATCTTGCAAGGCTTATTGGTATGCTCATAGATGAATTGCTTGTAATTGTGCATGAGTTTGAGCCTGTAGTTTTTGGGCTACTTGCATGGCTTGTGCAGCTTGAGTAGCTTGCGCTTGTTGGTTCTGGAGTGCCTTTTGGTGAGCAACTTGCAACATGATAGAGAATGAATTTTCCATGTTGTTTTTTGGTTGTGGTGGTGGTGGATTTGGAATGGTGTTGATTGTTGCAGTGAGAGGAATGGTCTCATTGATTTCCAAGGTTTGAGTGGTGAATGGTGTGATTGAGATTCTTGGTCTTTGAGACACTTGAGGAATGGTAGATGTGTTAACCATTGGCGTTTCTTGGATGGTTTCCCTTTGTTGTTGTGATATCCATGGCGCAGTTAGAGGATTTGATATGATGCTTTGGTTTATGATTGGAGTGTTTCTCGGATTTGGTTGATTGGTGGTTGGTAAAGGGGGAAGGCTCATGCCTTGATTGTTTGGTTGACACATTTGTAAGTTTTGACTTTGATTTAAATCTACCAAAGGGAAAGGTGTTCCAAAATTTAGATTGGGCATGCTCACATTTGTTGTACCATTGATGTTTGGAGGAGATAATGATCCCATGTATGGAGTGTACCAATACATGTTTTGAAAATCAAATGGTATTGTAAGGCTTGGATAGTTTGGTTGAATTGGATTACTCATGATGGATGAATCAAGTTTATATTCCATGTTCCTCTTATGTTTTGACCTTGTTGACCTTTGAGGGGTTTAGGACCAATGATGAGATGAAGGATGAAAGGGGTGAATGATATGGGTGTTTAAACTTTCATGAAATTTGGATCAGTACTAGACTTTAGGACTTGATTTGATGTGATTTTGATTGATGAAAGTTTGACTAAGTGTGTTAAGCCAAACAAGATGATGGTGAACTTGTAAACCCTAGGAAGTTGTGTTATCCTAGGGAAAAATCACATAAGAAAATGAATTGGCTAAGTGTATTAAGCCAATCAAAGTGATCATGAAATAGTAAACCTCATGAAGTTGCGTTATCCTAGAGGCAAATTTGTTCAAGAAGATTGATAATTTGACTAGGTGTGTTAAGTCAAACAAGGTGAAATTGATTTTTCCTAAAAGTCTAGCATAAGTGATGTTTCCCAAGGTTCCAAAAGTTGGTGGTGAAATGGGATTTGATTGATGTTTGGATGGGTGAGGTGTTTGATTTGATCCTAGATGACCCTACGAGGACCTATTTACTAGACCAATATATTGAAGAACATGCTTTTCCCTAAAAGTATTTCAAACCAAAAGATCGATGTTTGCATGGAAACCAAATGACTCAAAAGGGACCAAGAACATGTGTGGTTCAATTGTCTGTTATCTTGCTTAGGTTCAGTTCTTTTTACCACAAACACTTTCCTGATTATGCTTTTCAAACTAAGTGTCCAATATCCTAATTTTCTTTCATCCCACAAAGTGCATTATGTGGAAATCAAGGCAAAGGTTTTCTAGTGTTTAACCTCAGTGAAAACAAATGATGATAAATCCAAGCACTTAGAAAACTCTAAGGATATGATCCCTAGGGAAAGCAAGAGTACTTAAATTCATCAAAGGCATTTGTTTCCTCCAAGGGGTTTGAAATTTGGATCTCTTGTGGATGTTTGTTTTTCAATTGTTTTGAGGACCAAGCAATGTATTTTTTATTCCCAAGCACATGTACAACCCTAGGATGATGAGACAATATTTTGTTGGGTTCCCACTTGGACGAATCCAGCTACGCATATTCTGTGCAGATGACTAGATGCTTGACCTCACTGGCTCCCCTCCATGGCACACACTTCTTGGGTCAGCCAAGCATCAGTACCCATGAATCTCCCATGGAATAATTTTCATCTCTACAATAAAACCGCATGTATAATGTGGGGCAGCTTCAAAGGACATGACCTTTTGCACCAACAAAATAGATAGTATTTGGCTTCTTCTAAACAAGAGGTTTTTAATTCGAGCATTCTGTTCATGGGCAACTATCTAGTATGGTGAGAAACCATTGTTGCCCTTCTCATCAGAATAATCCTCATGATTCTTGAACTTTCTTCAAGAATCCACACTTATATACCGGTTGGAAGTCGCTTGGATTTAGCGTGTTCCCGGTTGGGTTGTTCCTTTGGGTGAGTACTTTTTCCGACAAGGTAGGCCCTCTAAGATAAACAATAGCAAACTAGCATATCCCGTAGTTCAATCAACTTTCATTGAAAAACAAAGGGAGAACACTTGCAATATATCGTGCTCACACTCGCATGTTTGGTTCAATTATTAGGTACCCAAATTAAAATATGAAGGCAATCTTTTATGCAACTTAAAGTCACCAAAAAGACTTTTTATTTTCAAGATCGTCGTGAAGCTCGAGAGAAGCGCATATGCCTTTTTAAATGAAATTACTTTGCAAAAAGGATTACAAGGCATAAAAGCACATGTTCATTTTAAATCCGTCAAAGCACTAATGAGTTCTTTTTAAGCACCAAAGGAAATGTGAGATTTCCCTTGTTCAATTTTTATCCTCAAACCAAATCTAGTAAGTTGTTCTAAAGTTCTTTTTAAGCCCTTTGTTGCAAAATTTGAAAGAAAATTTGTTTGTTCTTTTTAAACCCAAAAGGAAATTGGTATTTCTAAGAGCATAAAGTAAACAAATCCTTAGAAAGGGATTATAAGTTCTCCCGAAAGTGTTTAAAAACACTTGATACAATGAGATTTCAACAATTTTTTAGATTTTTCCATATTTGGTAATTTTGCATGCATGACTTTGAGAGTCCTATTTTTTACTAAAACCTTTCTAAAACTTGGATAGGATGAATTGCCAACTAACATATGAAATTGGAAACATGAGTTTTGAGTTATTAATAAAAATAGCTTTCAAAAAACTAGGAAAAAACACTAAAATGTCATTTTGAGGGCCAAGATGAAAGTTTCAAGCCCCAAAAATGTGTCAAAATCGTCACCAACCTATCACAGATAGGTTGGGAATCCACATGCCACCTCATAAAGAAACCACCTGTAAAATTTCAGCCAAAACCCACATCCGAGTCAAAAGTTATGACCTCGAGAAGTTCCTGCATCACAAAAAAAATAGTTAAAAAACCAGAAATTTGTAGGTGCGGCACAGTTAGCAAATGCGGCACAGTTTGGAATAGAAGCGACACTATATAGCGCCATGCATTTGACTGGGTGCGGCATTATGCAAAAACAGAGATTGTGGGTGTGACGCAATTCGGTCACGCGACGCAGTTTGTGAGGCAGCAAAGTTTGAAAGTTGAAATTTTTTGAGCGGGAAAGTGGGTGCGGCTAAGTTTGGAGTAGGTGCGGTGCAATACAGAGCCATGGTTTAGAATGGGTGCGGTACAATATGGCACCGCATATTTTTATGTGGCACAATATAGTGCCGTGCCTGCAAATGCAGCGCAATATAGAGCTACGTGCCTATAACCTGCAAAAAAAAAAAGGGAAAAACACGGAATTTAAAAAAAAAACGTGATTTGAACTTGAGATTTTCCCTCCCTCTAGTGCCAAAATGTGAACCCCAATTTCATACCTGCACAAACATAGCAAAAAAGCACAATGTTAGATCAAATGCAAGTGAGAATCAAGAATTCCCCATGAAATCCATTTACAAAACTTAAAATAGGAAAATGAAGAAAAGAACATAAAAGATAAATGAAAGCCTAAATTAAGCCATGCAAACTCTTGATCCCATGGGAGAGTTGGTGCCAATTGGTATGTGAAAATTAGCCCTTTCCCAACTCCTTTGTAAGCTTTGATGATTTGATGAAGATTGATACACCTTGGTTGAATTTCTGCATAACCAAGCTAAGAGCTTGATAAAAACATATGAGAATGGCTATGCTTGAAGATGGATTTGAGTATAATAAGTTTACTCCAATTGTGGATGATAGAATGAGAGGAAGAGTCTCTCATTTATAGATTTCAAATTGGAAGAATGAATGAAATTGAGCAATGTGAGATCATTCAACATCCAATGGCCAAGTGTCATTTGTCAAGATGTGAATGGTTGAAGGTTGAGCACATTTTGATCAATGTGCAAGTTTGAATTTTGAATTTGATGAAGTGA
Organism: Sequoiadendron giganteum; assembly: GCA_007115665.2. Classification (NCBI taxonomy): domain Eukaryota; kingdom Viridiplantae; phylum Streptophyta; class Pinopsida; order Cupressales; family Cupressaceae; genus Sequoiadendron; species Sequoiadendron giganteum. The sequence continues at coordinate 867,747,886 of CM021100.1, read as the reverse complement.
CATGTTTAGGGGGGATGAAAGAAATGGAGTTAATGTCACTTGGCTCAAGGCCAAGGACATGTAAGGGACATTAAATGCCTTGTTGGAAGGACCAAGCCCATTTGAATTTGAATTCAAATTTGAGGGAATATTCCCCTTTTGATGCCATGTGAGGGAAAATAGATGAATTAATAAATCAAAGTAATTGATTTATTGTGCAAGTTGCATTATCTAGAGAATGTGATATAGATTAAGATTAAATTAATCAAAGTTTAATTAATTTAATGAGGAATTTAGGAGATGTGACAACTTTGACTTAAATTTATGAGTTAATTTAAATCAAGAATTGAGAAGAAAGATTAATTAAATAAACGTTTTGATTTATTTAACTAAAGGGGATAATGTTAGATTAAATTAAATAATGTTTAATTTATTCAATTTAATAAGAAGACTTTAGGGATTTAATCAAATAAGATGAATTATTTAATTAAAGAGGGATTACAGAAATAATTAAATAAAATTGATTTATTTAATTAATAAGAGATGATGACTTAACTAGATAAAGTTGATTTATTTAATTAAGAGATGAAGAGTGATGAATTTAATCAAATACAAATTATTCGATTAAATGACTAGCAAAGGAGATGATTCGGGATGAAATGGTGTTAGTAAATCAGGATCTAGTGAGTCAGATCGAATTGTATATTTTCCATGTCTACAACAAGATCCTCTAGATGTCCTGAAGTGTAATGGTGGCCTCTCAAGTAGATAAATGAAAAGAACAAGTCCCAGAATGCCACCTCTCAACGAGGACGGTAAAAAAATCCTAGTTAGCTTGAATGAAGGCTTTAAAGGTAAGATGATACAAGCCCAAGGAATGAAGGGTATCCCTCTCCTCATCACCCAAATGATCTCGTAATCAGAAGGTAGATAAACGACTCTCTCAAGTATAAATGGGTGGATATCACACTTGTGATCTCAAGAAAATCACATCACGTAAATTGAAAGGCCTAAGAAAACCTATATGACTTTAATCACAAAAAAATTTCTCACAAGTAGGCTCAAATTTCCAAATAGTTAAATGTGTCGCATTGTTAAAAGAGTGTGGAAAACATATCAATTGTGGCATACTATTAAGCAGTTGTGATCTACAAATAAAATGTGGCACACTATCATGCAATTGTGGTATACAAAAGCACATGCGACATACTTTCAATCAGGTATGATGAATTACACAAATATGACATACTGATAATCAATTAAGGCTAACCAAGCTGCAGTGATTCAAAAGTATCCCTTTTCCTCACTTAATTTAGGAATAATTAATATTAAAATGAGCCTAATGTTACCTTTATTTAGTGTTGTAATGTGTTTTACACATTCACATTAAGTTTAGGGCCCTTTTAAGCTAAATGGACCTAATTGTTCCTTATTTCGGGTTTTGTAAAGTGTATATTTACACTTTCACAATAATATAGGGCTTTATTAATTAATGGGAGTAATTTATGCTTTATTTGGTCCTATTTTGAATCCACAAGCCTAATTAAATGCATTATTCTATGGATAATCTTGACATTTAACAAATGACAAATCATAATTTAAGCCTCTATGAGGCCATTTGTAAATAGTTGGTCTATTTTATGTATTTAATCTTATAATAAGGTTTATCAAACCATTTTATAGGTGTTTGAGTGTTAGGAAGTAATATTTGAAGTCATTTGTCAAATAATGTTTAAAGTTGTTCCATATTGTAAAAATTGTAAAATTTGCTCAAGAAAGTTGTCAAGCAACTTGTCAAAAGTGTCATTAAGGTGTTTTTTCAACAAACTAACTAAAAGGTGGTTGAAAATAGTTGGTTTTGGTTTTAAATGTATAAGTACACCCTCCAAAACTCGAATTGTGGGGGTTGGAGACATTATTTGTGAAGTTTGATGAATGACAACCTCAAGTTTGGTGTGCAATTTATGATTTCTACATTTTTTTCAGGTTGAAGTTGTGATTTTTATGGACTGGTATGGATTCAAATAATAGATTATCATATATGGATGGAAAGGTCTCTATTTCTAGTTTCTAATTCTTTTTGTCTCATTGAATTTTAATAAGTTTTGTGAAAGATATGATTATTTTGGTGAGGGCAGGTTTGAACACTGCCTAGGGTTTGCAGTTTTGGGAAAAATACAATAACTTTATTTTCAACTATTGGATCTTTATAAAAATTGGAAGGGAGGTCTACAATTATTTTATCTTAAATCTCACTGAAGGGATTGGCTTCATTATGTTTTTTAAGGAAGTTATTAATGACTGTTTGTTGCATTGAATTGTGGGTTGTTGTGAGAATGATTACACTATGATCTAGAATGCACTTAATCACTATTTGAGATAAAAAAATTTATGGAATTTGTCAAGTGAATGGAATGTTGAGTTGTGAATCCTCTTTGCTCTGCATCACTCCTATGCCCCAACTAGTGTATGAGTCCTACTTTAACTAGTACCTAATTTAAATTAAATTATTGATGGGATTTTATTATCCTCAATCTAATGTCAGATTGTAGTGTTGTTATTTCAAGATATTTGGCATAAACAAGTATAAATACAAGGCTAGTTCACTTAGTTTCACCTAGCAATTTTGATTCAAGCATCCTAAGATTTCATAGGAGCATTGTAGACCATTAGAGAGTATTCAAGAACACATTCAAGAGAAATTTTTCAAGCATTTGGATCTATATTAAAGATTCAAGCATCATACAAAATTTTTCATGCATCATGTGCATTTTTGAGCTAAAATTTGTGATGTAGATTTCTCATGAATCAAGTAAGCATTGAATTCAAGTATTAAGAAATCAATCAAGAATCAAGATCCACATCCATTGGAGCCATTTCACACAAGTTTTTAGCCTTTATTTCAATGTTTTGGTGAGTTGCAACATTCCATATTGTTCATTCATCGTTCAGGTATGTGTAGGATCATCATCGAAAAAATAGGCCCTTAAGTGGCGATGAAAATTCAGATAATCAAAGTTTGGAAACTTGAGATAAAAATTTGAATAAGTTATCTATATTATTTAAAACATATATCTAAGAATAGAATTTGTAGAAAATTGAATTTAGTTTCTAAACTACTAGGTTTATTTTTTTTTTAAAATCTATTTGGTGAAAATTTGAAATTTATATGCATCAGTACTTAAATTTTAGGGAAAAAATAAGACTTGTAGGTGTTTTCCTGACCACCCTAACCACAATAAAATGAAAATATTTTTTTATAATATTTTAGATATTAGTAGAGGACTCATGCCCCTATGTGATCCATATTTTATTGTAATTTTTTTCCAAATAAATAATTAATTATGAATTTTTTATTACACATTTTAAAAAATATAAAAACTCGTATGTCTAACCACCTTAACTTGGTCAAAACTTCATGAAATTCATTTTTTAATTTTTAATCCTATAGTATGCAAAGCATAGATTGTGACGCATGTTTCAGATTCAAAAAATGTGATATCGTTTCAAAGCTATAGATGTTTTTCAATTAGCCTATCAATTAGGGCTTTAGTCATAATTGAAATAGAAAATGAATAATAATTATTTATTAAATTCAAAGTAAAGCATAATTTATATTGGTGGAAAGCTGAGACTCTACTTTAAAAACCCTTTTCATTTCATCAATCTTGGGTAAAAAAAAGGTCGTTAGCCACATGGGCCATCATATCACTTACATATTGCCACTTTTTGGCCCATTATGATCATGCACATACCCATTGCTTCATTCTATTTCATTCATTTCAAGGTTTGATTACCAAAATGGGGTTTGACCAAGGAAAATCCCTATTCCCTAACACAACAACATTATTTCCCTCTCTTTGTGTGATTGCAAGTTTATAGGTTGAAGAAAAAGTGGATTTGAAGCCTTCAAAAGTATCAAAATGGCAAAGTTGCAAAAGTTGCAAAAGTTGTCATAAAGAGTTGTCAAGGGTCACACAAACTCAAACCTAGAGCAAGATATCCAACCTATTTACATGAAACTAGTGGGAAAGTGCTTATTTAATCCATCTTTAGAGGCTCACAAAGTCTTAGTTCAAAATTCTAGTCCGAGGATACTTTTGACCTTTTTGGGACACTCTGCAATAGATTAGGCGTACGAGTCGTAGTACAAGCATTTTATAAATTTTTTCAAAGGATTATGATCAGTGACTTGAAGCCTATAAAATCTACCTAGAAACCCTAAAATAGGACTAAATCGCCTAGTCTAACATGTATGAGTCCCAGTGCACATCAAAAGTCACAATTTTAGAATTGCAGGCCTTGTTTTGCGCATTTTTAGTCTTCTAGGTGCTTCTCTATTTATCTCTAATTTGTTATTCTAATTTTTTAGTTTTATTTTTCTAGGTTACATAACTAGATTTTCATATTGCTTTCATTTATTTCTTTCTAAGAATTTGCTTAGTGGTGAACCCCCTTTTTAATCACACCTAAGGAAACCACTCTCTCACCACATCCTTCCCTCAATTGAGTCACTTAGTTGAGGGATATTTTTTTCCTAATGAACTAAGAGTGAAATCGCTACCCCCTAGTGTTCCATCTCCTAAAAGGTGGATCACCCTATTTCCTATGGTTCATTTTGGCGAACCCCATCTTCGAACCCTTAATTTTTTATTTGGAGTGTATTAAAGTCTTAGATTTAGCTTATATTAACTTTGCATTAGAAATTGTATTAGTTAAATTTAGGGCTTCTAAATCTTTTTTTAGTGGGAAAGTGCATATATAGGTTGTATTTTTGCATCTTAAATCATTCAATTTCATTGAAAATTTGTAATTGAAAACAATCAGGTCAACATACAAGTTAGAAACCTTAGAAACAACTCAAAATTTGCTAAATTTGGTGCAAAAACCCTAATTTAGGACTCATTCACCCATCTAGGTGATTTAGTCCATGTACAAGTGGTTTTTCCAAATTTCTGGGAATTTTGTGTTGTGTTTTTTCTAGCATCTAAACCTTTCAAAAACCATAACTAGGACTCATTCACCCCTTTAGGTGATTTAGTCTTGTATCAGAGTTGAAACTACATTTTACAACATTTAAAACCTTAATTCCATGTTTCTATTTGTTGTTGTTAGATCTTTGTTTGAAATTACTGAGTTTCTATTTCATTAATTTCATTAAGATCTAGCTTAATTTGGTTTCATTTCAAGTTCATTGCAAAACATAGAAAAAGTAAAATAAAATGGGAAATAAAAGTTATCATTTTCAGGTTTATACATAGCATAATCAATCAATTATCTAGTCATTTCATTATCCTTTTGCATGTTTTCTCTATCATTGTCACATTCCAAGTTTGTAGGACAAGTATTACATTTTTTTTTCATTGCAAAAATATATGGTTATCATACTTTATGTTCTATTATCAGATCTTTTCGAGTACTATAAGAAATTTTTGTTATGTGAATATGAATATGAAGTCCTCTCCCCTTTATTTTTGTTTGTCATTGATCCCTCTCCTAGAATCCCTCCTATAAATGAGATTAGTCTAGTGTAAGAGAATACAATCTTGGGAAATCATAACAATCATATTCATTCTTCTCCCACTATCTCTCATATTTGTGAAGAAGATATTTTGGTGTTAGAAGAACCAATCAATGAGATTTTTGAGAATCCTAGTTTTTTATCTCCTCCTACCTATCTTATTAGGAAATACATTGATGAACAAGAGGACACAAAAATAGGTTAGCATGAAAATCACATAACACAACAAGAAGAGACCATTTAAAGCCACCTAAATACAACTTCAACTTGAAGAAATCATGACAATCATATTATTTGTGAGGAGGATATGTTGGTGTTAGATGATCAAATCTTTAAGATCTATGATAAGCCTATTTATTTTTCTTCCCCTACCTTTCCTAATTTTTGAAGACATTATTGGAAAAAGGAATGTAATCATAGATAACCATGATAATCATACTTGTTCTTCTCCTAATATCTCTCCCACTTGGAAATAAGATATTATATTGTTAAAAGATCAAACCAATGAAAGTTATGAGAGTCCTATTTGTCTCTCTTCCCATAGGAAAAACATTATTGAACAAGAGAATGACCTCATTGATAAGCAATAAAATCCAACCATTGATAATTCCCTTCCTTGTGATTGTTAGTGTTTTGAGTAGCAGTGTGAGGTATTTCCAAAAGAATAAAGTCTTAAGGCTAGTCAACCTAAACATTATAAACAAATATTATATTTTCCTAGGTCAACTCAAGAAGAGAGCTCACCTAGTCTTTTATATAATGCAGAGAGAGTCTCCACATTATTAAATTCATTCATTCCATCTGAATTCGATTTCCTATCACTTCAAGAGAATATTTACACTCAAGGAGAAAATTCACATTCAAGAAGAAGATTTTTATTCTTTGTGACTAAGAATTTTTCACTATCTTTAAGTGTTAGACTATTTTATTATATTCAGCCTTTCTAGGTCTGATTCTAAGTGCTACTTCTACAATATTGTTTCTAATTTATAAGTGAATAATTTGCTACTGGATTTTTCCCTCGAGTAGAAGGGTTTTCCCAAGATAAATTGTTGTCTTCTTCTCTGCATTTTTTTTCTAATTATTATGCCTTTTTGATCTAAAAATGAACATGGTATCAAAGCAAGGTTCGGGATTATCTGATCAGATTTGATTACACATTTTTTTTACTATAATTCACATTCCTAGTAGATGTGAAGCAGACTTTAGATGCAAATGTAAAGTGAATGCTTGAGAAAATTGAAGGAGAATTAATGCATACATAGGATCAGATATAAAGGAGAGATAAGAGAAGACCTGAAGAGGATTTAAGTGCAACATTTAAGGAGAGTTTTTGAAGAAAAGATAGTAGATCTAAAGGTGATTCGTAGTAGAATTATTGCATAGCTAAGCACAGAGCTTGAAGATAAATTATTGCAGACTATGAGCAAACTTTGAAAGAGAATTTGTGTGAATCTAAAAGCAAATATAGAGAATAACTCATAGAAAACTTATGAGTAAAAATCAGATATTTGGAGGAGCAAATCTATAGCAGAAAAGAGTAGAGTTAAAGCAAAAATCAATCACATATCTTGAGAAAACTTAATGCGGATTTCTATTGAAGATAAAGTTCATATTTGAAAGTATTTATTGAATATAAAATTGCAGATCTGAGTGTAGGTTATGTGAGTAGAAATTCAAAGAATATTTGTGTAGTAAGAAAATTTTGTTGAAGAACTTGAAGGGATCTAGGGCAGACCCAACATCCGTATTTTATACATAATTATGGTTTCTTTCGAATTTGAGTAGAAGATAATTATTTAGGGTAGTTACTCGGAAAAAGAAGATGGTGAACGGTGTCAAGGTAGAAGATAGGCTTGATGGAGCTTCAAACTTCAACTCTTGGAAACCTAGGGTACTCATTGCCTTAGAAGAGAATGATCTTCTAGAATTCATAGAAAATGACATGCCTGAGTCGTTTGAAGACATAGAGAAAATCCAATGGAAGAAAAATGGCATGAAGGCTAGAAATATAATGATAGACTTTGTAATAGATCACCTAGTACTGATCATTTCTGAGATGAAGACAACTAAAGAAATGTTTGATACTCTAAAAATACTATATGAGATCAACAATACCACCATAACCCTTGCTCAGAGACAACAACTTCATCATGTAAAAATGGCTAAAGAAGATTCAATCATTTCATTCTTTATGGAGATTTCTTATTTAAGAGATCAGTTGAGCACTATTGGGGATATAGTTGTAGACAAATATTTTTCTATGTTGGCACTAAATGGTCTTCCCCAATCTTGGGAGCCTTTTATTCAGAGCATCAATGGGAGATCCAAGTTGCCCAAGTTTGATCGCCTTCAGGCTGACTATATTCAAGAGGTAACCAGATTGGCAGAAAGAGGAAATGGGTTAAACTCCCATAATGAAGAAAATCAAGTTCTTTCTGCACATGCTACTAGAGAAAGAGGAAAAGGAAGAGAAGGAAAAAGAGGCACCTTCAAGAGGAATAGAGACAAAATATTAGATTTTGTTCTAGAATTGAAAAAGAAGGATCTCTCCCACATTCAATTTTATAGGTGTGACAAGTATGCACACTATCCGTAGGATGTAAATTAAAGTTAACGCAACATGTTTCTACTACATAAATTGACATATAGTTATCTCAGAAGGAATCAAGTCATTCTAAAGTTTATTAAGAAGGATTCCTATTCATCTCCTCTCTTTCAAGTAATGTACAATCTGACAGTGATACTTGGTTGATAGATAGTGGTGCTTCATGTCACATTACAGGCTACAAAGATAATCTTACAAACTTAGTAGAGAAAGAGTCTAATTTATAGGTTATAATTAGAGATGATGCTAGTTATGTCATAAAGGGAGCTGGCGTGGCTTCCTTCTAGCTAGACTTGGGTATCCCTCTTCAATTGAGTGATGTATTTTTCATACCTGGAATCAAAAGGAACCTTGTCTCCATTTCAGCCTTGGACGAAAAAGGGTACAAGGTTGCATTCTCTAAAGGAAAGGTTCTTGCATGGCCGAAGAAATCCAACATAATTTCAATTCATGTGATTGGAATTCGGCAGGACAACCTATATAGATTGTCATTACGACCAGTTACTTAGAAGAGGATGAAACCTTTAAGAGATCTAAAGGATATTTCATGGAGGTGGAAATGACATTCAAAGGGAGTCTAACATACCAACAAAGGCTTCAATGGATGTGGAAAATGATGCCCTCACTGAGAGGGAGTCACAACATCATTAAGATTTTTTGTAGTGTATATTTTTCTTAGACAGAGAAATATGAGGTGAAAGCCCTTGTAGTATATATTTCTCAGAGATGGAGAAATACGAGGTGAAAACAATTGTAGTGTATATTTCTATGAGATAGAGAAATATGAGGTGAAAGCCCTTGTAGTGTATATTTCTTTGAGACAAAGACATATGAGGTGAAATCCATTATAGTGTATATTTCTTTGAGACGAAGAAATATTAGGTGAAATCCATTGTAGTGTATATTTCTCTAAGACCGAGAAATATGAGGTGAAAGCCCTCTAAGAAATATGAAGTAAAATCCCTTGTACATATCACATCTCTGAGACTGAGTTGCATTTTCCACAATTGGTATAGCCATTGTGGATTTCATGTTGAGAGACTCCATGACCAATATATTTGAGAATACCTCCCTAGCTAAGAGGGAGTGTTAGTGTTTTGAGTAGCGATGTGAGGTATTTACAAAAGAATAAAGTCTTAAGGCTTGTTGACCTAAACATTTTATAAACAAATATTATATTTTTCTAGGTTGGCTCAAGAGGAGAGCTCGCCTAGTCTTGTATATAATGGAGAGAGAGTCTCCACATTATTAAATTTAGTCATTCCATCTTAGTTCAATTTCCTATCACTTTAGGAGAAAATTTGCATTCAAGAAGAAGAGTTTTATTCTTTGTGACTAAGAATTTTGCACTATCTTCAAGTCCTGGACTATTGTATTATATTCAACTTTTCTAGGCCTGATTCTGACTGCTACTTTTGCACTGTTGTTTCTAATTTATAAGTGAATAATATGCTATTGGTTTTTTCCCTCCAGTAGAAGGGTTTTCCTAGGATAAATTGTTGTGTCTTCTTCTATGTGTTTTGTTTTTCTCATTAGTGTGCATTTCTGATCTAAAAATTAATAGTGATGAGGTCATTTTGGAAGAATCAATATTTGAATTTCATGAACATCTAGTTTGTAGTTCTCCTAAAAAATCTCCTACTAGGGAAGATATCATGGTACACTACAATAGAACAAGAAATTAGTGCCTAAAATAGCGTCAGATTTTAGTGCATTTGAATTCATGAATTGGACACTTTTGTCAGTGCAAAAATCAGTGCAAAATTGCATGTCCACTTCGCAGCCGGATGGTGCACTGACTTTAGTGTTGGATTTAGTGCTAGAAAAGTGGTGCAAGCAATAGCGCCTCCTTTAGCATCTAGAATAGCATCAATAAATAACACCTAAATTAAAGCCCAATTTGGCTTCCAATTTTGCTTCCATGCCTGCTCCCATTTTTGCTTCTACTTTTGCTCCCAGGTTTGCTTCCAATTTTTCTTCCATGTTTGCTTCTGGGTTTGCTTCCAGTTTTTCTTCTAGGTTTGCTTCCAATTTTTCTTTTAGTTTTGCTTCCAATTTTGCTTCCAGTTTTGCTTCCAGTTTTTCTCCTAGGTTTGCTTTTAGTTTTTCTTCCAGGTTTGCTTCTAGGTTTTCTTCTAGTTTGCTTCTAGGTTAGCTTCCAAGTTTGCTTCTAGTTTTGATTCCAGGTTTTCTTCTAGGTTGTCTTCCAATTTTTCTTCCAATTTTGCTTGCAATTTTTCTTCCAATTTTGCTTCCAATTTTGCTTCCAGTTTTTCTTCTAGGTTTGCTTCTAGTTTTGCTTCTAGTTTTTCTTCCAAGTTTTCTGTCAGTTTTTCTTCCAGGTTTGCTTCCACTTTTGCTTCCAGTTTTTCTTCCAGGTTTGCTTCCAGTTTTGCTTCCAATTTTTCTTCCAAGATTTCTTTTGGTTTGCTTCTAGTTTGGCTTCCATTTTTGCTTCCCTTTTTATTCTAAAAATACTTCTTGTTTTGCTTCCATTTATTAATTTAATATGTTATATTTCAATTTAATTAGTTAAATATAGCACACCTCTTAAATAACTCATATTATTATAGAGTAAGTAATTCAATTATTTAACTCATATGATTAAATAACAAGATAATTATTATAACATGATCATCATCTATAATTATAACAAGTGAGTCAAATATCTATAATTTGATTGAATTTGACAACATCCATCCTAAGTAGTAAATTAAAATCGTAATACGTAATAAATATCCATCCAAAAATCATCGACCACTTTTGATATATATAAATTAAAAAGTCAATACTGGTAAGATCATCATCATTTATAACTAAAACAAGTGAAATTCAAATATTCTAGTTGATAAATAACATGTCAAAATGATACATGTCCAATAGTCGACATAAGTCAAAATGATACATATACAAATGATATAAGTAAAAATGATAAATTATGTAACTCAAATTGATACAAGTCAAGATGATACATGTACAAATGATATAAGTGAAAATGATACATGTCAATATAATACAACTCAATAATATGGTACTATAGGCCATGAAAATGATACATATGATAGTAACCATGAAAAGAGGCATCATAATGATATACCAATAATGATCCATGATGCAGTCTATATGATCATGAATGTCACTGGTTACTACCACCAACTGTCTCATCATCATCATCACCATCATCATCATCATCATCATCATCATCATCGTCATCATCATCATCATCATTGTCATCGGCCTTGGTGTCTTCGGTATCTACGTCATCATCATCTTCTGCCATGTAATCTATACTAGTAGAACCAATATTTTATGGATCTATATCATGATGAGGATCATCTTGATCTTCTAGAAGACCCATGTTCTACAAAAAGAAACATTTAAAATGAAAATTTATTAATTATTCATGCAATAATTTATTTTTCTGTTATATATCTAATATTACAACATATGAGATGAAACCATAATCAGATTACATCATATCAAAGTGCACATACCATAGTAAGATTTTTAAAAAGTTACAACTAATATGTCATTCCAATGATGTAAAACATGCAACAATTCTAATAAACATTAGTAAAGATCATAAATTTTTTTTTTATAAAGTTTAACTATCGACTCTAAATTCTATTACATAACCTTAAGTGCCAGCCCTCTACATTTTGTGCTATATATGATTATGTTTTCCTCAAAGATCCTTTGAGAGTTAACTGGTCTATATATATCCTTCTCTTATATTTCAGAAATGGATATTTTTCTAGGACATTTTGGCACTGTAATATGCTTCAAAGGTTCTTTGAGAATTAACTAGTCTATATGTCCCTGTATTTGAGAGTTAACATTTATGGTTTAGTTTTTTGTTTGTAAGAAAGCTATGACATGCAACAATACTTGAGCGTACAAAGAGTAGTTCTTCAAGAAAATTTTTACTTTGATTATACTATTTTTAAGTGACCTTTTCATTTATATAATCATATCATGTTTGTTTATGTTAATATAAGGTAGCTATGGAGGTAGTTCAAAGAGATGGCCTTGAACTTTTTCCTCGTCTTACAAATTCTATAGGAACAGGAATAGGGATCAAATTTTGAGAGTCTAGTTTAAGTTTGAATTCAAGAAATAAAAAAATTGTGAAGGTTGGAATGGATTTTAATGTATCACTTGGGTTTTAGAACTTGCAGTTGAAGATTGGTAACCCCAAAACACATAATTATTCATTGCTCCTTGCTGAGACTATGGTTGTTAAGGATAAAGGGCCTAAAAATGTAATTGGGGTTAGCTCTAAAGTATACACTGATGTTGTATACTCATTTAGTTTAATTGTAATGATGAAGATAAGGAAGTGAAAAAAAATGCAAGGCTGAGGTAAATAGAGGAGAATCAAGCATCTCCAAGGCAACCTTATGATCTGATAATCGAGAGATGACTAAAGAAGAGCAGCGACGTCAATACCAAGTAGAAATTGCAAGGAAAAAGAATGAGGATACTGCAAGAAGATTGGTTTTAGGGGGAATTGGTACATAGGAGATGGACATGGCTCTTTGAAGCCATCCACTAAGATGGTTTCCTACAAAAATGTGGATGATATCCTCGTTTCTATAGATCACATTATTTAGGTTGATACGAAAAAATGATGTTGTTTTGTTACCCATATATGCAATCATGGTTCCATTTCATGTAGCCACCATCAAGAGTGTTACAAGCCAACAAGATGAAGGGAATTATTATATAAGGATAAATTTCAATGTTCTAGGTACCATCTTTAATGCCAACTACATGCCAACACTGAAAATCCCTAGCAGTATTTATGTTAAGGAAATTTTCTTTAGATCAAAGGATTCAAAGCACATCAACCATGTGGTACAAATGATTAAATCCCACAAATAATTTGTAGCAATGAAAGAGTCTAAAAAGGAAGAGAGGGCTACACTGGTGACTTAGGAGAAACTTCCTCTTTCAAAAACAAAACCAATTAGGCTGGCAGACTTGTGGATAAGTCCAACATTTGGTGGAAGAGGAAGAAAGATGACTAGAACTCTAGAGGCCCACCATAATGGATCTCGGTATTCAACCATGAGAGCAGAAGAGAGAGTTGATATCATTTATCAAAATATTAAGCATTCATTCTTCCAGCCAGTGAAGAAGGAGATGATTACTTTTCTTCATTTTCATTTGCATAACCATGTCATGGTGGGAACCAAGAAGACCAAGGATGTCTAGTTTTATGTGGCGGTAATGGATGTGGTCCAAACTTTAGGAGGGAAAAGAAGGTCAAAGTATGATCCTGATGAAATTGAGGAAGAACAACAAGAGAGGGATAGGAAAAATAAAATCAATGCAGAGTTTCAAAGATTTGTCAAGCGAGTAAGAGAGCTATGGGAGTTGCATCATCTCAAATATTTTGAACTAGAGTTTGATATACCATTTAGAGATCTTGGTTTTCATGGAGTTCCTTTCAAAGCCTCTACTTTTATTATTCCTACGGTAAACTAGTTGGTAGATTTGGTGGAATTACCTTTCTTAGTAATCACTATTAGTGAGACTAAGATTGTTAACCTTGAGAGAGTAGGACTTGGGCAAAAGGAATTTGATATGGCTATTGTTTTCAAAGACTTCAAGTGGGATGTACTCCACATTGACACCGTTCGTTAATATTTTCTTGATGGCATCAAGGAATGGTTGAAATCCATGGATATAAAGTATTATGAAAGAAGAATGAACTTGAACCAACGACCAATTTTGAAGGAATATTACTAATGATCTAGATAAATTTATTGAAGATGGTGGCTGGGAATTTTTGAATATGGAAGCTAGTGATTCTGATTTTGATAATTCAAAAGAGTCAAATCAAGGATATGAACCCTATGATGTAGAAGAGGAAGCAGACTCAGATTTTATGTAGCCACCGTCAATAGTGTTACAAGCCAACAAGATGGAGGGAATTATTATATAAGGATAATTTTCAATGTTCCAGGTATGGGCTTTAATGCTAACTACATGCCAACATTGAAAATCCCTAGCAGTATTTATGTTAAGGAAATTTACTTTAGATCCAAGGATTCAAAGCACATCAACCACATCATAGAAATGATTAAAACCCAGAGATGATTTGTAGCAATGAAATATTTTGAAAAAGAGGAGATAGCTACACTGGTGACTCAGGAGAAACTTCAGCTTTCGAAAATAAATCCAATTAGGCTGGTAGACTTGTGGATCAGGCCAACATTTGGTGGAAGAGGTAGAAAGATGACTGGAACTCTGGAGGCCCACCATAATGGATTTCAGTATTCAACCATGAAAGAAAAAGAGAGAGTTGATATCATTTATCAAAGCATTAAACATGCACTCTTCCAGCCAATGGAGAAGGAGATGATTACTTTGCTTTATTTTCATTTGCATAACCATATCATGGTGGGAACCAAGAAGACCAAGGATTTCCAGTTTTATGTGGAGGTAATGGATGTGGTCCAAACTTTAGGAGGGGAAAGAAGGTCAATGTATGATGCTGATGAAATTGAGGAAGAACAACAAGAGAGGGATATGAAAAATAAAATCAATGTAGAGTTTCAAGGATTTGTCAATCGAGTAAGAGATCTATGGGAGTAGCCCCATCTAAAATATTTTGAACTAGAGTTTGATATGCCATTTAGAGAGCTTGGTTTTCATGGAGTTCCTTTCAAATCCTCTTCTTTTATTGTTCCTATAGTAAAATTTTTGGTAGAGTTGGTGGAAGTACCTTTCTTAGTAATCACTATTAGTTATATTGAGATTGTTAAGCTTGAGAGAGTAGGACTTGGGAAAAAGGAATTTGATATGGCTATTGTTTTCAAAGACTTCAAGTAGGATGTACTCCGCATTGACGTCATTCCTCAATCTTCGCTTGATGGCATCAAGGAATGGCTAAACTCCATGGATATAAAGTATTATGAAAGAAGAATGAACTTGAACTGATGGCCAATTTTGAAAACTATTACTTATGATCCAGATAAATTTATTGAAGATGACCTGGTTGGGAATTTTTGAATATGGAAGCTAGTGATTCTGATTCTGATAATTCAGAAGAGTCAGATCAAGGATATGAACCCTCTAATGTAGAAGAGGAATCATAATCATCCACATATTTCTACTATTTATTTATGCACATAAATGGTTCAACTGTTTATGCAATGATGCATATATGTTAACTTGATCAATGTTGTTACTTTGGTAGTTTGACTTCTATGACAACCAACCATTAGGCCATTGTGTGTGGAAGCATGTTTGTGTTTTTAGTTAGCCTTTTTGGATAGCTCTACTGGGTGTTAAGGAAATTCCATTTATCTTTTGAATGTTAAGAATTCTAGTATTGCATGCTTCTCTATGTTGATTAGATTAGGTTATAGGATTTTTACTTCTGATTTCTTTATTTATGGAGTTTTTTAAACTTGGAAGATAGGAATTTATTGCTTTTTTAAAACTATATGGACAAATTAAGTGGTTGGTTAGCTATGCCAAGTGATGTAGACTATAAGGATGTGTTAGATCTATATGATTCCTACCAAGATGCATCAAAAAATTCTTACATGTTAAAATAATTACAACATCATGAGGAAGGATGAAAAAGATGCATGTGGATCACTTAGTATAATGGTAACATGAATTCAAGGAAGCACTCCTTGAGATACCATGTTTGAGAGAAAATAAGATAAATCAAATCAATATGGGACTAAGTTACTCAAATGATACAACTCATAACTTAAATGAGGACACTTAAGAGATATTAAAAGACCACGGTCATTAATTAAACGATGTGATGAAAATAAGGCATGAATGTCACCCACTACCCTTTAAGGAAAACAATATTTTTTCCCCAACATGAAATAATGGGACAATTGAATGGGATCTAGGGCCAACAAAGAAGTAGTTTAGAACTCATCCTACACATCAATAAACAACTCAACACAAGAAATGAAAATTGACATATTAACACAACAATATCCAACTAAGTTATTGAAACTCAACTATTGATACCTTGTTCTCCATCCAGATTACAAAATCGGCACATTTTTTTCTTGACCTTTTCCTTTTCAAGTTGCTCTAGATGATAGCCATATTTCTCCTCCTGTCAAAACATGGCACATGGACTAGTTAAACTAATTGATATCCAATCATTTACTTTTCCTAGGAAATCAAAAAAATATCATTTAACATAGTAAATATACTTACAAATGTACAAATCAAGTCCTGTAAACCTTTTTGGCCATTGTGATATGTTGCACAATGTTTTTCAAGCCTAGCCTTGGAGGCCTTTGTCCTGAAACATAAATTCAATTTAACTATGCACAAATTAAATTTAAAAATTGTTTAATAAATTTGATATAATATTATGAGCAAATTCAAATACCTAGGTACTCTCCTCACTAGACTTCCTTCATGCATCAGAATTCTCATATGATTTTATAATCTCTTTCGATACTTTCACACTTACATCAATTGGCCTTTTTTTGTGCCTTAGCTCAGGAGGGATTTTTTATATCTTCTTTGTTTGGTTGCACCGAAATCTCTTGCAATTTTGAGACATTCATAGCTTTATCTTCTTTATAGACTAATATGTGCCAAATTCATTCTCCATGTCATGGATAACTACTTTTTGTAGGTGCATGGGTATCTTTGAGAATGGAAAATGTAGACGTTTTTTGAACCATTGAAGGCATGATTCCTTTAACCTATTCACAAACATTTTTCCAGCATCTGTCATTCAGACTTCCCCTGAAATCATATCGTATTCTATCTTGGTATCGTAGGTACCAATGCAAGATGCAAAAGATGGCATGGTGAAAGAAATCTGTGTCACATGAGTCGATGGGACATTCGAAGTCTCTAGTCCTTGTTCCACATTCCTAGAGTTTATTTTTATTGATTATCTCCTGGATCTTTTTCTCAATCTAGGATTACTTGGGGAATCAATTGATTCCCTTTGACATAGTTGATTTGGTTGTAATTTTTGAGGGGCTTCACTAGATTGGTTTTCTATGTATTTGACAAGCATTGTCAAGTCCACAACATCCAATTTGTTCACTACCTCTACCCCGAATATGGAAGCCAATGCCTCTTTATCTTTTTCAGTCTCATGTCCCTATATATATTAAATTTCTTATTTTAAATTTAAAAAATAAAAAACTAAAAACTAAAAATGAAAGAAACAATGGGAACACTTACAAACTATAAATTGACAATGAATTGTACCTCATTGTGGCCAGAGTCTGCTCCCTTTGATCTTTTCCCTCTATTGCTTGACATTTTGAGGTGACGTAGGGTAAATAATTTTTGTCCAATATGTGGAGGAAAATGAATTACATACTATAAGGTATGATCAAATCCTATTAAAATAAATTTACAGGGAAAATGTATTTGAAAGGATATAAATATATGCAAAATGAAACAAATGTATTGTAAAAAAATTAGTTCTTACACACCTGTATAGAATGGTAATCTTTGGGGGATAAAAAGGGTGTAGAGTGTGGATTTATTGAGAGTTAACATAGATAGGTCACATGCTCGAGTTGCATCTGTTGATTAGTGTGTCACCAAAAAGTGTAGATGTTGACATTTTTTGCTCATTTGGACCTTTGACTATGGATTTTGGACCCTTTTTAGCCTCTCTTTTTTCACCCCTTTCCAAGCCTTGTGCCAAAGTGTTGTAAGGTGTTATAAAAAATTCTCATGCTTTCCTAGGCTTGTCGTCACCAAAATTAATCCTTTTCTTATGCAATAATGACCCCTTAATACACATATAAGTCCTATCTTAGTGTGTTTTCATGAGACAAACCCGACTAGCAACAATAATCACATGATAATTCCCCACAACCAAAAAAAAAGGACCAAGTGGACTAGGTCCCCACCTTGGGTGACCTAGTCCCATGTGGCATAAAAATTAAAATAAACTTATTTTTATTTCAGGATCTTATCTCTAAAACCCTAAGGTCGGCCTGTATGGTGTTATTTCGGGAAAATTAGGTCATAAATTATATAAATAAGCCTCAAAAACCTAAGTTATAAGAGGAAACACTCATTATTCACAACTCTCTCATTCACTCCTCACCTCTCATCCACCATTCTTCTCAAGCAAGCAAGGGAATCTACATTATAGGTCAATAAGACATCATTGCTGAAGGACTCAAGGATTGAATCCTCCATTGCTGCAACACAAGATAATTCATCATGGAAAGGTAAAAACTCCATTATTTCATGCTTCATTAAATTTCTATCTTTATTTGGTTTAATTACTCAAAAGGGGTTTGACCAAGGAAAACCCCTATACTCTGACAATCAATATTTCTTCTTTCTCTCTTTGTGTGTTTGCAGATTTAGGTATCTTGGAAGCTTGGAGATCACTCAAGAGTGGATTTAATACCTTTCTAGGGAATCTCCTTGTTGGTCAGGTTAATAATCTACACAAAAAGGCATCTACAAGTCAAGAATCAAGGTTTCAGATCCGAACACCCAAAGAAGCAGAAAGTGCAGATCGTGACCTCCAAATTCCACTTTCAGACTTCTTGAAAGGATGAAAGTGACTAGGTTGCCATGAATGGTGACCTAGTCCCACCATACATGCATTTTTTGGAATTTTTTAGATCTGAGTACCCTTTTGGTAGAAACGGGTCTTGATAGATTTTCTTGACAGAAGGACTAGGTTGCCCAAAATGGCGTAAGTGTCCTTCTTAGCTTCTACAATAGTTTTTCTAGGACTCTAGACCTTCATTCCATCCCTCTTCAACCTCCATGTGCAACCCTTCATTTATGTTTATTTCTATTATAGTTACTTTACATTTCTTAGGTCATTTACATATCATAGTGTATTTCTAGCATAATTGTATTCTTAGGTTTTACATTACTAGTTAGTTTTCATTTTCCATTTCTAGCACTTAAAATATTTCATTTAGATACCATCACACACAACACAACCCCTATCTTTGAATGAACACCTAGAAAGCATATCATTAAGTGGAAAGAGAGTCATTTCCTAATTAAGAGCTCCTAGGTGAAAAACCCTAGGGGCCTATTTGGGGAATCCTCTTTCGCTAGTGTGCATGTTTTTGGTGAACTCGACATTCTTAAATCCTTCCTTTTTGGTTTAGAGTCCTTCTTCATCCTAGAATTAGCTTGCATTGCATGTTGCATTAGTCAAGTTGCATTCTAGGGTTTTGACTTTTTGCATTAGTGAAAAGTGCATTTAGGTTGCATTTTTTCATATTAAATCATTCCAAATCATCAAATCTTTACATTTTAACTTTCATTTTGTATCATATAACCTAGAAACCACCCAAATCCATCCAAAAGTCTTGAAAATTATCAAAAAAATCACTAGGAGGACTAAGTCGCCACTCTTGGAAACCTAGTCCCTTTAGGCCTCTAAAATTGTCCTTTATAAAACTAAAAACTCTATTTTTATGCTTTTTTTTTGTGCGATTACCTATCTATACCACTGGGTTGTGTTTCTATAGCATGAATTTCATTAAATCTCGCCTAAATTAGCTCATTTCATGCATTGCTCAAATTTCGCTTTGCATTCACAACATTTTATTTTCAGTAAAATTATTAAATTACATTGTTTGACATCTGAAAATTGCATTGCATTCAATACCTTTACATTTCATTTTAAGTTTACATAGCTTTTGTTATATTTTAAATAACATTCATGGTATTTTTGGATAGTATTAGGTTATTTTTATTTTCTGGATTAGTTCCTAGATCATTTAACTCAGATTATTTAGAACATGAAAATGCCAGTTTAACAACATCACATGCACCCACTTACACACTTAGAGATATCAAGCCCTTTAGTAGTGATGAATTATACATTTTAGATGAAGCCCTTGTTGACTTCATCTCTTCTAGCTCATCCACTAAAGCTTTGACTGATGAGGATACAAACATTGATAATCATGATAATCATAATTGTTCTTCTCCTAATATCTCTTCCATTGGTGACAAAGGTATCTTGATGAAAGAATGCACAATCATTGAAGATCATGATGGTCTTATTTTTCTTCCCCGTCCTCCTCCCCCTTTGCAAAACATTAGACAACAATAAAATGAAAACATCGTCCCCTTCCGTAGTCTCTATAACCCTAACCATCAAACTTGTCCATCTCCTAATACCCCTCCTTGATGCAATGAGGATAGGTTGGTCTTATAATATATCCCTATTATAATTCATAAGACTCTTGGTCCTCCCTTCCCTCATTCTCCTCCCCTTTGGGATAACCTGTTTTAAAACTATAGTGGTCCTTCTCTTGATGCCTCCTTCCCTTGTGATGAAACATGTGATGACCCTCTTCCAAGCTCTCATACTAGGGTTGATAGTATGGAAAATGAGAATTAGACCTTTAAAAAAAAATAGACTCCCCTCTTAATCATCCCACTCTTCCCTGTCCCACCATTGACCATTCCCCTAGTTGCGATGATGTTGTTTTAGTAGAACCAATCCTTGCATGTCATGAACATGTGGCTTGGAGTTCTCCTAGCATGGATATCATGATTCAAGCCAAGGATAACATTAACTCTCCTTCCCAAGGGGATGTTAATATTATTCAACCTCAACTCATCCTCTATCCCCCTTCACATAAACCTAGAAACCTAAATTCCCTCTCTATCCACCTCAACATAATGTGTTACATCAATCAAGTCAAGATACCATTGCTCATACACACATTATACTCTAAATAACCAACATTCCCAACCATCAACCTCAACATCCTTACCTTCATCCCCTCCCATTCTTCCTGTCGCCCATCACTTAAATTCCTTTCTTAGGGAGTATGACCTTGTTGACCAATTAAGGAATACTCCCACAAAAATATCTTTATGGGACCTTATTCAAGCCTCCCCTCACTATCACAACATGATGCAAGCATCCTTACAATAAATTCCCATCCCTTCTACTGTGCAAAAAAATGACATTACAACTATGATTCAAGGCTTGAATGCTGACATTGTTTTGCACCAAAGTGAGCTCTCTCCTTTGGATGTGCAACAACAAGCCAAAGCCTTCATGATCATATCTCAATATAAACGCATAAGGATCAAGTGAACCCTTGTTGATAATGGCTTTGTAGTTAATGTGTGTAGTGTCAATCTCTTAGATAGGCTCCATATCCATAAATCAACCATTCAACCTACCTCCTTATCTATCACTGGATCTAATAGTGTAGGAGGAAAGCCGCTTGGTGTGGTCACTTTTCCTCTTAGAGTTGGAGTTTCCACATTAGACACATCGATCCATGTTATGCCTAATGATGTTTCATCTAACCTCATCTTAGGTAGGCCATGGATTCATGCAATGAATGGTGTTTTGTCCACTCTTCATCGCAAGATGAAGTACATATACAACAACAAAGTGTACATGCTTGACACTGATCCTGAGCCTTATAGTGTCTTACAACTTGAGCAAGCCAAATCAAAACCCTTCACCACTTCTACACCAACCACCCAAGTGGAACCCATACAACCAAAGTCCTTAGATGATGATTGGGGTTCCTTAAACTTCACGCCTCCTTTACTAGGAGAATCCAAGACCATAAGCAAAGACTCTCAAAAGGGAAACATAGTCTTGGAAACACAATACTTGGCCAATCATTCACAAGCATCCACCTCAACTTCTTTAGCCACCAACGCAAATAATGAACCCTTACCCAATCAAAAAGTGCTGAAAAAGATCTACAAAAAAGGTTATGAGCTCATGAAACAATTTGGCTATAGTGGAAAAGGTTGTGGTGTTAGTGAACAAGGTATCTACAACCCTATCGAGCCTCACATGCAAACATCCAATCATGGTCTTGGATTTTGTCCTTTCATTAAAATCATACAACCTTCCCCTCACACCAACTCTCTCCCAAATCACCCTTCTAACCCTACCTTCAAAAGTGATCCTTTGACACCAATAAAGGCCTATTGGCTTAATTCCCAAGTCATCTTGCAACCCACTTTTGATTCATATTTTACACACTCCTCTACAGGAGTATACAAAATCTCACAATTGATAGCACCTTGTGTAGGTATGGCATCCTCTACTAAGCAAGACCCTTCTTTTCCGTAAACCAAAGGAACACCTTCTACCCTTGAGCAAGAGGGTATCTTGTTGAGACTCCTCCAAAATAACTTGATCTCCCTTCCCCCATGAACTCAGAAGAAATGTTCCAACAAAAATTCCTTTTGTGCCTACCATCGAGTTCATGGTCATTACACTAATGAGTGTAAGGCCTTGAGTAGAAAAAATTAGCATCTTAAGGAATTTGGTGTTCTTCCATCTATGGGGGCACCTAATTCCTCTAATTGATACTGATTTTCACTCAATCTTGTATTCCCTCAATCCCTCCAGCTCACTCTTGTCCTGCACTACATGGGGGCAACGGGTTAGGTAGCCTTTTCCCTCGTATGTCACTTTTCTTTGTCTCTTCTGACTTGTCGTTAATCTTTCATGAACATATAAGAGAAATCTTGGGATGTGGACAACATATCTTAAGTTGACTCACATGTGACATACACTCCTTTTCATGATGCGGCTTCTCGAAAACATATGACTCAACATACGACTTTCCGAACAAGCTCTCATGTCTTCCTCCTCCTCTTCTACTTTAAAGAGATTTCTCACAATACGGTGTTTTGCAATTCCCTTAAAGTGGGGGCATACATCACCACTCAAATATTCAATGTGTGATATTTTTTCTTGTGAGTCCCTCTCTTGAAAATATTAGGTACAATGTTACTCAAGTTGAGACATCTACATTTTTACTCTTTTGCATACAAGATGAGCCATTTCCTCTCTTGGATACAATATGAGTACATTTGCACTCTTCCTCTCTTGGCAAAATTACACATAATGTTCCCTAGGTTGAGACATCACATTAACAAAAGAAAAATCTCTTTGAAAAAAAATCATTACAATCATCACTTTCTTTTGTGGTGCCTTATCAAAGTTATCACAAGGTATAACTTTGGTATGGTTTGAGCGGGAAGCCTAACAAGTGGCATGACTTTCCCCATAGCCACCTTTGTGAGTATAGACCAACCATGTGTATGTTTCTCACCTTTTGGGACAACTCACCCGGTGGATGACCTGATGTTCTATGGCACCAGAGTGAGCACATATTTTTCACCCTTTCTCTTCATTTCAAAACTTGTCATTGCATGATCATGTATCTCATTTTTCTATAATGCATTCACCCTTGAATGTCTTTTGGTAATGATGTCTTCTTGACTTAGAATATCAAATCCTTGAGGGATCGACTACCTCCTTCTTCTTTCCCATTCTTCTTCTTTTTCATTCTTCACCATCTCCATTAGGCTACTTTAGTGTGAGTTTGAATCAAGTTCATACTCTCACTAAAGTGGGGGCTAAATGTGTCACCAAAAAGTGTAGACATTGACACTTTTCACTCATTTGGACCTTTGCTTATGGATTTTGGATCCTTTTTAGCCTCTCTTTTTTCACCCCTTTCAAAGCCTTGTGCCAAAGTGTTGTAAGGTGTTATAAAAAAAATTCATGCTTTCATAGGCTTTTCATCACCAAAATTAACCCTTTCTTATGCCATAATGATCCCTTAATACACATATAAGTCCTATCTTAGTGTGTTTTCATGAGACAATCCTGAAAAGCAACAATAATCACATGATAATCCTCGATAACCAATGAAAATGGCCCAAGTGGACTAGGTCGCCACCTTGGGTGACCTAGTCCCATGTGGCATAAAAATTAAAATAAACTTAATTTTATTTCAGGATTTTATCTCTAAAACCCTAAGGTTAGCCTATATGGTGTTATTTGGAGAAAATTAGGGCATAACTTGTATAAATAAGCCTCAAAACCTTAATTTCTCAAAGGACACACTCATTATTCACAACTCTCTCATTCACTCCTCGCCTCTCATACACCATTCTTCTCAAGCAAGCTAGGGTTTCTACATTCTAGGTCAATAAGACATCATTACTGAAGCACTCAAGGATTGAATCCTCCATTATTGCAACACAAGATCATTCACCATGGAAATGTAATAGCTCCATTTTTTCATGCTTCATTACATTTCTATCTTTATTTTGTTTAATTACTCAATAGGGGTTGGACCAAGGCAAACCCCTGTACTCTAACAATCAATATTTCTTCTTTCTCTCTTTGTGTGTTTATAGATTTAGGTATCTTGGAAGCTTGCAGATCACTCAAGATTTGATTGAAGACTTGTTTAGGGAATCTCCTTGTTGGTCAGGTTAAGAATCTACACAAAAAGGAATCTACAAGTCGAGAATCAACATTTTAGATCCGGACACCCAAAGAAGCAAAAAGTGCAGATCGAGACCTCCAAATTCCACTTTCAGACTTCCTGAAAGGTTGAAAGGGATTAGGTCACCATTAGTAGCAACCTAGTCCCACCATACATGCATTTTTTGTATTTATGTATATTTGAGTATCCTTTTGGCATAAATGGGTCTTGACAGATTTTCTCGACATAAGGACTAGGTCGCCCAGAATGGCATAAGTGTCCTCAGCTTCTACAATAGTTTTTCTAGGATTCCATACCTTCATGCCATCCCTCTTCAACCTCCAGGTGCACCCCTTCATTTCTGTTTATTTATGTTACAATTAGTTTACATTTCTTAAGTCATTTACATATCATAGTGTGTTTTCTAGCATAATTGTATTCTTAGATTTTACATTACTAGTTAGTTTTTATTTTCCATTTCCAGCACTTAGATTATTTCATTTAGATACATCACACAAAAAACAACCCCTATCTTTGAATGAACACCCAGAAAGCATATCATTCAATGGAAAGAGAGTCATTTCCTAATCAAGAGCTCCTAGGTGAAAAACCCTAGGGGCCTATTTGGGGAATCCTCTTTCCCTAGTGTGCATGTTTTTGGTGGTTCAATTAGAAAGAAAATGAATGTGTGCGCATAATTAATTTGAATCAATGAGCTCATTGTTTTGTAAAAGAATAAGAAAAAGTTAGTAATATTTAGCTAATAGAAGTTTGAAGGTCTCATAAATTTGAGGAGATGATCTATTATTCAGTTGTCATCTCAAAAGAACTATCTCCTCGTATTGTCTTGACCAACCTCTGTTCCCATGAGACATGGATGTAGTGGCGTAGATGCAGTTTAAAAACTTGTCTCGAAAACTTGGGATGGGAATGAGACTTGAATGATTCACCTGTAAACAAAACAATATTCACAACCCTTTCTTCACAATACTCTCCATTTAATCCAAACAAAAATATTTGTGGGAACAAAAAAATTAAATTGTAACCTTACTTATGGTGTCGCAAACTAAATTGAATTTCTCATCTACTTGCTTGTAGCCCTCCTTTGCATCATTTTTCCCTTTTTTCTCCTCTCTTTCTTTGCATGGTTTTTTTCTCCTATCATCTCTTCCTTGACGCAGGAATTTTTTAATTTTTTTTTTTTGATTCATTAGTCGGCGCTATAGTCAACATAGTTAAAGACAACTTTAGTGTCAAATTCTAGCTCTAAATGTGTTATATTTGGGGCGCCAAAGGCAGTGCAAAGTGTGTGTAATTTAGTGCCTAGCAGTCCAAAATGATGTATTTTCCTTGGAAGTTGATAAATAAATTAATCCTAAATTGACTTCATCTTCATATGTTCCAAGGGAGCAATCATGGTTCCCTATTTTATCTATTCCTCATCCCATGCCAATTTTTTGCGTGCAAAACTAATAGAGGTTAGACTTGTGAACTTAGAAATGACCCCTAAACTTTTAAATTTAAATATAAATGGGCCCATGTTCACCCTATACAACTAGATGAGTAATCTAAAGTGTGAAATATTTCAATTTGCATGTTATAGATTTATATAATAGGACAAACCATAATTCATGACTATCATCAAAACCACCAAAAAGATAAAATGCTAAAAGGGAAAGAGGATTCCCCCAAATAGGTCCCTAGGGTTTTTCACCTAGGAGCAAGGTTTGGAAGAATGACACTCTTTCACACTAATGATGTTCTTTTTGGTAATTTCATTCAAAGGGTATGTGGTGAATAGGGTTGTGTTGTGTGTGAAGAAATGTGTCGAAATGCTCGAATGTAATGAAACTAAACTAACTATGAAATGTAAACAAAAGAAAATGTAAATTATATGCAAAGTAAACTAAATGACCTAAACGTATGCAAACTAGAAAGAATCTAGAAAAGATAGATGTGGTGTACCTGAGAACTAAAATTTGTCGAAGAGGAGTTCCTGAATGTTCTGGAATCTGTTGGAAATCTTCACAAGGACACTTACACTAGAATGGGCAACCTAGTCCTCTTCCCATGAAACTTTGCCAGAATGGGTTTCTGGTAAAAGGGTATCCAAAAATGTAAAAACCCTTTTTCAGGCCTGGTACAGGGACAAGGATGGTGACCAAGTCCTAGTACTTTTGGGAGTTTCAAGGTTTGAATTTGTAGGTCCCCACTTGCACTTCTTTTTCTAACAGAGACCCATGTCTGAATCTTCAAAAAATGACTAGCAAGTTGTCTTTTAGCTCCTCCTAGCATTTTGTTGACTTGAGTTGATGTAGATGGAATGATGGCACCATTTTCAACACTTTAATCATTGGAAAATCTTCATACACACCTGCAAAGCACACATGCAAAGAGAAGGAAAGGGTTAGGGTTAGAGAATAGGGGTTTGCCTTAGTGAAACCCCATGTTGGTAATCAAACCCAAATGAAATAGAAAATGAAAGGAAAGATGATTGAACAATGAAAAAATGTAAACACTCACCAAACCCTTGTTGAAGATGTCTGCAACATGCAAGAACCAACTCCAATGGAGGTTTCTTGAAATGCATTGTGCTTGAATGCTTGCTTGAGAATATTGAGTGCAAGAGTGCTTATGAAGATGAAAATGATGTTAGGGGGGGGGGGCGGCGGGCATGAAGGTGAGAGCCCTTATTTATACATGCTATTCCCTAATTTACCGAAAATAGCACATGATAGGCCGACTTTAGGGTTTTTATTAGGAAAATTCCCATTAGAATTTTGTTTTAATTTTGAATTTTATGCCTAAAGAGACTAGGTCGCCCAAGGTGGCAGCCTAGTCCACTCAAACAAATTCAAGTGGTGGTCGGGAATTAAGTGATGTTTAATGATATTTAATGGGCTTATCTCTTGAAACACACTTAATTCAGGCCTAAAAGTGCATTAAGGGACCAATTTATCATAAGGAAGGGTGAATTTGTTGATGATATTATTCTAGGAAAGTGTGAAAATGCATTATAACACTTTACAACACTTTGGCACAAGGCTTGGGAAAGCAGTAAAAAGGGGTTGTTTAGGTGAATTGTGTTGAAAGGGTCTTAGAAAAGTGGGAAGATTTGTTACAATAGTTCACAACACCTTTGTAAAACACTGTTAGGTTATTTTTGATTTGCAAGTGTTCAAGGCCCAATGCCACATTATAGCATTAGATCAAAGCAAAATTAGGCCAAAATCTAAGGGAAAAGGCCCAAATGAGTGAAAAAGTGCCAAGGCTACACTTTTTGGTGACACATCATCTTAGATATAGGGATTATTGGGGAATTAGGAAAAATCATCTATGAGAACTAAATCATTGTCATGTGACATTGACATTGCATCAACATCTTATGTTTATTCCATGATTCCTAGTGAGTTTGAGCTCTTATTGTCAATATTCCACATGTAAAATTTATGTGAACAGAAAAATGTTGCAATGTCCTATTTTGTTTTTCATAGTGTGTTTTAAATGAAAAGTGAGTGTATTAACAAGATAATTTCAATAATATTCTCTTGGTGCATAGTTGTTATGTGACTATTGTCATTGTTGTGTATTGTAGAATCTAGAGGAGGCCATGGAGAGAGTACATGGATGGCATAGAACTACTAAATCGCAGAGAGGAAAGTGGGTAGAAATAGATATGACAACAAAATCTACAAATACAACAGAGGTAAGAAGAGAAATCAACCTCAACTAAAGGAGGAAGGTGTTTATGAATTCACAAATGCTACAACATAGAGGAAATAAAGTCATTTTTTTGTTCACGAGGCCTCTGAGGTCAAACTTATTGGTTGAAAATGCACAGGAATGGTGATTAAATGTGATTCTATGATCAAGGAAAAAGTTTAAAAATTAAGATGGCCAAAACATGATATCAATATGTCAAACATATGAATAAAGTGAGCTTTTGTGTTGGATATCATATTCATTGAAATGATATAATTGGTGTACTAAGCATTATTTACTATGTTGTGTATTATAGGGGCGAGACGAGGCTATGGCAACAAATTGTGTCATATCAAATGAGGACACAATGGATGAAGTGGGACATCAGGTACTCAAATTTTGACTTAACTTAGGAAAAAATGATCTGATGGAATTTTATGATACGTCCATAATTTTCACACTATTATTGAAATTTATAATGTATTATCCAATCTTGATGTAAATTAATGCATGTTGTTGATTATTTAGATGGAGATTGGAGAAAATGTAGAGCCTAAGTGTTCAACTAGCAAAAGAAGAAGACATGTATGTGGAGGTGGACCTAAAATTGTTAAATCACATAGAGGATAGTGGGTGGAAGAGGATATGAAAATGGATCCTATACACACAACAAATGATTGCACTGAACAAGAGGTTGGTCAGGACTATAGTACATGGGATGAATACTTTGAGAAAATTATTATTTGCGGATGTTTTGTATGTCTTGGAAAGAAATAATTCAAACGAGGAATTGTACAAAGACATTACATATATGATGAGATTCCAATCGGTAGTATGATTCCTACAATTGATTCAAATCCAA
The DNA here is from genome assembly GCA_007115665.2 of Sequoiadendron giganteum. Taxonomy (NCBI): domain Eukaryota; kingdom Viridiplantae; phylum Streptophyta; class Pinopsida; order Cupressales; family Cupressaceae; genus Sequoiadendron; species Sequoiadendron giganteum. The sequence goes on along the minus strand of CM021100.1, from coordinate 867,718,982 downwards.
TAGGAATTGTGGTACAAGGAATTTTTAATTTGATATAAATAACATGTATACTTCGTTTAAAAATTGTTTTATATTATTTAAATAACTAATTTTTTTTAATGGATACTTGCAGGATAAACTTCTTGGTTTAAAGTTTCCTAGATCACCGACTTCCAGCCTAGAGGGAAAGTATCATTTATTAGATGATACATCCAAAAAAAAAATGTGCCAATATACCAGCTCAGAAGATGAGGAATTGATAAAAACAAGTAATAGAACAAGAACTAGTTTAAAGATGCATAATTTTCTTAAAGATGGGGGGAAGGTGGACTACATACCCTATGAGAGTGAATGTGATGGAGATGATGACTTTCCCCTGAGTTTGAGATCTATTTACAAAGAGACATTTGATCGTCAACTATATTGCGCTTGGCCTAGTGATCAACAACTGCCTAGAGTGCATAAGGTGTTTCAATTTTTGGGATACAACTACATGATATGACCCTCCAATATTCATGGAGTGAATCTAGGCCTCTTTATTGTCCAAAATGTACACATTGGATCTAAACATAGAAACAATTTAGAACAAACCACTAGGAAATTAATGCAATATTATGGTTCATCATATTACAATGGTGAATGGAGAAGGCTAGCAAAATATAAGCCTAGCATGTCTAAATTCGAATATGTATACACATCATCTCTAATTGTAAAGTGGAAAATAAATGAATAGAGGTCATTTTATGTATATAGATGGACATGCATACACACAAAAAAATATTGTAGGATTTATAAATAGTAGTAAGGGAAGGGAACATACTGTAAGACCAAATTGTCAATTTGTTGAGGTTATAAATGATAAAGATGGAGATATGGAAAGAGAGGTTGATAGATTGATAATAGTTGAGGCTATTATGGACCTTACCATTGGGGATGAGTTATTGATTGATTACCCCTTCCTAAAATGCACTCCTATATGAAAGAAAAGGGAAGAACAAGGTCTCCCTATGAATGTTCATAAGGGAAGAAAATCAAAAGAATAATAAATGAGTGTGGATTGATGTTTTATAAACTATGTTGTCAAAATTGTGTTTTATTTAAATTATTGTATAAAAAACGTAGTCTATAAAATAATGTTCCATAATTAAATTCATGTATATATGTTCATACAATTTATATGTTTATTTTTTAAGCCATATTTGGTTATATTTCTTCAAAATTGATACATTTATGATTTATCCAATTGTTGCAAAAAAATAAATAATGCTTGTGTTTTTTTATAGGTAGAAGATGTTGATGAAACACATACTAATACCCATGATCTAACTAGTTTATTAAGATTTTGACAAGATGATCCAAACCATCCTTTAAACAATACGAGGGCGAAAAGAGCAAGATTGAAGATAATACTACTAACTAAGAAAATTGAACAGTTGATGAGATCCACATACACTGATGGCATGCCACCTAGCCTTAATGATGATGATCATGATAGTGAAAATGTAGTGCATGTAGAAGGATTGAATTAAATTCTTATAGTTTTGATGATTACCACCAACATAATGTTGACGATAACAACCTGAAAGAATCCATCAAGCAAGCAACAAAGACACCCGTGTTCAAATTGGGTGAAAGTAGAACCTCAAAATTGGCATGCACATTAATATTATTAGAAATCAAGTCACTATTTGGTTGGTCAAAGAAAGGATTCACTACCCTACTAAAGTGAGTTGAAATCTATTTCTTACTTTGCATTGTCAATTGGTGTACATAATTTTTAAACATTCATCAACTTCATTTATATTTCTTTAAGGGGATTTTAAAACCATATATTGTATATAAATAGCCCTAGTATAGATCAAGACATATCAAACATTTTCATCATAATTCAAACATTCAATTGATTTAATCTCTGGCAATCTTATAGGGCACTAAAAACTAAAATATTCCCTGAAGAGAATGTGTTTCCATCAACTTGCAGAGAGGCGTGTTTGTTGTTGGTTGAGTTGGGGATTGAATATAACAAAATTAATTCATGTAAAAATTATTGCATTTTATCTAGAGATGAATATAAAAACAAGGTAGAATGCCCTATATGCAAAGAGAAAAGATATTGTATAGATACATACAAGGTCCTATAGTTCTAAAGAAGGTTTTACGTCACATACCAGTTATACCTAGACTTCAATGAATGTTTCCTTGCAAGTCACTTGCACAATTGATGGAATAGCATGCAAAGAACATGAGTAAAGATGGGGGTATGTGTAGGATCATCATGAAAAAAATAGGCCCTTAAGTGGCAAAGAAAATTCAAAAAATCAGAGTTAGGCAACTTGACGTAAAAATTTGAATAATTTATCTATATTATTTCAAAAATATGTAAGAATAGAATCTATATCAAATTGAATGTAGTTTCTAAACTACTAGGTTAATTATTATTTTTAAATCTATTTGGTAAAAATTTGAAATTTCAATGCAATAGTACTTAATTTTTAGGGAAAAAATAAGAAGTAAGTGCATGTCTGACCACCCTAACCACAATAAAATGATAATATTTTTTAATAAGATTTTGGATATATAAGTAGAGGACTCATGTCCCGATGTGATGAATATTTTTTGTAATTTTTTGAAGTAAATAATTAATCATGCATTTTTTATTACAACTTTTGAAAAATATAAAAAACTCATATTTCTAACCACCTTAACTTGGTCAAAACTTCATGAAATTCAATTCTCTTTCTAATCCTATAGTATGCAAAGCATAGAATGTGACACTTGTTTCAAATTGAAAAAATGTGATACCATTTGGAAGGTATAGATTTTTTTCAATCAGGACTTTAGTCGTAATTCAAATAGAAAATGGATAATAATAATTTATTAAATTCAAAGTTTAAGCATAATTTAACTATTGGTGGAAACCTGAGAATCTCCTTTAAAAACCCTTTTCATTTCATTAATTTTGGGTAAAAAAAAGTCATCAGCCACATGGGCCATCATATCACTTACATATTGATATCACCACTTTTTAGCCCATCATGATCTTGCACATACCCATGGATTCATCGAATTCTGGATGAATCCAAAGCAATGAAACACATAGAGGAAAAATGGCCAATAAAATTCAAAGATGAACCCCGTAGTATCAGGTTTGGTTTTGCAATGGATGGAGTGTGCCCATTCTCTTTCCTGGGCTCAAATTATAGTGTTTGGTTAGCCATATTGATAGTATACAATATTCCCCCATGGATGAGTGTTAGAAAGGAGCACCTTATGCTGGCTCTCATTGTTCTACGAAAACATCAAGTTATAAACATGGATGTTTATCTTGCACCTTTTATTGATTAGATGCAATTGCTATGGAAAGGCATAAGAATGTATGACATATCACATCCTCCATAAAATAGGTCCTTCATGTTGTATGGTGTGCTATGTTTGACTATTCATGATTTCCCAATACTTGGTGTTTGTTCTGGTAAGATAAAATATTTACGTATGTATTTACACTCATAATTTATTTTCATCCCAACTTTCATACTTAGTTTTATACTAATTTTTTGATTTTATTAACATTACTTATTGAATTGCAGGGCTTCAAACAAAGGGGATATTTGCATGACCAAGATGTGCAGAACAATTTCAAAGGTTGTATTCTAAAGATCTACATAAAATTATTTACGCAAACAACATGGTTTTTCTACCACTAGATCATAAGTTTAGAAATCGCTTGAAGAATCAATTTGATGGAAAAGTTGAAAGTAGAGGCCCTCCCATGATTATGGGTCTAGATGATCGGCTTAAGAAGTATGAAGATGCTGAATTGAAATCTTGGGAGGATTTTTTTTATCGGGGTGATTCAACTCAAGAACCAGAACAAGTTGTAGTTAATATGCCAGAAGGAATGGAAAGGAAATCCATATTTTATGAGCTCCCTTACTAGAAGGATCTATTAATATCTCACTTATTAGATCCTATGTGCATCTTTAAAAAATTCCCATATTCTATATTTTGATATATGTCAGGAAAAGAGAAGGACACCTTGTCTTCGAGGAGAGATATTGCTCTTTCGTGTACCAAAATTGATAGAAAAAAATTGTGGCCAAACAAGGAAAATGAAACATATGCAGAGGCTCCATGGATTTTGAAAAAAAGAGCTATACCAACTAAAAAATGTCATTTGTTCAATAAGGAAACCTATTGGCTATGGGTCATCATTGGCTAAATATTTAACAGTTGATGGACATATCAGAGGATTTAAAACACATGATTTTCATAATTTTATGAAGGTATTATATATCATCATTTAACATATACTAGTAACATTGATTAAGTATTAAATATATTTTGATATTTTGTTGTGTGAGAAAAAATTACTAAGTAAATTAGTAAGTAAATTCATGATCAGTGTGGTTGTTTTTCTTGCAATCATTAATTTACTCTATAATTTATTTATCAAATAAATAGCATGACATTTGGAGTTTGAAATAAACATGCTGACATGTAATAGGTGTAGACAAAAGTGATATACCTGACAAGTTCATTCTGTACCACATGGACTTTATGAACAAATCAATTGATCTGTATGATAAAAAGAGAGAAGAAGTGTTAGAAGTAAGGAGATAGTTTAAGTGATCAAACCCAAGGAATAATCCACTTCCCATTGATCTTCTTGGGGAATGGGCCAAATATTGAACACTAGAATGGGCTACTGAACAAATTCAAAATCAAATAAAAGATGTAGGTATAGATTCAAACATAATAGAAGATGAAATAAACATGTTTAGAGGATGTGAAAGAAAGGTACAGTTGAAATTTTATAAAATGTTTTTTCCTTACAGTTTTGACACTATTAACTATTTTAATATTCATCATTATATTTGTTTTCAATGAAATAAATGGTCGTTCACAGGCAAGGAAATATCCAACAACGTGGGCATATGGTCGACATTATCATGTAGAAAGTTTATATGTAAAGAGATGATCCTTCAATTGTGGCATCATGGTTGAATTCAATAAATCCATTTGATCAAGCTCAAAAGATAAGAATATAATTGAAGGGAATCTACAATATGTTGGGAAAATACAAGAAATTATTGAGTTGGATTACTGCTCTTTTAAATGTTGTATTTTTAAGTGTAGATGGTATGAATCATTTGAGAGGGCACGAAGACATGATACTCATAGTGGATTTTTTTCTATAGATTCCTCATCCTTCCTATCGAAGGATAAGGAGCCTTATGTTCTACCAATTCATTGTGAGCAGGTATTTCTTTAACTCAAACAAGAAGCGGCAGTGATCATTAATCTTTTAATTCATAGTTTATTATGAATATATACATGTGAACTTATTGATCAATAAAATTGTTATAACAGACGTCCAATATATGTATGTCACTGATGTGCAAGTATTTTTCTATGAAGATATTTTGGACCCGAAATGGATATTTTTCATATATTATGATCCAAGATTAAGGCATGCATTTGACGAAACATTAGTGGATACTAAGCAAAAAAATGACGTCCAACAAAAAGAGAGAGAGGTATTAGAGAACATGGAAGAAATTGGCGTCCATGATGATGTTGAAGATGGTTATGTCTAGGCACAAGAAGACAACAATCCAGAGTTAGATGATGTTATGGAAAACAACAATATGGATGGTATAGAAAATGATGATCCAAATACATCTGGTAACAATATAGATGGTCTACAGTCAACTTTCAATGATGATGAAGATGATGCAAGTCAAGATGAGGATGATGATAATTTCAATTACTTGAAAGAACATATGAAAATTGACAATAATACATTGGATGAAATTGTAGCAGACAATAATGTTAATGACCAAGACTTCTAAATTTTCAGAATTATTTACAATCCATGTTTAAAAAAGGATGATTCTTATGGTCTAAAATGCTTCAGTAATATTATTTGTGTTGATACAAATTACCTATTGCAATATCCTTAAATTGTTCAATATTTGGTATGAATTGTTGGTAGAAAAAAATAGGATTAAACTTGGATGCTTCTTCCATTCATTTTGTATCAACATATGTTTGTGAAGACACAAAAGTTAATAAAATATTAATGCACGTAACTCACAATTATTTAAATAAGAAACTTTGTTAACTTTATTATTTTTAAATAGTTTCCATTTTTACGTTGAACATGTAACAAGGCAAAATAAGCTCAAATTTTAATTTTTTTTACTAGATCTACCAACATCCATAGTAAACTCTTTACTATATCAACATATTCATTCACATAAGCACAATATTGAGGCTTAATAATTGATATTCATTCAAATATAAGAATAAATAAGTATGGAAAACATAAGAAAAATGCAGAATGATAACACATTCATGGAGAATCTCTGATAATAAGACGTTATCCATTATATTGCTTCAATTGATATAAATTAATAGCAGAAGTCTTCAAATGATGATGATGATTTAAAACTAGGCCTTGGTTTCCTATTTATATAGGAAGCAAAAAGCTACAAGATTTTTATAAAAAGAGACGACCTTTCATAACTACTTCTTTTACTAACAACTCTTTAATTAGCATAATTAAGGAAATAACAAGACTTAAGACATTTTGACATATGGTTCCATTATTCAACATGGAAGACCCATGATCATTGATCTAGAAAAGTCTTCCTCTCTATGATGAACCTCCAAATGCTCTCACCTCAGTGTCTTATTCTTCTAAAACCAATGACTATTTAATTAGCATAATTAAGGAAATAGCAAGACATAAGGAATTTTGACATATGGTTCCATTATTCAAAGTCTTCCTCCATGATGAATGTCCAAATACTCTCGCCTAGTGTCCTATTCTTTTGAAACCAAATAATTTTCCTCTCACTGATACACCGTAAAATTTGATGGCCACTTATATTCTTGGATCTTTGGAATTTTTTCAAGATGATTTTTCCATCAACTATCTAGTAATGCCTTTGTATCATTGACAAACTTTAGGTATTCCACATCAAGAATAATCAACCCATTCATGATCTGATTTAGTCTGTGAAGACTGGTATCATCATCCTCCTGTATATGAGTTATACACTTACCAATAACCTAACTAAATTATTTCTTCCACTTGTCCAGGTCCTTCAACTGATCACCATCTCTCATGATTTCAGGTATATACCACTATTTCAAGGTATGGAATAAATCCATTCATGTTACAATATTTTTATCTTCCCCTTGTGTATACTAAAATTCATCAATAAACATCTTCACGGTCTGTTCAGCTGGCTTTAATGTTGTGGGAGTATGAGGACGTCTTTGTAGAACTTTTCATAGCTTAACCAAACTATGGTGAATAGGCTGCCAACTTTTGAACAAAGTATCAAATACAATCATATGTGTCTTTATTTGATCCATTACCTATTGAAGTGTTTTATAAATATCATGCACATTCTCTAGTTTAATATCCATAACTGATTTTATCCTGTGCTCAAGAATATTTTTGATAACTTCACAAATTCTCCTTTTCACTTCATCTTGGGTTTGATTGATGGCCTTTACATCATCCATTTCCTTCTCTAGATTTTTTACGTGTTCTTGTAGAAATGTTCTTCACAATATCCATTGGAGAAATAGGAGGCCTATATAAGACCATCTCCTTGCTTGGTCAGGGTCCTGCTCCTCTTAATTGTTATTTCAATTTGACATTCTCCATGAACAGTTTATTAAGTTCATCATTTCAGAACCTTTGTTCCTTTTCATACTCCTTCAATTTTTCTTCTAATCCCTTAACAATTTCTCGTGTGAACATGGTTGAATGCATGGTCATTGCGGCTGCCTCCAAAAGGGTGGTATCTTGTATTTCCTTACTATCACTGCCCCTTTCATCCCTTGAATTAAATCCAATAATTTTGTCTTCTATGTATTTTTCGGTTTGATCCATATGGCCAAGGTTTCAATCTTTGGGTTATACCCAGTTCCACTCACTCCTTCATCGGAGTCAAAATATGTAACTAGCATTGGATCTTCCTTAGCCCACACTTGATCAAGAAAAAACATTTTCTTTAATTCCAAGCCAGAGAAAATGAGTATATTGCTCTTCAAGACCATTTATCTAGCATTCTGGGGGCTAATGTCAATGTTGTCAACTCTTAATTCCTAGAAATTTTGTGCTACCATTTGAATTTTCTCTGATTATTCAATTCCTACTTCCGCTGATTCCATCCTCTCTTAAAATTATTTTATCTTCATCTTCATCTAGAAATCCATAAACTCAAGAGTCTTAATGAATTTATCATCTTCTATGAATCTCCTAGTTGCAATTTCCCTTTCATCTTCATGTGCCTCTGTACTTGTTTTTTCTACATCGCCCATCCTTTCCTCATGTTTATAAGCACTGGTCTCAAGGATGGGTTGATCAACCTAAAAATCACCTTTCAATGACTGTAGTACTATAGCCACTTCATCAGTATCGCCCACCTCTTCACTCTCCTCATAAGGTACTAACTATTCAATGCTTTCTTTCTTCTATCTTTTGGGAAGTTACTACTCCATGGGAGGTTCAAATATTTCACCTGGGGTATGCTCTGTAGTTGCACCACTATCATGTTCTTGGAGATATGCTTCCTTATTACTGTACAAGTCTTGAAATTTACCCATTATCAAATCTATCATCTTGATGAGGTCCTTTTCCTCAACAAAGTATCTTAGGAAATCCTTGGACCTCTGCTTCGTACTTTCTTCAAGCTTCTTCATATATTCCCCTTTTTTCCTTCTACTAAATACATAATTATAAGTAATGCAATTCCTTATGACATCTTCTTCATAGTCCACTTGGTGTGCAACTATAATTTTGGTAAGAATATTGTGCCTTATGTTGTTCATGTGATTTTCAGGGTCAAAGGCTCTTCCATTTGAAGAATTCAATGTATATCTTATCTTCAAATAATATTGTAGCTATAGTGTGTCTGAGCCTATAGTCCAATCTTCACACTTGGTTTGGTTTGGTAGGAAAGTGTCTTTCTTCTGCTTGTGCATTACATCTTTCTCCATCCACATCAATTTCCACATAAATTCAAGAAATGCTAATCTAAGGGGCACAAATTTTGGAAGTATGTGTGGAGCAACAGGGCATCCATAAAATCTTATTATTGTAACTTCCGAGAGGAAGAACCAATCTCCAAAATTGTGTATGACCCTACTCTGGTCTTATACACTAACTCATTTGACCCCAATTTTTGATGAAAGATATATAATCAGATGTATCATCGGGCACTTGTGCGAATTTTCATTCATTTTTAATTTTTACCCTGACATTCTTCGGAATTTTGACGAACCATTTTTTTGTCTATGTTTCAACTTGTAAAGTTAAATTGTGGTGGGCATAAATTGAAATTGGAATTTAACCTGCGAACTATTTATTGCGACAGTGTTCTGCTCAATGGTTTTCCTGGGGAAAATCAGAAGAAACTCAAGAAGATATCGCCAGGTTGAGGGTAGTCATTTTCTTTTTCCAGAATTCATTTGTGAAGTCAGATTTGTACTTCCAGGTTTGAAAATCATATTTTAAAGCATCATCTCATCAGATTCCATTTTTAGTCTTGTGCATTTTTAGAATTTCATTTCCAGATTTTAGACCTGGCTTCACAAATTCTTTATAAGGGAATTGTTTATAACTGATGGAAAATTCTTGATGGATTTGGACAAAGATTATATTTGCAAGGTTTCAATTTTAAGCCTAATGATCAATTTGCAATAGATTTGGGAGCCATAGCTAGATAATATCAAAGGTGTTGGTTATTTTTTTACTATAACCAAGTTTATCTTCTAGACACATAGCATATAAAATCTCAAATAATACTGACTTACAATACCATCAATCTATATTCTAACCCAATACTACTTATCAAATCCTTATATGAACATAGTCACCTATAACCTCACTCAAGCATTTTAATTAATTCCTTGAATTAAAGCCCAAATGAGAATTACACACACCATAACAGTGAGATGAACAGAATAACCCTTGATCATTTGATTCAACATAATAATATATTCATACAATGGAGATACATGACCTTGAAATGAGTAATTTTCATTCAGATGCTAGTACTGTCTTGAAAATTAAGTACCCATGAAACTAAAACCTACAATAGAATGACACCAAACCTAAGAATAGTATCTTCACTATAATATTAGGCTCTTTACAAATTCACTCTGCAACTTCAGTTAGACTTGACCTAAAGATATCTAACTTGCTAACCCGTATTTCAGGTCTTGAAATCCTTCTTATAGGGAAAATGAAGGAGCAACAAGCATCAGACCAGAAATACACCTATCACTGGTCACTTGGACCACCTTATGACATTTCAAAAATTGGTTACAATAGTTGAGTCTCTGGAGAATCTTCTTGTTCATCCCGTCCACTGGAGAATAACTATTCCATTTTCCAAACTTTGAAAACTTGCACCAAAACTGCGACCAAGACATAGCCAAAATTTCTTATAAACTCATAACCATAACCGCTGAGCTGTTAATTGAGGTATTTTTTCAAATAGTTCACTGTCTTGTCTATGCTATTGCTTACTATTATGCTTTGATAGATTTTTTGCAAGCATCCATAGCTTGTTCAAAAGAACTTGTTTTAGGCTTTTAGCCATAGCAGCAAGGTAGTGAACTATTTGATAAAATGCTTTGGTAGATATGTATGAAAAATGTTGTACCATAGACAAGGCGGTGAATTGTTGGAAAAAATGCCTCAAAGAAATGTGTTCTCATGGTGATGGAATGCCATGACAATCCATGGCCATATGCATTCATCATGGCATTCCATCACCATGAGACCATATTTCTTTGAGGCATTTTTTCAAACAGTTCACTGCCTTGTCTATGCTATTGCTTACTATTATGCTTTGATAGATTTTTTCCAGGCATCCGTAGCTTGTTTGAAAGCACCTGTTTTTAGGCTTTTAGCCATAGCTACAAGGCAGTGAACTGTTTGATAAAATGCTTTGGTAGACATGTATGAAAATTTTGAAGCATAGACAAGGCAATGAACTGTTCGAAAAAATACCTCAAAGAAATGTGGTCTCATGGAATGTCATGACAAGCTATTGCAATTGGCAGCTGGTCCTAGTTATTAGTTATGCAATGTGAAGTAATTGCATAATTGCTTAGGTTGACTTTGTAAAAAACTATATTGTAATTGAAATTTTTTCATCTATCAACATCTAGTTATTAGTTATGCAATGTGAAGTAATGCTTTGAGTTTGAAAGATGTGCAATGCAAAGAATGTAATCAGCGATATGAATATAAATTTCAAAAATCTATTTTCTACAATTCATTAGTTAAACTCTTTATTTTTTTTGCTCTCTATATCTCTATGGTATGGAAATCGCTTTCAATTTTTTAAAAAAAGTTTTTATCTCTTGTTCTACAATTTTTAATGTTTTTTTCAAATCTGATTTTTTCGCAATTTAAAAAAAAAATCTTATACTTTTTGTTTGCCGATTTTTTCCCCAAAATATTTTTGTTGCTATGATCCATACTACTCATCAGCATGTCATAATCTGAGTCATCACAAATCAATTTGTGCATTGATGATATCATCTACCCTGTCCTGCCATTGCTACAGTGATCTAACATTTCCTTGGGCATCTACAATATCTGGTAAAGATGTGTCACTCCAGTCATCAAAACTCTTTACCAACTCTTTAATCCTCTTGCTGAAATCATCAGGTAAGGCCTGGAAACCTTGTAGTGACTTCACAAAGTCTTGAGTAGGCCTTAATTGTTGAGGCCTATTAGCTGCATTTTGAGAATTTCATTTCCAGATTTTGTTGTGCAAGTTAAATATTCTGATTTTAGGAGTATAACAGTTGGAAATCATTGTAAAATTAGAATTTAATAATTTCTGGAATTAGCATTTGAAAGTGTTTTTTGGGTTCATTAACTTCAGACTATCTTCTCTTTTGCAGGGGTGGTTGCATGCTGAATTTTTTTGGTGTAAAATATCATAATTATTATATTTTTTTACCTATGTATGATTAAAAATTATTGGAGTACGTGTGAGTTTGATATTTTTTGAAGATCTAAATATTCAAGCTTGGTAAAGAAAAATCATGTTAGATAATATTAGTCTAGAATAAAATGAAGAGACAGTTGCTAGATTGTGGGCTATATTGAAAAGAAAGGGTGATGGGAAATGTTATTGTCCTTGTAATAATTGCAAGGGCTTAAAGACAAGAAGACTTTGAATCACAACAACTAAGAAACATTGTAGGTAGCATGGTCACATTGAAGGGGGGCATGATTATCGTCCATTGGTAAGTTGTTCATTATATGTGTTTATATTGATTGAATTTGTAAATGTTTATATTGTTTTAACATTTGATATATATATAAAAAATCAATTGATCATGATCATGGTTTATTTGTGTTTGTCATTATTATAAAGGTGGGGCGCCCTAGGGCACACGATATGAATTATCACGGCCCAGAGAATGTGGTTTTGAATGTGGTTTTGCAAGCGGAGGAACATGGAGCTGTGAATACCAAAGATGAAGTTAATGATTCTATGGAAGAAGATGATCATGCACCAGAAAACACAATTGAAGATGATGGTACAAATACATTGATCCATGACACATGTAGTGGCACATTTGATCATGTTGATCAAGATGACTTTGATGATGTTCATGATTTACCTGTACTTGAGATGACATACAAGCCCGTTTATGAAGGCTCCCAAACAACTCTTCTCTCTGTTGTATTGTTGCTGGTGAACTTGAAGGTTATGAATGGTTTATCCAACATAGCAATCTCACGGATGTTAAGGTATGTCATATATGTCATGTTTTTTCATCTATTTTAATTGTTGTTAGTTCATCGCTAGTAAATAAAGGATGAAGTATGTACCTTTAATATTATTTATATTAAGAAATTATTTTTTGTTGTAGATTGATTGGTGAATTTTTGTTACCACCATCAAATATTTTACCTCGCTCATACCGAGATTTATCTGGCATTATGAAAGATATTGGAATGGAGTATCAAGCAATAGATGCATGTCCCAATGATCATATTATATATCATAAACAACATGAATTTGCAACAAAATGCTTGGAATGTCATATCAGTAGATATAAAACAGAGCAACTAACAAAAAAGGTGCCTCGCAAGGTTCTTCGTTATATTCCCATTATTCCACATATGCAACAATTATTTAGGTGTGAAAGCTTAGCACAATTTATGGATTACCATGCACATAATAGAAGTGGAGATGAGATTCTTCGAATGCTTGCGGATGGTTCTGCATTTAGGGACATGGAGGAAAAATGGCCACACTTTAAAGAAGAACCTTGTAATCTCAGGCTTTCATTGGCAGCGGACGGTGTCAATCCATTTGGAGAGCTGAGATCTATTTACTCGGTGTGGCCTATTTTTGTTATCAACAATAACATTCCTCCACATATGTCAATAAAGAGGGAGCACATAATGTTGGCAATGATTGTTCCAGGTATTTGTTTACATCAATTTTCTTTAACGTAGTAGCATCTCATTTGTCTTATTTGTTGCATAATGACTTATATGTTTTTACATTTAATAGTCATGTACATGAATTTATATATTGTAGTAACATGGTTATAATAATTATGTAATGTTTATGTTCATTCAACTAGGTAAGTACCAAGTTAAAGATATGAATGTATATATTGAGCCTCTTATCAACGAGTTACTAAAGTTATGGAATGGTGTCACTATGTATGATGTATCTAGACCAATAGGACAAAGACAATTTCAATTCCATGTAATGCTTGTATGGACAATTCATGATGCCCTAGGGCTAACACATTTTTCTAGTATGTTATGACGTTCGACTGCATGACTTTAACGATATTTAATTTTATGAAGTAGATATCATGCATATTTTTTAAATAATCTATTCATTATATATAATTATAAAAATTGACATATTTAATCCAATTATATATGATTTGCAGGTCTTCAAACAAAGGGAAAATTTGCATGTCCAATTTGTGGTCCAAAGATGAAATCTCATCATTCAACAAGTTTAGGAAAGTAGGTGTTTGATGAGTATAGGCACTTCCTCCACAGAAATCATAAGTATCGAACTACTGAAAAACATCTTTTCAATGGGAAAGAAGAGACTACATCAAAACCACGAATAATGACACCTCGCCTATGGAAGTTAGAATATAATAGAATTAATTGTCAAGGTTATACATCGCATCAAATTGTTTATCTATCATTTATGATATGTTTTGAATTTATATTTTTATATTGTGTTATGTTTACTCATGTTGTAATTGACAATGATTGTCATTGTTAATTTGTTTAACTTATATGCTTCATGAAGGTCATCAAGGCATTAATGGCCGGCTTCCATAGGGACTGAAAAGTTATCCCAGACAATTTAGTAGGTTGCCCTACTATGAGCAGCTACAAATTGTGCATTTGTTTGATACAATGCATATCAGAAAGAATATGACAGAAACGTTATGGAAAATATTGGATGGAAGGAATGACAAAGAAAAAATTGTCAAAATTTGTAGTGACATTTAGGAAGCCAGTCATGCAATGAAAAATGTCATTCAATTAAATAGAGATGGAGACCAAATTAATATAAGTGCCCTTCCTTGGTTATTAACGGAGCAGCAAAGCAATGCCATAAAACAAGTCATATGAAAAATTCGATTTCCCACAGGATTTGCTGCGAACATAAACAATATCATAACAAAGAAAGGTGAATTTGGGTCAGGGATGAAAACGCATGATTGGCATACCTTCATTAAGGCAATTATTCTGGTATATTATATATATATATATATATATATATTTGTATACTGCATGTACTTTTCAGTGTATTATGTTACTACTTTTGGAAAAATATTAATGAAAAGATCATTTTATAATTGTTGCAGTACATTCTACCTCTATCTCTCCTAGACAACTTCGCCAACAATGTCAAGCAAGTTATATATGATCTTGGAAAATACATGAGCTAAGTAGCGATATTTGTTCAATTCGTTGTATATTTTTGTTAAATCTCATTAATATATTTGTGCCTTGAATCACTTGGAGATGGCTGTCATTTAAAGCAATCCATAAAGAAGATATAAATTATTGGAAGAGAAGAATTCCTCATCTAATGTGTGAAATGCAAAAGTGTCTACCTTTGACATTTTTCAATGCACAAGAACACTACCTCATACACCAAGTTGAGGAGATTGAATTGTGTGGACCTGTACACACAAGGTCAATGTGGATGGTTGAGAGGCACTTGAAATTTTTGAAGGCTTTAGTTAGACAGAGAGCACATCCCGAGGGTTCTATGGTGGAGGGATACATGGTATACCAGACCATGGTGTACATTACTAAATATCTTCCTAAGTTTACATCAAAGATCCATGTAGATCACATTTGGGATCCCAACTCCATTAACAAATTCGAAGGGGAGTACCTGATGGGGAAAGGTAGATTGAGGAAAGTGTCAGGTAATTATAAGATGGTCATGGAGATTAATTATAATACATTTTACATTTGTTTTTTATGTATATTGTACTTATTTAATTATTAATCTTCAATATTGATCAATTATAAATTAAGGTCGTATACCGTGGTAATTAACTAATTATACGTCGTTTGTGAATTTCAATTTTTTTTGATACAGTTGGTCGAGAGTGGGATGTAGTACATTTCTATGTAGCAAACAATCTTGGTTGGATGACGGTATGGATTGAATGATTTCAACAATCTGGTCGCGCATTAACATGGGAAGGTGTGGCTTCATTGGTTAAAGAAGCTCATCGTAATGGAGATTCCAATGTTACACCAAGGGAAATTGTTTTAGCATATGGTTTAAGAGATAAACAGGTATGTATAAATATATTAATCACCCATATTATTTAATTATTTTGAATTATATTGATGTATATATATGTTGAGATTTTTTTCTCTGCATACATTCGGCCAAGAATAAATATATTTATCAACTGACGATATTGCAATAATTAAGTTTTGCATGTTTGACATATTGCAGGTGAAACACCACAAGGCTATGTGGTGCAATGGTCATAAATTTTGAATCAAAAAGTTGGATGACACGAAGAAAACTTGTGATTCTGGGATAACTGCAGTCTTCTAGGTGACTAATGTTTCATCTAGAAGTGACATAATCCAGAAGTCTCAGAAAATCAATACTATGGGATTTTGGATGATATACTTGAGTGTGACTTAAAGTCCTTCAAATTAGTTTTTTTCATCATCCTATGGTACAGGCTACGATTGAATGAAAATGATCCCGAGAGAACTGTTATTGAACATGATAATGGATTTACCATGGTTAATACAAGGTATTTTGAGCGAGCTGGAAATGAGCCCTATGTTCTTCCAAGCCAATGTGAGCAAGTATTTTACTCAGAGGTTCCAGGTAAAGCGGGTTGGTCATATGTTGTTAGACATGAGCCAAGAGGAAGGCCGGTAAAGTATAATGTGGTGGAAGAAGAAGATACTAAAGAAATAGAAGATGATGTAGATGATGATCAGGATCAACAGTTAGTTGATGATGTGCCTGACAAAGATGTCGAAGAGGAGGAACTAGATCATGATGATGTAGGAGTTAATGTTCATGAAGATGATATCCATGTGGATGATGACATTATCGAAACTGATATCAATGATGATGATGATGATATGACCAATCCTTACAATGTTGAATCTAGATCGGATGATATAGACAAAGAGTTGGATGAAGAAGAAGATCAATGACATTGAAATGTACGAGTTATGTGATTGTATTATCTATTTGATATTAATTTCTTGATAGAATTATATTTGACTTATGTGGTTACATAATTAATTTATGATGTTTCTAATTTTAATTATATTTTAATTATATTACAATATGTTTAGTTAACAGATGTAAAAAATAAAATGGATAAACCAAAAGATGAAAGCATGAGACCACTGCCTTGTTGGGTGTATGGAGTCTAATGAAGATCTATAAAATTGTAATCTATGATGGCAATAATTCAAAGTGTTTGACACACAGATGTAGTTTATAACTTGTATAGATGTGCAAGTAAATGACTAACAAACTCTACTTGAGATAGAGTGACAATCCTAGTTATGTGATTCTTCTTATTGATCCAATTAATACTCTTTAGTTACTGTGATTGAATAGAAGGGTTTAATCTTTACTTGAAAGAACCAAATAATCACATCACACAAATACAACAAATGTGTATCGATAAATTGAATATATATATATGCTCGATATATCAATCTAAACAACAGAAAAGCATCAATAGTATCAAATACTTGGAGAATGAGATGATTACAACGACATTTCACCACTTAAGATAGTCATTTAATTTGCAATTTTGCAACAAGCTCTAAGATAAGACAAATAGACACAAAACCTTACAAACACATACAATTTAGGCCAGTGCCATATACTATTGGGGAGTCGAATTCACAAATATTTAGATTTCCATAACAGGTTCAAATACATGACATATAAGATCTCTAACAATATTGCATTACAACAGTGTCAATTTCTATCCTAACTCAATACTTCTTATCAAATCCCTTTACAAACATATCCATCTATGACTCCATCCAAGCATTTTAATTTACTCTTTGAATTAAAGCAAAAATGGAAATCATACACACCATAACAGTGAGATGAACGCCATAACCCTTGATTATATTATTCAAAATTGTGATATGTTTATACAAAGGAGAGCCATGAGCTCTAAATATATCATTATAACTCAAATGCTAGTACTGTCATGAAACATCAAACCTTCATGCTATTGGAACTGTCAAATTTTGACAAATTCATTATTTCTTCATGATTATTAATCTCCCAAAAAAGATTCATAATGCAAACAAAAAAATCCTCACATATCATTTTTTACCAAAATCCGATTTAAAATTGTGCCATAACGCCCCATAAATTTCATCTGACATTAAAATCTTTACATATGAAAATATCGGCATAAGTTGATGCAGGTCTCATCGATGATAATATACATATCCTAAATTTATCGGAAAGACATCAGAAGGGTCACACCGATCAAGTTATACACAGAGAGAATGCGGGTTTGTATATCTTATCGGCAAGACAAAAAGCATCGGCATGACAATGTAAGGTCACATCGAGCTAAATTACCTTTTGCCGATCACAGTAACGTGAAGTCTATTAGAGAGACTTTGGTCATCGGAGAGAGATTTTAAAACACTACCCTTTAGCATTATTAGTCTTGCCAATAAAGCAAGGGGAGGACTCACTCGGTGAGACAAATGATGCTAGGAAGAGTTCATAAAAGTCTTACCGATCCCTTGGGTTACACCGAGAGAATTGAGCATGCGAAGATAAATTCTTAGCGGATGGGTGAATGTTGAATAGGCGGATTGGACAGAGGTTTGAAATGTCTTACAGATGTGATCTTATCGACGAGACATCAAACGGGTCATACCGATAAAGTTATACACTAGGAGAATGCAGGTTTGTATTACTTATCGACAAGACAAAAGGTATCGACGTGACGGTGTGAGGTCATATCGAGCTAAGTTACCTTTTTTCGATTGGAGAAAAGTAAAGTCTATCAGAGAGACTTTTGTCATTGGAGAGAGATTTCAAAACACTGGCCAAAGTGCTATTGGTCTTGCTGATAAAGCAAAAGGAGGACTCAATCGGTAAGACAAACGATGCCAGGAAGAGTTCATAAAAGTCTTACCAACCCCTTAGGTTACACCGACAAAATTGAGCATGTGGAGATAAAGGGTATTGATAAGATAATGCTCATTGTCTTGCTGAAGCAGAGGCGTATCGGTGAGACATGTCAGCGCGGGGAGATCTAAGAGACATCATAGCGAGTATTATTCTGTCGGCAAAACAAATTGCTTGGTCTCGGCGGCATAAGTCGATAAAGTAAACATCTCGATGAGACAAAGTACTTTCAGAGTAAGGCAAAGAACCATTGGCCCGATTCATTAAGTCTGAGCAATAGTTGTTTTGATGAAAGTCATGGCGATATAAAAAGAAAAAGGAAAGAAACTATTGGGGAGACTTGTGATGTCGGGGAAATTGCAAGACATCTTGGTGGATGGGTGAGTGTTGAATAGGTGGATCGGCTAGAGATTTTGAATGTCTTTTCGATATGAGCCCTGATGTGATAGTGAGAATTTCGGAAAAAAAAACTTGCACCATTCATGTCTCGATCGATAAAGACATTAATGGTGCCATGAAGCATAGGAGATTTTGCATATCAAGGTATGATCAATTGAAATCATTGTCTCATAGAATTCAAAGTGAAGGAGAGCAAGGTAGGGAACCAGTAGAGCAATTAAGGCATTCACCTAGCTTGAGTTTGGAAGAAGTTATAGTAAGTTTCTCGTCCTCTTAGAATTCGTAAAAATTTGAATTATGGAAGGCACTGGTTCAGGAAAACTAAAGGGAAGAAAACCCAGGGAGGGAAGCCAATCAAAAGCAAAAAAGAAAAAGACTAAGTTGCAACCAGAAGGTACTGAAAGGAAGCTAAATCAAGACCTCATAGACTAGTTACCTGGTTCTGGACCTAAAGCTAGGCGTTCTGCACAACTCAAAGTGGAAGTTGACAAATTGGACGACAAATGAAAATTTATAGGTGATGTTTGGACTCCGATTAGAGGCTGAGTTATTCAATTTCCATTACCATAAGAGAAATCACTTTGAGCCAGTATGCAATCCATGGAGGCTCAATTTAGGGAAATTAGTGTGCCCTAATGTTTTTATTGATGTCGAACTACTAAAATTGCTGGCCAGACACTATGATTTGAAAAATAAAGCTATATGTGATTTGTTAGGGAATCCATTGATACATGTATCTGAGAATGCAATTGTTGAGGTTTTCAAAATGGAGGGAACATGCAGTGGAAAAGTAGTCAGTGAAGAGCTCGATAGTGAGTTCAGAAGGATGGAAACCATTTATAAAGAGTGGAGTTTACCTCTGCATAGAATTATGTGTCATGGAAAACCTACTCCAATGGAAGATAGTGAGGGGCCACCCTTTCATGTAGACCTCTTCGAACCTTACCTAAAATATACTCACTACTCAATGGGACAGGTATTAGGGATGGAGGTACCTGAGCATATGGCGGTTGTGCCCATGGTGATTGTTGTAGACATTTAGTATCACAATTCTAGATCATTTGACTATGCTGCACATGTTTTTAAGGAGCTGTATGCAGGTTTGATGGCGATAAAGAGTGGTGCTTCTGTTCTCCATCTCAGAAATTACTCACTGGTGATGCACTTAGTGTTGTATTTTGGACAAGAGTTAAGTTTATGGCCCTAAAAGCTGAGGATTTCACAATCCGACAAGGAAGGTAGGCCATTTCCTATTCAATTATGGACTGTTGTTTGGGACAGCAGGTTTGCCAATTCAAATTTCTTGCATTTTGAAGAATTCTTTGTGAAACCCTTGTATAGATTTTTTAGCCATCCTTGTGATTATTCTTTATCTAAACAAGTAAAAAGGTTTCTTAGGCCTAGATATTACAATGGACCAATTAACCACAACTGGGGGGATTGGTATTGTTTAGATAATGCCACAATGATTAGGGTTTATGGCTTTGAGGATACACCTTTCATTCTGCCTAGAACTGTCCTGGATAGAATTGCATACCTAGAAATTTTTAGGAAAATGGATTACTCCAGTGTTATGAACTTAAGTTCATATGGAAAACATGCTTTTATGCCCAGTACATTGTGTTTTAGTGATTTCACTGTATTAGCCAAGGAAGGTTATGATATGATTCTGAACAAATTATTGCACTACAACATGAGAAGAGCACCAGTGAGAAAGAACTTTGATCCAGAAGGGTATATCCACTCTACCAGACAAAAAGTAAATCTCGGAGGGTACCATCATGTGCCCTTTAAATCTGATGACATAATCAGAATCTTAGAGGCATTGAAGCTGAAATTGTGATTGAAAAACACAATCAGGAGTTGGTGGCTGAGTTGTTATCCTCCATTCAGGGGATTTCAGAAATAGACAAGCCACAAAGCTTATCTGGGAAAGTCTCAAGAATGAAGACTTAGGAATATGCCTATGTTGCCAGAGAAACAGATGTTGAGGAAACCATGGATGTAGATACAATACATGAATACTATAGGTCTTTCATATCAGATGATGAATTTATAAAGACCTTGGAGTTTAAGACATTTTTATATAAGCAAAAAGGGAAAGAGATAAGGGGACAGGTTGACAATGTCACTCCAGGGAATGAGGATCAATTGTTAAAAAGCTTAAAGGATGAAGTAGGCAAACAGATGATTGACATGACCCCTGAAAAGGGGAGGGAGTTGCTTGAAAAGGCAGGTGTTATGATTTTTCCAGGTTTGGATATGAATTCTGCATTAGTTTTTGATAGTTTCTTAAAAGATAACAATGCTACCCACAAGCTTAGTATAGAGAAGGTGATAGAGGTATACACAAGATCAATATACAATCCTGATGATGAAACATTGATGATTTGGGCCTTGTATACTCCTCACAAGAAATCAATTGTTATTGATACTGAAAAGGCATTCAGACATGTCATGACCATGAAGGCTGGGGAGGTTGATCCTGTAGCGACTACTGATATTGGGATAAATATAGCCAATTTGAATAAAGCCCAAATCTAAGCATTGATAAGGGAAAGGGAGATGTAAAAAACAAATAATGAGAGGATGTTGAGAGAGAATGAATGCTTGAAAAACTTGGTAGGTGGTGTAACAGAACCAACAAGGATGCTCACTCGAGGTGAGAGTTCACAGAAAAAAGAACGTTGGGAATGGTCAACTGCATACTCTCAAGGGAGAATGGATGTATTTGCTGCAATAATAAAAAAAGGCAGGTTGTTTTAACCACTTGGTTAAATAAACTCTGGGGAAAACATTCACAGTACGTAGATGCAATAAAGGAACACAGGAGAGTGGATAGCAGAATTCAGGAAAGAATTGAGGAATTGGAGCAGAAGGACACTCCTAGTAATGAAGAGATTGAAAATTCCAATTGTATTATGGATAGGCATAGGGATTTCTTTGAGGAGTTACAAGGGGATATGTAGGGATTGACAGAGGCTACCGAAAATAGATTGACCAAGTTATGTGATGATGAAGGGAAAATGAAGGAAGCGACTACATGGAAAAGTGAGTGTGAAACAATACTCCAAGGGATGCTGGAGACAACCACTATGAAAGATGTGATATTGGATGCAGCATGTGAGCAAAATGAGCGAATTATAATGATGGAGATTGTGATCCGGGATGCATTGGGAGATGCCGACACTCATGAGCGCCAAGATTATATAGAGCATATGTCTGCAGTCCATTTGTGGCTTAACAAAAATTAGTTAATAGTGGATTTGTTAAACCTTTTATGCTTTAAACCTTTTTGAAAAGGCACGTACTTTTGCAAACTAATGTATAAGTATCCGTTGTTGGATAAATGTAAAGGGGTAGAAGATAGAATTAGAATAGGATAGACTATTGTAAGCATTAAATTTTCAGAAATGATGACATTCAAGGAGACTATGTTGCATGTATGAATTTTGAAGGAGATAATGAAAGATTGTTGATTTAGTGGCTTCATTCTGGTATCAATTGTTTGTTGGATTCTTGCGATTATTTGATTGTCTCCAATCTGATGTTTCTTGGTTGTTTAAATTGAAGTATCAAGTATATATTCGATTTATCAGTACACATTTGTTGTTTCTGTGTGATTTGGTTTATTGGATTCTTTAAAGAAGAATTAAAATTCCTTTCAATAAATTACAATAATCTGGGAATGCCATTTGGATCAGTAAGAAGAATCAGATAATTAGATTTGATATTCTGCCTCAAGTAGGGTTTATCAATTACACTCTTGCATGTTTATACCAGTTGTAAACTCATAGTTATATGCCAAACAATTAGAGGACCTGCTAGATAGAAACCATTCATTAAAGGCTTTCATTTGACTCCGTTTTACCCAATAAGGCATTGGTCTCCCTTATTTACATTACATTAGTTTTATTCATTTCATTTAACATCTCTTAATTGAACATATTAATTCATACCTTGATATTGCATATACAATTTATACCAAAGTAGGATCATATCTTTCCACTGTTAAATTGCCATTTGTGGATAGTTAGATCAAGTAGGAAACATAAATTGAACATATTAATTTAGTATAAGAGTCAACCAATCATAAGGAAAACATAATATGAAGATGAATTTTCTCAAATCTTGTGGTTGTAGATGCCCTTTTGAAATCTATGCAAAATGTGGGAGGATAGACAAAGCTCATGAACTATTTGACACAATGCCTCGAATAATTGTAATCTCATGGAATACACTCTAATTAGAAAAGTCTCATCACTTCCCTCATAACAATCTATCAATTTGTTTTAGTGTCTATTGTGTTATACCTAATTTGGGACATGGGGTATAACAAAATAGACACTAAAATAAATTGAGAGATTACAATTCTTTGAGACATTTTGTCAAATAGTTCACAAGCTTTTTCTATCCTTCCACATTCTGTATAAATTTTAAAAGGGCATCTACAACCACAACATTTGAAAAAATTCATCTTCATATTATGCTTTGATGGATGTCTATACCTTGTTCCAAATCTCCCATATTAAGGAAACCAATAAGGATTTTGGTGAAGGTTGTGGAATTTTTCTTTGCATCTACCAATTGCATTTGTTTGAAAGTTTCTAAAACCTTTTCAACAAATCCATTATGTGTATATTCTAAAATCATTATAGTACACAATTTCACATTTATTTGGCTTTGCATCTACCAATTGTATTTTCTTGAATTTCCCTACAATATTTTCAATGTAGATCTCTTTTGTGGATATCTTATAGTCCTTGTAGTCCACATCACTTTGTTTTTTGAAGAAACTATTACCATATATTTCTTATTTATGTTCTAAATTGGATACATGTTTATAAGTTTGATAGTACAATTAATAATATTAATTTTGGCAAGACATTAAAATATTTTGTTGATTTTAAAAATATATATGCATCCCAATGTAAAAATGCCAACAATGGAAGCAATGATTGTAACACATAATTTTTATGTAGTATCCAATTCAAAGGATCATGTTACATTGGGTATTTTTAGGGTTAGGATTTAGTGTTCGGGTTAGTGTTAGGTTTAGAGTTAGGGTTAGGGTTTATGTTAGGATTAGGGTTAGATTAGGGTTTATGTTTTATGGTTAGGGTTAGATTTAGAGTTTTGGTTATGGTTGGGATTAGATATGAAATTAGGGTTAGGGTTTAGGATTACAATTAGGGATTATAGTATTAGGGTTATATCTAGAATTAAGTTTTAGGGTTATTGTAATTATGATTAAGGGTTGTTTTTATATTTGGCTTAGAGTTGGGGTTAGGATTAGGGCCAGGGATAGGGCTAGGGTTAAGTTTAGGGATAGGTTTAGGGTTATTAGAGTGAATGCAACTAATTAATAAAATAAAAAATATTTAGGGTTAGGTAATTAGGGTTAGGGTTGGGGTTAGAGTTTTGGTTGTGGTTAGGGTTATAAAGATAGGATAAAGGTGAGGGTTAGGGTCAAGGTTAAGGTTTCGAGAGAAAGGGTTAGGTTATGATTTGGATTACCCTAAACTCTAACCATAACCATAAACCTAATCCCAAACCTAACCCTAAAGAAAACACATAACCTAACCCTAATTGTAGTGTTTGAGGCTAGGCTCAAACACTATATAACCTAACCCTATATAACCTAACACATAACCTAGCACTAGAAAAAATTCTTCTCCCAAACAATCTCCTCTACTTCTATTCATGCCTACTAGAGTTAAAGGATCACATAGTGTGGACTTGTATAACTCGAGCCAATGATGTTCTTGAGGGAGAACTTAAAGAAAAATAAAATGATGTTAGCTTAGACTATATATATTTGTTTGTTTCAATCAACATGTTTTATTGTGAGGAATGTAAAACTTAATGGAGGGTGTTGGAATATTAAGATTAACATTAATAAATTCACCTTACTAACTTATTAAAGGTGCTACTTTTCATAACTCTATAGCCCAACTATTCAATGGTCATTTTTCTAATGACTCCTTTCTCACTCTCTTGGAGGACAAATGTGACATTATTTAGGATATTCAATGCCTAGATATTTTCTGGAAAGTTTTAAGGTCAAATATATAGTGGCATAAAACTCAATGTTATAGGAAATCATTCTTACCCAAGCCCAATTAGTTCAATTCCTATGGATAGAAGGGGGTTGATCATAAGGAAGTGTTGAGATTCCTAAGCATATCTTTTACCTTTTAGGTTTCTCCTTCCTCTTTAAGGAAACATATCATTTCTAGAATTGAGAAAAATTATCATATTAAATTAGGAAGCCCCTTTCTTTGGCAAGGAGATTCCATGTGTGTTAAAAAATTCTTGTTGCACACATTTCCATTACTCATGTTGCTAAGAACCTTGCAAATCCTCATATTTGAAGATTGAAAAAATCCAAAGGTATATTTTATGGCCTCCCTTTAACCAAGGAAAATGGTTTCACAAAGTATCCTAGGAGTTTTATTATTTCCCTCATGACTATAATAGGCTTGGCTTACTTTATATTCACTACTCTAAATGGCGCCATAATAGGCTTTGCTTGCTTTATATTCACTACTCTAAATGGCACCATAATTTTTTAAACTTTAATTAACATACTCTAAAACCTAACTAAAGGAGGTTGTAGCTCATCAAATTGGACAAGTGAAAGGTCAATACCAGTGCTGAGGAAGACTTTGGAGGAGTGAAAACAAGGTCAATACCAGCGTCGACGAAGAGTTTGGAGCTAAAACAACTTCAATACTAGCGCCGAGGACCAGGTTGAGGGCACTTAGGGAAAATCGACAACCAAGGGACAATGAGTACTGTAAGTTTGGCACCCCCATTCTCTTTAACTTGCAATTTTCATGCCTAGTTTCCAAAGATCTTCTCGTACATTGCCCCCCCCTTCTCGTAAAATGGTATAAGATAAGATAGAAAAAATAAAATAGCTTAGTCTTTCACATTTTTATAGTGATTACTAGAGGCACATAGACCAATTCTTCATAATAGAATAATTTGATCATACTTTTCCAATGATGGCATTATGAGAAAACCTTAGGTTAAATGAATAATTCCTAGCTAAGTTCTTGAAATCATGTCCAACCATATAAGAGAAGACTGCTGCTATGTGTACTTGGATAACATGGAGAAAGGCTCTTTGGGCTCTTTCATCAATCTATGTATTGTTAAATTTTAACACCTAAAAGTGAGAATGAAGAATCTTTCCTAGAATAGTGGCCAATTATGCTTCTCAACACCTAGATTACAAAATCCTTGTCAATATCATTGCCATCACAATTAAACCTATTGCTTGAGGTATAGTCATAGAGGTAAACAAATTGGCTTTCTTGATAGTAGATACATTCTAGACTATTCAATCCTTGCATCGAAGATTGTTGAATGGGCCCAACAAACTACTCATGATGCCCTTACTATTAAGTTAAAAGTTTGACAAGGCATATGATTGCATCAAATGTCCTTTCATTTATAAAAGGCTCAAATGGATTTATTTTCAACCCTAAATTATTATCACACATTCAAAATTACAAAATACCAGTTAATGAAGAACCTTCATTTGAAGGTGATGTTGTCATGACCTTTGAATGAAGAACCTTCATTCAAAAATGATGCCATGTCAAGACTTTCAAATGAAGGTATTTTTTATTTTAAATATTTCATGTCCAAAATGCTTTATAAACTCCATAAATGGAATTTAAAGAACAAGATTTGAAACTCCATCAAATCCACCATGATGCACACCAATCCATCAAGTTACAATTCCAAGACAGTGGGTGGATTGGTGGATGTCATTTCTATTTAGCTCTCAAACCCTTACACAGGCACAATAGGGTAGTCCCTGTATTTGATTGTTTAATTCCACAAAATAGTGATTGAGAACTTCAAAACAAATTGAAATGAAAGGGAACACATATATTTATCTACACCAATGATCTCAGAGCATTTCAAGCTTGTATGGATCCATACAACATAAAAGAACTTCAGAAAAATTGTAATAACATAGAAAATTGCTTCAAGAACGTGGTATCTGATATGAAATTTTGGTATCAACTCCTCCAAAAATTGCAATGGGATGGGAATAAAATATGATAGAAGTGGGATAAAAAATGCATCATTTGAAGCATCAAACCAATATGCAAAGATGAAAGAAAGTGCTGATAGGTAGGGTTGGATGGAACAATTGTGGTTCCATGCTCTGGATCTTACTTGGAGGACCCCTATGGTGTCACACTCCACCACCTTAACCTATAGGACCTATTGCTTGTTTAGGTGCCCCTAGTTCACCTTGCCAACCCAACTATCATGACAATTCAACCTACCAAGTCAATCTTGGTGCAATGTCTCCAACTCTTCCTTAGCCCTTAATCTACCCTAAAGGCTATCATACTCCAGAAATAGAACTTAGCTTTGCAAGGGTGTGGAGATGTTCCTAATATGTTCTTTCCATCCCATTATGGCTCTAAAGGATCCTCCTTACTCCATCTTTTCATCGCTTCCACCAAACCCTCATCTAGGGTTTTAGTCCACTAGTCCTAGGCATTCCAATTAGGCCTTCTTCTCCGAGAGAACAAACTAATACTCCAAGGTCTTCCAAATAACATTGAATTATTCTTTGGGGTTCCTATTCCTCATGCCTACCACTTGAAAATTGTAGTGGTCTTAACCTTCAATTGCCCGTACACAGACTGTACCTTCATTTTGGCAAATTAGGCCTCCTCTTTAGGTTTTCCCGACCACACAACAAACTGTCAATTTGTTCTCCCTCCAAATGGACTGTGGAGCCTCCTCCTTCATGCCAAGTCTTTGCAAGGAAACTACCTGCCCTCTCCACATCGTGACTTGACAGGGAATGATCACCCCTGCAAATCAAGTGCCATGCATTCCATGTCTTTCCTAGCCGGACACTGTTAGGCTCACCTAGGAAAAGACTTTCAAAGTGTTTCCTGAGCTATTCATGACTCCTACTCCTACCTTATATACAACCATGGAGTCTAGACACAATTCCCAAGAGGCGATACATTATGTACAGGGGAAATGTGATCTAAAACTCCATTTTCAACTCACAAACTGCTAGATCAGCAACTGAGAAAGAAACAACTAACTACAAACATAAACTCAATCGAATTAAGAATAAAAAAAATTGCCACACAAAGATTAGTTAACACTCACATGACACTCTACACCCCCTACAGAATCCTATTCAATCCATTTAAGCTCTCTTTTGAATCAAAACCAGAAATTCACATTAAGAATCCACTATTTTTACTTGGAATTCAAAATTTCAAAACAATGTAAAAGCTTCTAACCTCTCTTCCATGCCGAGGTCTCCCTTATATAGGGTCACTAAAGTAGTTAAGCTCAACCCTAAATACTCCATGGCTGCTTGTGGCTTCCAATAAGCCTTATTTGCAAAATTTTAGAGATTCTAACACCTAGAAAAGGTCTACAAAGGTCTTAAACCATCCTTGTAGTCAAACCTCAACCTAAAAAATGATCAACATGACCTTTACCAACATAATACATGATCTCAAATGCCTCTAAGGCACAAAATCAAAGAAATAGGAAGAGATTGCTACATTTGGCCTAAATAAATTGCCAAATCATGACCTTCTAGTCAACTTTCCTAGGTGAACTATGGGGTGCTCTTGCACCAAGTGCTAACCCCTTAAACTAAAAAAATTTCTTTTAACTTTAAGTTATCAAATCCTACCATCATACATAATCAAAATGTTGTTGTTTCAAATGACTATAAGCACTAACTTTCACTATTTGAGGATGTTGAAACCTTGTCATAGAGAATTAGAACATTGATGCGACCACTCATCCTACCTTAAAACATACCAAAAGTCTCCTAGCAATTATACACAGAAAGATTTAAGATGACTTAAACAATTTTTATTGCCAAAGCATAAACTTATGATGACTTTACCAAGCCTAGTACACACTCCCTCCCTGTTAACCACTTAGACATATGGAAATTAAAATGTAAATTTGCTGCTATTTTTAGTCATGTAGGTGTCCAATAAACCACTTGGTGGTGTTTCCCTTCAAGTTTATTTACTTGAATGAAGAGCAAAAGTCCTTTGATTACAATTAGAGAATACATTTGACACCTTGGTTGTGTAACTGGTGGACCATAGTCACATTTAACACTTGTTACAAATTTTGGGAGTTAAAATGTTAAGTAGATTTGATTTGTGATGGACACATTTAGACGGTAGTAACAATAACTTGCAATCTATCAAGACTTGATTACCTTATAACCTGTCAATTTCTAACAATGAAATGATAGATTAATCATAATGTCACCTTTGGATCACATCACCATGAAAGAAATTCATCCAACATCCTTATGAGTGCAGGTACCACAAAATAGGTATTTGTCAGATTTGTCTTCCTTTAGCGAGGGAAATTCAGGAAGAGAAGAGGAAAGTGAGACATGTAGTAGGTCTAAAAGAGGGAGATCAACTAGAGGTCAAAAGATTAGAAGAAAATTGCGTAAACGCATGGAATTTTTTCTTGCTAAAGGGGGGTCATGTTCTTATGTTGATGAGAGCATAGCCGACATCGAGGTGCCCTTGAGGTACAAACATCTACGAAAACAATGGGTACCCAAAGAACTTCCTCCAATAAACACTAATCTTTGTGTCAACGAGAGGATATATCGCATAGCACCATCATCATTACATGGTTTGGGCCTATTTTGCATGGGTGGCATAAAAGTCTGTTACAACAAAGTTACTAAGTTGATAGAGTATGTTGGACCCTGTTAAAGTTACAAAGATTGGATGCAGCTGGTTCGATATACACGAAGTATGCGTAGGTATGCACTATCAGCAAATTATATACAACTAAAAGATAAGGATCAAAATAAAGGAGTGGCTAGGTACATTGACGGGAGGCCAAAAGCATCAGGGAATATTGCAGGGTTTATAAATAGTACATGACCTGGGTCAACAAATAAGCAACCCAATTGTATATTCGAGGCACGAGAGGGAAACCGTGTATTCGTATGTGTGATAAAATCAATAACTGTAGGGGAAGAGTTTCTAATCAATTACAATTTGAATCGCTTAGATACAAACACAATTACTATGGGGGTGGTATGTACTATATATATACCATTTTACCCAACCTCCAATTAATGACTCCAATATACCATTTTATTATTATGTTTTTTTTCGTAAGTCTATTGGTTTCATTTTGGTAATGTTTTTTATATTTAATTTTTGTCACAGCGGGACATTGATCATACGAGGAAGGCTCTGGCCCAGAGCGCAAATCGTGATCCATCTTCAGGCGCTTCTATCTGACAGGTTTACCTCATTGTAATTGTACAAATTAGATACGAGCAAAATGTTTTATTATTATATTTTTTTCATGAGTTTATTGGGTTAATTTTGATAATGTTTTTAATATTCTTGTTGCAAATGGCTGATCGGGGAAAGGTACCAGCAGTATAGGAGAGCAGCCATATGGAGGTGTAGTCACTATTATGCGATGATGACATCACATTTTCCACAAACCATGTGGATATGATGAGGAAGGCCCAAAAAAAATGCAATGAAGAAATCCTTCAGTTGGTATTCATAGTGCCTCAAACAAATGAGATAAGAGAAAGGGTTAAAATATTGTCTGAGAGAGCACAAAACTTGGAAGTAAGTTGTCATGAGATCTTTAATTATAACATAAGTTCATTCATGGTTTTATATTTTGTACTATTTTATGTCATGAACTAAAATATGTGTTGTTTTTACAGGATTATTTGCGTCCTCATGATCATGCTGCTGGCCGTAATCAATGTACTGCAAGTGTTTCTTGGGAAGTAGGGGACGGTACAAGTGTCAATCCTGATCTTCCTGCACATACAACACATCATCCGACCCCATCATCTATGCCTATATTGTTGTCTGAAATGTTGGAAACACATACCATGCAGGCATTTGATAGTCCACCCTCTAGCAGCGAACACATGCCACTACATGTGTCAGTACCTGTGGATGTAGAGGCCACTACTACTGGTGATGTTTTAGTAGCATTTCTTGGATCTTCCCATATTACTAGTACGGGAACATTGCCAGTCACATTTGTGGTGACCGAGGATTTCCTTCCCATAAAGATAGAGAAGGTCCCAGGTACTTTAAAATGTTTTTATTATTATTATTTTTTTCAAGTGCTGATAGTGGGGATAGCGCCCTATTATATTGATTTATAAAATGGTAATATTTTCCTACATTATAATTGCCTGTTTATAGCCACTATATATCTGACTGTATGCTTATCATGCTTTATGCTACTACATAGCTATATACTACTCCCAGTGCATACCCCAGCTTTACTGCATGTTTCATTCTCCTTTTGTTGAACCAATCCTCATTTTGAAAAAACCTTGCAAAGGCATTCATGTCATTGTTGATTATGCCCGCCCGATATACATCCCATGCATTGCCTAGGAAACAGCTCATTGCCTTGGTCTAGTGCTGCGGGCTACTAGTGCATTCCTCCCTAGCTTCAACCTCCACTTCTTTCCCATCTCCCCCTGCCCTATTTTCTCCAAAGATGTATTTTAGGGAGCTCACCATACCTTCCGTGGGTAGTTCCAAGATAGCATTTGCCACCGCTTCAATGTTGATCAGTGTAACAAAACCCCCAAGCTTCTCCACCAGTACTTCTCTGGTGCCTAGAACATCTATTAATAGGCTTATGACTACCTCATAGATTCTACCATCGCACCAGTGGTTCCCCTCCTACAGGATCTCCTAGGTTATTTGCTCTATTGCTTCAATCACTTGCAGGGAACCAACCGAGAAAATCCTTTTCCATTGAGCTCTCAACGTCTTGTTCGAGTAGATACAGTGCACACTGAACTTATACACCATTGTCCTTATGAAGTTTGAGTCTATAGCAGTGCCTTAACACATTTTATCCCTCGACTTCCAATAAATGCTTGCGCTTGTCCCGTGAGTCTGACACAACTTCCTAATACTTTGGCTAAATGCTGCTTGAGTCTTATCTATTACCCATCCGATTGTCCAAGCTCACTACTTTTTAGAGATTTCGGAGATCTTTCATCTGCCTAAACTATCGGTGACTAGAAGTGTTGGTAGTTCTGACCACTGCTCCATGCAGTTGTCAAATTTTATTACCTTTCCTTGATTTACTCCACAGTTTGCTAGGAGGCCCACAGCCTTGTTAGCTTCCCTATAGACATGTGATAGGGTATATTCATTTAACTTCTGAAGAAGGGATTTGATTGCTCCTATCCAATTGTCTAGTTTCTAGTTTTGTGTTTTCCCCAATGTGATTGCCTGAATGTAGATTTGAGAATCACCTTCTATTTCTACCAAATCAATTCCTTTCTTTATACAGACTTCCAATCCCAATGCGAGTGCCTCCATTTCTGCTATATTATTCGTGCACGTATCTAAGTTTTTGGAAGTAGCCCAAACACCTTGCCCTTCTGAGTTTCTAATTATACATCCCACTCTTGCAGGAAATGATGTTTTTAATAAACATCTAAGTGATATTTCATTGGAGCTCATTGGGCCCACCATACATACACGGTGGAATGCCCAAAATCAAGATTTAAAAGATGAGCTCATTAACCATTTAGTTGTGTTGTTCGGTGATAAAACATTCAACCGAACCAAGGTCCTTAAGAAAGCTGGTACCTATCTAAAGTATGTGAGGGACCAATATAGGTCACATTTAGAGAAGAACAGAAAGTACGAGCATCCCCCCATGATTCTGGAAAGGGAGTGGAAGGACTTGGTGTCGGATGGAAAGGAGAAGGCTGAAAAGAAGAAAGGAAAGATACCATCGGGCCAAGGAAGCTATGTGATACTATCAACAATTTAATTATATACTAATTAATCTTTCTTTTTACATAATCTAACGTATTTCAAATTTTTCATAGGCTACCCGACACATCGAAGGTAACTAAGGCAAGACTAGAAAAACACGGGCAACACAAACTTGGCTCTAGTGGTTATATGAAAGTAGCCGCATGATTTGTAAGTATCAATAAATGAAATATTGCATCCAAATAATAAATTGCAAAAAATTTTGGTTTTATCACACCATAGAAGCAAAATTCATGATTGTAGGCAAAACTGCAGAGCTTTGATTTGAACAAAGTGCCCACAGAAGAGGACCTGAAGATTGCCTTCGACCAAGGCTATGGAGCCCTATCTGAATAGCTAAGAGTCTCGACTGGGAAAACACAATCTTCCACTGCATCCAACAAGTAGGTAAATAAACTCAATAAAGTTTATTTCAAATTGAATACTTGTGCAATCTGTTCAATATTAATTTCCACCATAATAATGTGCCTATTTGTTTTACATAGATAAGCAATGATAATCTTGCACATGACATTGGAATGCAGCTTGGTGAGGGTGGAGCACAACCTACTGATGAAGTCCATGGTGTGCATCCTAGTATTGGATGTATTCATGTGCTATACAAAACATAGTATGGATTAATACAATTAAACATCTTTAATTGCATTTGGTGTATTAATCAATGAAACCTTTCATGTTTCAACTTTAGAGCATGTAGAGCGTGATCAACATGTTGAGCATGATCAGGCTAGACAAGATCAGGAACATGATGTGGCCCCATTAGGTAAAGAGGACCACTCTAATGTTCTTTTAAACATATTTAATTGTAATTGGTGTATTAATTAATGTAATCTTTCATGTTTCAACTCCATATCAGGATTTAAAGGGTTTTCAACATGTTTAGCATGAGCCTATAAGACAATATCAAGAACTTGATGTGTCCCAATCAGGTAAAGAGCACCACTCTGATGTTCTTTTAATTAATGAAATACGTGTAACAATAATAATAAAACATATCAATTTAACATTTCTTTTCTATTGCAGTAGACCCCCCCTTGCAGCCATGTCCACATTGTGAGTACATGACTAGGCATACATTAAGATCATGAGTAGAGGTCAGAACAACTCAAGGGGGGACAGATGATTTTGAAAACGATACTCCACTTCAACTTTTTTTAGCTGTAAAAAAGAAACAAAAAAAAAAAGTGATTGTAATCATATTATGACAACCATATTTTTGATAATATGTAAAAACTAAAAAAATGAAATATGTTAATGAATGAATGTGAATATGTTAATGAATAAATGTTATATGTTAATGAATGAATATTATATGTTATTAATGGATGAATGAATGAATGTGAATATGTTAATGAATGAATGTTATATGTTATTAATACAAGATGAATGAATGAATGTTATATGTTATTAATGGATGAATGAATGATTAATGTTATATGATCGGGTATGGGGAATTGAGAGTTATGTGAGGGGGGGAGGGGGGTCAAGGGCCAAATGAGCTTCCACCTTCACGTGGTTGGCCCTGTTAATTAGAGAATATTAAACTATTCTTAAAACAAAGAGAAGCTCAATAAGGTAAGTAATGCACTTTTCAAAGCTCTGTTGATGGAGATGGCTTGTATGACAACCAAGAAAATAGTTATCATTATTGCTACTACAAACAGGCCTGATATCATCAATCCTGCATAGTTAAGGCCTGACCGACTTGACTACTTTTATATATCGCCCAGAGTCACCCCAATAAGTATTTCGATCCATTTGTATCAACATCGACAAGAGATCATGTATCGCTAGGATATTCTATAGTTTCCCTGACGTGGTGAGTCTCCCCGATGATTATTCTTTCGATCTCAACTATGTCGCCAAGATTCCTGCTGATGTAATCTTATTGGCATCACATAACTGGTCGGGTAGACATTCAGAACTTACTCCGATGGTATATGTCTTGCCGATATGATTCCCTCATGCTTCGTCGATGAGACAAGATGTGCATCTCGCCAATGAAACATCATCGCTGAGACCAAAATCCAGTCCTCTTGATATATCTTCTTAGGCAATTTTGATCATTGTAATGGTCTCGATCTTTCACCGATATGCCTACATTTCAACAAATAGTTTTTTTTTTTTTTTCTAAAAGTGCAATGTTTCGTCGAATTTATGACAAACCACCAAAAGCGTCCGACGAATTTGCAATGTATCCGATGAATTTTCACCGTAATGACTTGCCTATTTCGTCACGCATTCGACGAACTTCTACCGCTATTTCAATCTAAAATATGTCGCCAAGATTCCTGCCGATGTAATCTTATCGGCAACACATAGCTGGTCGGGTAGACATTCAGAACTTACTCTAATGGTATATGTCTTGCCGATATGCTTCCCTTGTGCTTCATCGATGAGACAAGATGTGTATCTCACCGATGAAATGTCATCGCTAAGACCAAAATCCAGTCCTCTTGATATATCTTCTCAGGCAATTTTGATCACTGTAATAGTCTTCATCTCTCAACGATATGCCTACATTTGAACGAATAGTTTTTTTTTTTAAAAAGGTGCAATGTTTCATCGAATTTACGACGAACCACAAAAACATTCGACGAATTTGCAATGTATCCGATGAATTTTCGCCATAATGACTTGCCTATTTCATCACGCGTTCGATGAACTTCTGCCGCTATTTCAATCTAAAATATGTCGCCAAGAATCCTGCCGATGTATTCTTAACGGCGTCACATAGCTGGTCGGGTAGACATTCAGAACTTACTCCGATGATATATGTCTTGCCAATATGCTTCCCTCATGCTTCGTCGATGAGACAATATGTGTATCTCACCGATGAAACTCCATCGCTGAGACAAAAATCCAATCCTCTCGATATATCTTCTTAGGCAATTTTGATCGCTATAATAGTCTTCATCTCTCAATGATATTGGCAATATGTCAAAATTTTGTCGTAATGGCGACGGACTTATGTTGTTAATTCGACGATTTCGCAAAGGTATGCCTCCCGTGATCCGAGTATTGTTCGTCACACGATCGACAAAGTGGGTGTCGCGGTTCCGACGAGCTTGCATCGTGAGGTCGACATTTTACAGTTCGTCAGGATATAGATGAAAATTGAGTGACGACACTGATTTCTGTGATTTGTCAGTCAGCCGACAATGTATCGTCAAGATTCCGATGAATGACCATCAGAAATTGGGGTCAAATCCTATATTGTTAAAGCCAAAGGTCTCAATAGTTGCAAAAATTTGGTTGAAAATCTTGCTTACCCAAGAACTCCAAGGATTTTGTGTACAAAGTCTTCGTAGAATACAACAAAGCTTTAATTCTTGCACTAAATCTTCCAAAGATAGCACCATTTCTAGATAGGTGTGGGATTCCCTTGCTCATCTACTCTAGCCAAGTCCATTCTTTTAGTCCAATGGTCCCTATTCTGAAACAATATCGGATGGAATAGTAGGGAATAGTGTCTGAATGTAATTTGTGCTCTATCTTATATAACTTGCGAGAATTCATCATCTAGTGCCTTCTCAAGGTATGAAGCAAAGTCATATTCAATATTAGTTTCAGGGTTTTGAATTCTCATGGTCATCATCATTAGGCATATTGGAATTTTATCTTGAGAATCGATCCCCAACACTTGTCAAAGAGATAAATATGTATTCACAAAGTAATATTAAAAATTTGTCACAATAAATGGTTTAGTAGTGGTAGTAGAGATGGGGATTGTTCTATTATCAATTCCTCTTTTCATATCTAGGGGTACCTCATCAATTCTATAGTTCCTTAACCTAGCATAATCCTCCTCACTTTTCTATAGGTTAATCTTGGTTAGAGCCTACTTGTTTAAGTCAAAACACACAATGATGGTTGTTCGGGTTACTTCTACCAATACTGTGCCATTTGGAGATCTTACTATTTTGGTAGCTGAGTTATAGTATTTGGTTAGCAATCTAATAAATTCTCCATCAAAAAACACATTTGGTACAATCAACCCTGCTAAATCCAACATCTAAGGGTTTGACACTGGAATATTCTCATTTCTCTTACTATAAAAAAAACCAAAATAGGTCCCATCCAGATTTGGGAATGAGAGCATCCCTACAACTTTGTGCGGTGTCCTGAGAAACTTCTTATTACCCTCTTTAGTAGACCCTGGAAGTATATCTAATATGGAATAATGGAGTGGTCTCTTCTTTACTTTTGGTTCTTCATATTTAATTTTAGGTTGAATTTCTTTTAGGAGGCATGTTTCAATTTTCTCTACTATGGATTCAGATGACAAAACCTTGAAATATTTTTTATATTAACAAAGCTCTCTAAAAGAGTTTTCACACACTTACCCGAGTATTTGATGCTTGCAGGACTTCTTCTTCTTGTATCCTTAGCTCCTTCTACGCTAGTGCAATGAAATTGAGTGTGATATTATGAAAACTCGCTTGTCTTTGGATGGCGTGGTATTTAATCATATCAATGTTAATGCCAACTCTTTATAAAATAATTGCATTTATTGCTATAAATTGTAATGATGCCATGATTATCGTACTACTATAGTCTCTTATTATACCCATTGTAGTATGGTGGTGTTTTTCCCTTCCCTTCTATTTTTTACTGCTCTACCGCCTTGTTTGATACCTCTTACTATAGGTTTGTGGTGTATACCGCTCTATCATAGTCATATTATCCACCTCACACGGTACTGCAATGTCCACTTTTCTTCCAATGCTTACCACTCTATCACCTTGCTCAAGAATTCTTGTTGTAGGGTTGCGATGTATACCACTCTACCGCATATGTTGTGCACCCTCTCGATGGTATAGCGGTGTATGCTTTATCTTCTTCTTGTTTACCACCTTATTGCACTCTTATGAATCACCTTATGTGGGATGGTAGTGGGTACCACATTACCTCATTGCCTTATAATTCTCCCCATAGGGTGGCAATGAGTACCGCTTTACCGCACAAGCTATATAATCTATTGGCGATATGGTGGTGAAGGCTTATTTCTTAACTTAGAAGTCACCATCTTGTGTTGCCTTTATTTTGATTTTGTGGTACTATGGTAAAGGCCAAATTTTATTTGTTTATAATTATCTAGAGGAATAAATGGGTATATACAAAGGAAATTTTGGTGACAGTATGGATCTTGTCACACAATTTTTTGCATTTCATGTTAAATACACTGAAAATATTAGGTTGAAGGATTAGGGTATAGGTTTGATGGTATATGGTTGAAGGATTAGGTTGAGGTTCCAATGTATAGGGTAGAGGGTATAGGGGTTGAGGGTTTAGGGTTTAAGGCTTGGGGGTTGAAGGATTAAGGGTTGAGGGTTTAATGTATAGGGACGTAGAGGGTAGAGGGTAGAGGGTAGAGGGTTTAAGGTTTTAGGGTTTAAGGGTTGGGGGTTTAAGGTTGAGGGTAGAGGATTGAGGGTATAGGGTTGAGGGTCCAATGTATAGGGTAGAGGGTATAGGGGTTGAGCGATTAGGGTTAATTAATGGTTGAGGGTTGAGGGTTGAGGGCTTAAGGGTTGAGGGTTGAGGGATTAGGGTAGATATTTTACATGGGTTTAAGGGTTAATGAGGGTTGAGGGTTGAGGGTATTGGCTTGAGGATAGAGGGTAGAGGCTAGTTTAAGGGTTTACTAGGATTTAAGAGCTGAGGCTTTAGGGTTGAGTGTTTAAGGGTTTAAGGGTTGATGGTTTAGGGAACCTTGAGGGATTAGGGTAGAGAGGGAGGGATGGATGGAGTGAGAGATGGAGGGAGAAGTGAGATAGAGAGGAGAGAATAGGAGGGAGGGACAAAGATATATGAGGTTTGAGGATCCAATGTATAGGGTAGAGGGTTGAGAATTGAGGGTATAGAGTTGAGGACCTATAGGGTTGATGGTTTAGGGTATTGGGTTGAGTCCTAGCTACTAGGCCAGTTGAGGGATTATGGTTGAGGGTAGAGGGTATATATATAAGGTTTAAGGGTTTAGTGTTTAAGGGTTTAGGGTTGATGGTTAAGGGTTGAGGGTAAAGAGTTTAGGGTATAGGTTTGAGGGTATATGGTTGAAGGATTAGGGTTGAGGGTCCAATGTATAAGTTAGAGGGTATAGGGGTTGAGGGTTTAGGGTTTATGGTTGAGGGTTGAGGGATTAGGGTTGAGGGTTGAGGGATATTTTGATGCAAGTGAAATGTAGGCAAGCAATTGAAGGCCAGTGAATATTGGGGAATGATTTATGTTCTAACACCCCTAATCCCTTAACCCTTAATCCCTTTTAGATCAAAACAATTAGGCACTCAATTAGGTGCTAAATTAGGCACTAAAGCAAGCTCTAAAGTAGGCATTAAAATAGGCACTAATGCAGGAGCTAATCTAGGTGCTAATTTGAGTGCTAATCCAGGTGTTAATTTAGGCAATAATTTGTTCCTAAATAAGCACCGACTTTTTTTTATCGAAACAAAAAAAATGAAAAATTGGACCATCTCGATAAATAGCACAAAAGTTTTCA
Organism: Sequoiadendron giganteum; assembly: GCA_007115665.2. Lineage (NCBI taxonomy): Eukaryota > Viridiplantae > Streptophyta > Pinopsida > Cupressales > Cupressaceae > Sequoiadendron > Sequoiadendron giganteum. The sequence continues at coordinate 867,679,521 of CM021100.1, read as the reverse complement.
AAAAATTGGAGAAAAATACATTAAAAGAGTGGGTGGAAGCAAAAAATAGAGCAAGAAAGGGAGGTAATCATAGGGATTTGTTGTAGTGGTAGAATAAAATGGGAACAAAAATGATGACATTTCCTTAGATGAAGAAGTGACATTAGACTCCCCTTTACTAAGAGATCATGAACATAAGGATAGGCCTTTTGAAGTTATGCACATTAGATATCCCTTGAAGTATTCTCCTAAGCCTAAACTTATCCTTTATCCACCCTCACAACAACCAAAAAATCAAAACAAATCCATCCTCATCCTTGAACCACCTTAGAATAATATGTCACAGTAGCCAAGTTACAATACAGTTTCTCATACATATAACACTAGAAACAATCTAAAACCAAGAAAAACAACTCCAATATCCCTCCCATTGCCTATTGACCCTTGTTTTCCTTCACAAAGTGGAAAGGAGTATGATCTTATTGAAAATATAAAGAATACTCCTACTAAGATATCCTTATGGGACCTTATTCAAGCCTCAACTAGCTATCATAACATGCTTCAAATTTCTTTACAACAAGTTCCTATCCCTCCTAATGTGCAACCAATTGACATGGCAGCCCTAATTCAAGGAATGAATACGAACATTATTTTCCACCAAAGTGAGCTCCCTCCTTTGGAAGTGAAAAGAAAAATGAAGCTTTCATAATAATAGCTAAATTCAATAGAACAAGGATAAAGAGAACCCTTTTGGACAATGGATAAACTCTTAATGTGTGTAGTGTAACCCTTTTGGATAATCTTTTTGTAGATATTTATCAATAATTGAACTTGATTCCTTGTCAATTCGAGGATTTGAAAATGTATGAAAAAAACCACTTGGAGTCATCATATTACCTATTACAATTGGAAAGACCACATTACAAACCCCTATCCATTGTATGCCTCATGAATTTTCATATAAAATTCTTTTAGGTAGACCATGGATTCATGAAATGCAAGCAGTGCCTTCAACTCTTTATTTTATAATGAAGTATGTCTATAACAACAAAGTATATACAATCAAAGTTGAACCTGAACCAAAAATTTGTTTAAACATTGAGAAAGGCAAGGAAAATCCTTGAAAAATATTTACACCAAGTTTACAAGTGGAACCCATGCAATACAAAGAAAAAGAGAAGTATATTGAAGAAGTCACAAAGATATTGGAAGATGATTAGGGTTCCTTGGATTTCACACCAAAATTCATGGGAGAATACAAGATCATAACAAAAGAGTTTGAAAAGGGAAAAGAAAAAGCGGTAATGTCAAAAAAATTTTTGGAAGACCCTTTGAAAGAATCAACCACTTTGGAAGAGGAAAAAAAATACGCAACAAACTTTGATGAAGTTGATTAGATACAACCACTTAATCTGAAAGAAATGAGAAAGATTTATGGAAAAGGTTGTGAACATATGAAACAACTTGGTTATAGTGGAAAAGGATGTGGTGCTAGAGAACAAGGTCTTTATGTCCCTATAGAGCCTAACATGCAAGAAACGCGTAATGGTCTTGGTTATTGTCCCTCAAAAGAAACAAAGAAGCCTTCACTCAACACCAACACTTTTACAAAAGATTCTTCTAAGACAAATTTAATATCAGTGTATCCTGAATTGATCGAAACTAGTGGTATTGGTTATTGTCCTTCAAAAGAAACAAAAGAATCAAAGAAGTCTCCGTTTAACATTAATGTCATCATACAAAGAACTCCTAGGACATGTCTTAGTAACAATTCGATTTCATTAGATTTTAGACCATCCTTTGAAGGAGAGAAAAAAATCTTGTAATCTAAAGAACCTTTTGTAAGTATGACACCTTGTACTAAGCAAGAGATACCTTTGTTGCAAAATAAAGAAACATCTCCTACTTTTGATCAAGAGAGTATCTTTTTGAGACTCCTCCAAGATCACTTTATATCTCTCCCTCCAAGAACACGAAATATATTTTACTACAAGATTTCATTTTGTGCATATCATAGAGTTCATGGTTATTCTACTAATGAATGTAAATATTTGAGTGATAAAATTCATCTTAAGAATTGTTGTGCTCTTCCTTGTGGTTAAGCATCTAGTTCCTCTAATTGATACCGATTTTCATTCTATCATATTTTCATCAATCATATTAGCTCATCCTTGTATTGTACTAAGTGGGGGCAAGGGGTTAGAGAGCCTTGTCCTTGTATGACACTTGTCATTTTCATTTCAGGCTAGTTGGCTATCTTCCATGTATATATAAGAGAAAGCTTGGGATGTGGATGACATGCCTTAAGTTGACTCACATGTGATATGTTGAGTTACCTTTAGTTGTTTCATTTTGGGGGCAACCCCTTGTTCATGATGAAGTTTCATTTAGGAACATGTGACTTGGCATAGGGCTTTCCAAGTAAGCTCTCATGTCTTCTTCTACTTTAAAGAAATTTCTTGCAGCAATGGTGTCAGAAACCTCTTTAAAGTGGGGGAATACATCGAAACTCATGTTTTACTATGTGATTTTATTTCTTCTTGCGATGTGTCCTTTTTTGGTGGTATCATTTGGTTTGATTTCCTCCGAGAGTGTGATATTTATTTGATTTGTCCTCTCTTAGAGACATTAGGAACAATTCTTCCTAAGAAGAGACCCTACATGAATTAAGAAAACATCCCTTTGAACAATCCTTTACATGTATAAATGTTCATAAGTGCTTAATGTAGCTTGTTAGGCCTTATGAAGCTCGAAGTTTCATTTTGTGGCGCCCTATTGAAATTATCAGAGGGATAGCTTTGGTATGGCTAGTATGAGAAGAAGCCTAAATATGGGCATGAATTTCTCATTGTATGGTGAGAAGTCGATATAGAGGCATGAATTTCTCACTAAGCCACACTTTATGGATACTCAACCAACGAATAGCTTGAAGTTTCGTTACTTTAGAGTGAGCATGCATTTTGGACAAATAGCTAAGGCTTGATCCACATCATGTTGGAAAAATAGTCGAGGCTTCATCCACTTCTTTTTATTTTTTATGTTTTATTTTTTTGTTTTTGTTTATTTTAGTCTTTGAAATTATATGTTTGTGTATCTTTATGTTGCATATCATAGACCATGTGTGTGTTCCTTTGTGCTTATGTTGGTTTGATGTAGGATATTTGATCTTGGGGGCTTGGCCACATCATTTGATATTTTCTATCTTGTACAACCCACATTGGTACATTTGGAACCCTCTTGAATGTCTACTTTAGTTTTAGTTTGAAGGAAGTTCCCCCTCTTACTAAACTAGAGGCTGAATTTAGTCATGGAAAAATTATCCCTTTTCCTCACTTGATAAATGGGAATAATTAATATCAAAACAAGCCTAATGTTACCTTGATTTAGTGTTGTAATGTGTTTTATGCATTCAAATTATGTTAGGGTCCTTTAAAACTAAATGGACCTAATTGTTCCTTGTTTAGGGTGTTGTAAAGTGTATCTTTACATGTCCACACTCATCTAGGTCTTCATTAATTAATAAGAGTTATTTATGCCTTATTTGGTCCTATTTTGCATCCACAAGCCTAATTAAATGCATTTTTTTATTGATAATCTTGACATTTAACAAATGAAAAATCATAATTTAGTGTTTGAGGTTGTGCGTTCTAGATTTAGTGATTTGGGAATCATACGAAACCTTGGGCATATGAGTCACACCTAGGTCTTGGGACCTGATTTCAAATTTCACATTAAACAAGACACTTCTTGGGGTTTGTGTCCCGTATTTAAGACACTAGGACTCATATGCCCCAACTGGTGTATGTGTCTCGCTTTAACCAGGACCTAATTTAAATCAAATTCTTGGAAATATTTTATTATCCTAGATCTATTGCCATCTTGTAGTGTTGTAATTTTAAGAAATTTGGCATAAAAAAGTATAAATACAAGGCTATTTCTCTTAGTTTCACCTAGAAATTTTGAGTCAAGAATCCTAAGATCTCAAAAGAGCATTGTAGAAAATTAGAGAGTATTCAAGAACACATTCAAGAGAAAATCATCAAGCATTTGGAGCTATATTCAAGATTCAAGCATCATGTGTGTTTTTGAGCTAACATTTGTGATGTAGGTTTTTCATTATTCAAGTAAGAATTCAAGTCAAGTATCAAGCATTCAATCAAGATTCAAGTTCCACATCCATTGGAGCCATTTCACATTATTTTGTAGCCTTTGTTTCAAGGGTTTGGTGAGTTGCAACATTGCATATTGTTCATTCATCATTCCTTCATTCTATTTCATTTAATTTCAAGGTTTGATTACCAAAATAGGGTTTGACTAAGGAAAACCCCTATTCCCTCTCTTTGTGTGATTGTAGGTTTATAAGTTGAAGAAAAAGTGGATTTGAAGCCTTCAAAAGTATCAAAATGATAAAGTTGCAAAAGTTGTCATAAAAAGTTATCAAGGATCATGTAAACTCAGATCTAGTTCAAGATATTTAAACTATTTACATGAAAACAGTTGGAAAGTGCTTATTTAATCCATCTTCAAGGGCTCACAAAGTCTTAGTTCAAAATTGTACTCCTGGGACACTTTTCACCCTTTTGGGACACTTTGCAATAGTTTGGGTATATGAGTCCTAGTATAGGAATTTTACTAGTTTTTAGAGAATTTTTATTAGTGACTTGAAGCCTAAAAAATCTTCCCAGAAACCCTTGATTGGGACTAAATCACCCAATCTGGCATGTATGAGTTGCAGTGCACATCAAAAGTTAGAATTTCAGAATTGCAGACCTTGTTTCAGGCATCTTTAGTCTTCCAGGTGCTTCTCTATTTATCTCTAATTTGTTATTTTGATTTTAAGTTTCATTTTTCTAGGCCACATAGTTAGATTTGCATATATCTTTCATTTCCTTCTTTCTAAGCATTTTCTTAGTGGTGAACCCCCTTTTTAATCACACCTAAGGAAACCACTCTCTCATCACATCCTTCTCTCAATTGAGTCACCTAGTTGAGGGATCTTGGTTTCCAAATGAACTAAGAGTGAAATAGGTACTGCCTAGTGTTCCATCTCCTAAAAGGTGGAGCACCCTATTTCCAATGGATCATAAGAAAAGGTGGAAAATTGATCAACACATACATCTCACAAATACAAATGCAACTAACTACCCTACATATGTGTTGCACCACAAAAAATATGGTGAAAAAATCAATTATGAGCAACCTAATCTAGGGTAGGTCTATTTTTTCAAGTGTGTCGCACTAAACACATGTGGTGAACTAGGCCACACATGCGACATACATGGTTTTAGTTGTGGCACACAAAGTTCACTGCATCTAATTGCTCAAGTTTGAGCCCTAAAATCTATTGAAAATTTTAACAATTATGAAGAGGAAAGAGTATATACCACATCCCCTAAGCTCTTTGGCCACCGAAAGGTCCTAACTCGATGTCCATGGTGTACAATGATTGGAATAGGAGACATTTTGGCAACAACTTCATAGGGAAATCACACTTAGAGCTCTCAAAATTCTAAAGGTAAAATGCACAAATGAGTGTTTTTTACCCCCTAAAGCCTAATTTTACCCTTCTAGGGTGGGATTTCTTACCACCCTTCATAACTAGTCGCATCAAATTTTGACTTCGAACACAAATGCGAACCCTATAGAGGCCCTAAAATCTAAACCCTTTGCTACAAATGTAATCAACACTATAAAATTGACTTTTTAGAACAATTTATCATTTTCTTTTAATTTCTTTTTAAAATTTGAATTTTTTTCGAGGGACCATTAACCTATCCCATCAACACTAGGGCATATCGAACCATCTTTTGAACTAAATTTTTTGAAATTTCTTTGGCAGAAAACTATAAACATGCATTATATCAAAGAGGGCTAAAATATAGATAGCCTAAATTGTCTTTACCTACAAACAACACTATTAACTAACTTTCACCCTTCTTCCCTAAATGATTAAATAATAAATTATTATTTAATTATTATCAAATTTTATATTTGTCTATTAATTAAGTGATTTAACATTATTTAATTTTAATTCAAATTCTTATTTATCATTTTTGACTAATTAAATAAATCATATTTATTTTAAAAAGTCCTAATTTGACGTTTTCTCTCGATGAGTTAAATAAGTCATATTTATAAATAATAAAGTCTTGATTTAACCCTATTCCTCCTAATTAATTAAATAGACATTAATTATTTAATTATGTCTCTAACATTACTTATTCTTCTAATTTAATTAAATAACTATCATTAATTATCTAATTAATCTACTTTCTCTCTTCCAAATTAAATAATTAAATTTATTATTTAATTCTGAAATATTCACCCAACATGATTTATTAATAAATAAACTTTTGTTTATTAATTCAAACTTTGTTTGCACATTCCTCTCAAAATTAATTAATTAATTATACTCACACATTTTGATTGACCAAATCACATCCACTAATTATTTAATCTAATTTGTTGGCTGATCATCCATTTCCATTGATTACTCCAACCCCATTAATTAATATATCCATTTCCACCAATTATTCCAATCCCACTAATTAATATATCAAATTTCCACTAATTATCCAATCAATTCCCTTGATTGATTAATCAGGTTAGTTAACTACTCAATTTGTTTCTTGTTAACAAACATCAATAGTTGATCTTGAGCTTTGATCTTTGCATCTAGACCATTCATTTGAAATGACCATTTCTATTAAAAAAGCCTTCTCACATTTTTGGCTAACCAGGAATATTTTATATTTGGCATCCTTTATCATACTACAACATTTGAAGCTTGAAGCAACATTTAGCATACAAAATCCGAGAGCAATTATCAAGGATACAAATGGAGAGAAACAATGGAGGTGATTCAAAGGTAACATAGAAAGGAAGGTAAAATTGTATCATTTGGTTACATTTCTATGTTGCATTAGTTCTTCATTACAATATTTGATTTGAGTAAGTATTGAATTCATATTTTGGGGGTTTCTTTGAATAGATTCATTCTTAATATTTATTAAAACCTCATTTTCTGATCTTATAGGTAGCATGGGCATTAGTCCACCCTAAACCATATGCATCTTGACCCTATTCAAAATGCCCAACACCATAGCAAGCCCTATCAGTCCTAGCACCATTATCTTCTCATGTGGGGGAAGGAAAACACAAAATGCACACAAAACAAAAAGCTAGCTAGTGATACCCTATGGCTATTTTTCAATGTCCATAGGCAAGGAGTTATTATGATTCAAGTTTGGCATAAATAAATTAGGAAATCATAAGACAAGGAACCACTAGAAGAGAAATATTGATGGTGATGACCAGACACCTCTTCTAGATAATGAATATACTTGCTTTCCAATTCAAAGCATGATTTGATAACTGTCATGTCTTCCTTTTCATATATTGATCTCGCTTCCTATCATTTGAAAGCTATCATAGTCAATGGATAATCCATCATATGGTGATGAGGAATGGTTAGGATCACCCCAATCATCTTGCATTCCCTTACTGACAATGTGCACCATTGATATCAAAAATAAGCTCAATCAATCTCACATAAGATACACCTTAGGCATAATAAGGTGCATCTACTTCCTTTCCTTTGCATCTATGATTTGTATGCTTTTATTATGTTGAAGGTGATCCTTATCTGAAGTGGAGAAAACTAATTTTCTAGATCCATGGCTCAATTACATCAAGAAGGGATGCAAAAGTATTACATTGATTTGGGTCACTTATTTTTCTTGCTTCCAAAATTTCCATTACCATGAAATAATTCTTCTTTCTCGCTAGTCATTTTTCTATCATAAGAAGTGTCTTAATTTAATAAATATCATTTTGAAGACTCGGACATTAATATCTTTATTCAACTCCAAATAAATTATGAGGTCGAGTACATTATTTAATAGCTATATAATGTCTTAATGTTCCATTTAGGTCCCTACACAATTAGTTCATGCATGTCGACAACATGGGAACTAGCTATACAACCCCTATGATGAATCTATCCCATCCATCATTCCTTATGCATACCCCATGGTGTATAACACGACAGTTCATTGATCATACAGAAAAAATTATTAAATATATTTTTTAATGTGTAGATTGTATTAATTAATAAAATAGGAGTGCACATTAATGATTTCCATATTTATTTTAGATTATTGCATACATTTTCTTATTCATTTAAAATATAAAATATAAAATGTAAAATTTTAAAAATAATTTAACATTTTTATTTTAAATTATTTATTTTACATAACATTTTTTATTCATTTAAAGTATGAAATTTAATGAAAATATTAAATATTTAGATTTATTTAAAACATAAAGGTAAGTATTAAATATTAAATATAGTGTTAATGTAAAATGTAAAATATAATATATAATATATAATATAAAATTTAAAGTTTAATGTCATATGAAAAACTATTTAAAAAAAATTAATTTTAATAATTATTGATATTAAAGAAAATGGACATAAAATTTAAAATCAATAATAAAAAGACATAAAAAAAAGTAAAAAAATAAAAAAAAATGATATAAAATATTAATTGCAAAATATAATATTCAATATTTAAAACATAAAGCTCCATGTTCAATTTTAAGTCTAAAATCTAAAATATATGATTGAACAAAAAAATATAGAGTACAATAAATATAAAATTTTAAAAAACTATTATTTCAATATATAGTTAAAAATATATTTTATATAAAATATACAGATAATATATTAGTTAAAATTAAACATTCATTATATTTAATATAAAATATAGAGTAAATTAAAAAATAAAAATATTAAATTTCAACATAAAAAATAAAAATAAAAAAATAAAAAATATAATATAATTCAAAATCATATAATAATATATATTATATAGAAAATAAAATTAATTTAAAATATAGAATTAAATGTAAAATATATAGTTAATTATGAAATATATAATAATTTTTTTATATAAAAATTATAAAGTTTAATATTTTAAGTTATTTTGTTTCCTTCACACCTACCAATTTAATCTTCTTACAAGTCTCCTAGGCATTTTCAACAAGCCCATTTTGCAGATATCTTGAAATCATTATAGTCAATTAGACAACTTTCTTAAAGTTGCGTCAGCAAATATGAATATATTTTTTTAAGTTTCCTACAATGCTTCCTGCCATAGGCGTTTCACAACCACGACCATTTTGATCGCCTTCCACAGGGTATTGGAAATAATTATAAATGTAGTTTATTATAAATTGTCATTTATTATATAATTATCAAATATCAAATCATTTACATTATGTAATTGTTTAAATATATTATACATACAATAAAATATAATTACAGTTGTATGGATTAATAATATTAATATTGTTTGTAATACATTAATTAAAATTGTTGGGTCCATATTTAATTAATATTTCAATTGTAATAATTTATTTTTTATATTTGACTTATTTAAAGAATTGATGATAGGGGATTCAACATATTAGAAAATATAATAAACTAAATGCAAAGCCAAAATATATTAATATCGATATAGTAATAAAAATAATAATAAAAAAATTCACATGGGTAGTGGAGTTGGCTTGGGCCCTGGGTTTGCTCTCCATTGATTTCAAGCCTAACCGGCTTGGACTTAATCGGTGGATGTTGAGTTGGGTCATGGGGATACCCCTATAGCAACAAAAATTAATAATAATTTTTTTTTTTATTAAATTAATATACATATAAATAAAAAATAATAAAAATAAATAATAAATTTATTAAGTTAATATTTATTTAAATAAAGAATTGATTTAAAAAAATATTACAATTGAAATATTAACTGGATATACACTTAAAAATATAATTAATATCTTACCAACAATATTAATATATACAAATTTTAATTATATTATATTTTATTTGTGTTTACATTGAGCTTTATATATTATGTATTTCTACAATATATTTATATAATTACATAATGTAAATGGTTCCAATTTGATAATTATATAATGAAAATTATGTAATAATGATTAAAGATTATTAATAATATTTTTAAATTGAATTTATATTTTGAATTAAATCTATATCACAATAAAAAACATGTACAATATTAAGCCATATTATATTTAATTATATTAAATTTATAAAAATAAATTTCTTTTAATCTCTATTTTTATATTTATTTTTTTATTATATTAGAATTTTATATTTATATTTTTACTAAAATACTTTCCAAAACTTACATACATTGTTCTGCCTCCACATTTGATCATAATTAGCACCGGAGATGGAATCTTTAAACAATTTAACTTTAGCTAATATATTATAAAATATTTCTTTTAACTATATATTGAAGTAATAGTTTTGTTAAATTTTATATTTATTCAATATTCAATATTTTTATTGAATTATATATTTTAAATTTTAGATTATTTTATATTATATATTATATTTTATGATTTATATTTTACATCAATAAAATTGTATGTTAAATTTTATATCCATTTTCATTAAAATAACCAACAATTATAAAAAGTAATTTTCTCAAAATAATTTTAGCTTTCTATATTTAAAATTTAATATTAAATATTCTATTTTACATAATATCATATTATATTATTTTACTTTTTACATAACATTATATTTAATATTTAATATTTAATTCTACATTTTAGATTATTTTATATATATATATATTTTCAATAAATTATATATTTAAAATTAAATTTTAAATTTTAAATTTCTTTAATAATTTAAAATAAATTGTTGAGTTAGTTTTAAAATTTTATATTTTAAATGAATAAAAAGAATATATAAAATAAATAATTAAAAAAAAAAAAAACATTTAACTACATTCCTATTAAAAAAATTAATTCAATCTTCAATACATTAAAAAATATTTATATGAAGAAAGAGAAGTGGATGGTAGCGGTGCATGAGCTCTGCTAGGGTTTCGTGATTTCTGAGGTCATTCATGGCCCCTCCTGCGTCATACTGTGCTTCTTGCGCAGAAAATTGTTTCCTTCATTGAGTACGGCCACATTTACTGCGGTTTTAGGGGTTTATTATGCCTTCAACCTGCTTTAAGTTGGCAATTTTTGCTGGTGTTAGCGGTTCATCGGCGCAGCTTAATGGCTCCCCCACCGAACAAATGCCCTCAAAAATTTGTTCCGAAAGTCTTTCACGAGGTAAGCATTATGTTGCCCCTGTTGATGTAGTTTTACCTTTACCTGATTTTGATTCTGCATGCCAATAGCTTGAACAACACACCCTTGTGGGTTATTTTGTTGGGAGGAATCCCCCCGAAAGTGTGCTAAAAGACTGGGTTAACAAGGCCTAGGTCCCTCATGGGGTCCGCCTTGATATGGTCCAAAACCTGACCAAGGGTTTTTTTTTTGTTCCGCTTTGCGGAAGTCAATCATGCCCAAGCTATTCTGGGTCATGGACCCTAGTATGTTCATTCTTCCTTGTTGGTTTTCCAGGCTTAGACCCAGGATTTTGCTGTCTCAAAGGACACCAAAATGTGTGTTCTGGTCTAGATTGAGTTTCCTAGGTTGCCCTTGCCATGTGTGCCCTTCTTGCACCATATTGCTTCCTCTCTGGGGAAGGTTGTTTGCATCGAACCTGATAAGTTTTTTCAAGCCCGTCCTCAAAAGAGGGTTTGTGTGGAAGTTGATTTATACAAGGATTTGAAAGAGTTTGTAGACATTCAAATCAGGGATATTTTCCACTCCTAGAAAATCACATATTTTAACCTACCCAACACGTGCTACCGGTGCCAATCAACTGATCACAAGATCAGGGACTGCACTTTGTCAGTTCCCCATACTGTCTCTTAGCCACGGGGTGCTGAAAAGCCTTGTCTAATAGAGCCTTCAACTAAGGTGGACACAAAGTGGCCTACGGTCACAAACCGAAAGAATAAGTTGTCTGGTATTGGGTCGACTCCCAAGACCTCGGAACCGACCCAACAGGTTTCAAACCCTTCAAAGAAGGGGACCTCTACTCCCTCAAGAGTGGCTTCTACTATTCTACAGCCCAGGCCGAAGGCCACACCCTAGCCTGCTACTATTTTATGTGCTCAACCGGCTTTGTCCTCCGCTGTGGGGACCCAGCGGCGTTCTTGCAGCCTGTCTCCTCCATCGGAAGAAGGTGAATATGTGCCAAAAAAAAATGGAGACTTTATCCCTCTATTCAAATGGGCTCGGTTCCACAAGAGTTTTTGAAGAATAGCTTCCCTTCCTTGGGTGAAGAGGACCGAGATTCTACAAGCATGGAAGATTTTCCATGAATTTTCTCTCATGGAATGTTCGAGGTCTCACAGACCTCTCAAGGAAGTATTCTGTTAGGAATACTTTAAAGAATTATCTAGAAATTGAAGTGCTTTGTCTCCAAGAAGTTAAAATTTTAGGTTTTTTGCTTACTTCAGCTTGTCGCTCTATTTGGCCAGCAAGTACTATGTTTTTCACTCTACATGAGGCTGGTCGTGGTGGAGTTGCTACTCTTTTGGCCCCATGATTGCTTCCTTATGTGGTTGTCCATGGGGTGGACCCCTCCCAGCGGGCTGTCTGGGTTCTTCTCAATATTGAGGATCATTCCTTCGGGATTATTAATATTTATGCCTCTAATGATGTTGTGGAACGTTGTTTGCTTTGGCACTAGATTGCTGACTCTTTGCCAGCGACCTGGTTGCTCTGTGGGGATTTCAACATGGTTGAAATAGCGTACGATAAGAATGGCACTGTGCCTTTTCATTGGGCTGCGGGTGAAAGGGAGGTGTGGTTCTATATGCACAATAAATTGGGGCTTTTTGATCCCAATATGGGTTACCACCATTCTCATTCCCTCTGGCACACTTGGTGTAATTACAGGGCTGACTCTGACAGAGTCTTTAAGCCCCTTGATTGTGCCATGATCTCGACACAATCCTTTTTTTCTTTCAGGAGCTCTGCCTTTCCTGTGAAACCGTTAGTGGATGTGACCCTTTTGGATCACTTCCCAATTCAATTTCGCATTGAGTGGGTGTCTTGTCAACCTCACACGTGTAAGACTCAATTCTTCTTGAACACGTCTTTGCTCTGTCACAAGCCTACCCTGGCCCACATTCTTCGAGTGTGGAATTTAGAGTGCCGTCCTTCTGGCAGTACGAGCTGGATTGTTTGGTGGAATGATGCTATCATTCGTACTACACGTTTCTTGCACATTTATGGGTGACAACTTGCTATCTTCCATCGGTGTTCTTATGAGGCCACCATTGCTAACCTGTGTGCTACTATGGAGGCCTTAGCGGCTTGTCCTTTCTCCCCATCACATCAAGTCCGGGTGGCAGACTTAAGACACCAGCAACAAGTGGTAGATAGTTATTCTACCAGGGGCGCTCAAATCAAGGCTCGGCTTCACTAGCTCAAAATTGGCGATTGTGCCTCCAAAGAGTTTTTTTTGGCTCTTCATGCTAGGCACTCTTCCCCATGAATTAAAGCTATTAAAGATGGTAATCAAGTGCTCTCTGAGCTACCTGAAATTCTCCAGGCTTTTATGCGTCACTATGAGCAAATTTTCATGGCTCAGGACCCTACGCCTGTGCTCCAGCAAGCCCTTCAGAGCTGCCTTGCTGTTGTGCCACATAGGCTCTCTTCAGCCCAGATTAATTTCTATGATCAATTATTAACAATTGATGATCTCAAGGAAGCTGTTTCCTCCATGGCCGAAGACAAGGCTCCTGGGATTGATGGCTTTCCTTGTGAATTTTATAAAGCATTTTGGGACTGTATTGGGAGTGACCTACATCATGTTTATCTTGAAACCTTTCACAATAGTTCTCTAGGTAATTTAATAAATAAAGGAAATATTAAATTCATACCTAAGCCTGGGGATCCAAAGGATATTTGTAACTGGTGGCCCATCACGCTTCTTAATGTTTCTTATAAAATCATTGCCAAAGCCTTGGCTCTAAAAATTCACCACCTCTTACCTCAGATTGTGCGTCCCAAGCAGACTGGATTCATTAAATCCAAGTTCATTCTTGATAACATTATTGCTGTTTGGGAAGGCATGGAGTGGGCCCGGCATTTGAACCAGAAAGCTGTGTTCATTAAAATTGATTTTGCTAAAGCATATGACCGTATTGAATGGCCTTTCATTCTTGCGATGTTACAGGCCTTGGCTTTTGGGCTCCATTTTTTGCAGTCTATTCGTATGCTTTTTTCTGATGCCTCAGCTTGCATCTCCATTAATGGCCGCCAGTCCTCTGCTTTTGGCCTTTTTCGTTCTATTCACCAGGGATGCCCTCTTGCACCTGCTTTGTATGTTCTGGCTGCTGAGAGCTTTGGATATCTCCTAGCCAATGCTATCTCCCAACAACGTGTTAAAAGAATCACTCTCTCGAACTCTCAAGAGTAGCTTGTCAATGGGCACTTCGTGGATGACTCCTTTCTCACTCTTTTAGAGGATGAAGGATCGATCGTTGCTACCCTTGAATGCCTTGATACCGTTTGTCTTGCATCCAGTTCCGCAATTCAATGGCACAAAACCTTGTGCTACAGACAGTCGGTGCTCCCCACTCCTGCGTGGCTTCAAACTTATAACTGGAAATGGATTGGTTAGGGTGAAATCTTTCAATTTCTGGGTATTCCTTTCGCCTTCCAGGCTTCCCCTCGGGAGCTCTGGCAAGCCGTGCTCTCCAGTGTTGAACAAAAGTTGGCCTATTGGGTTGCCAAGCCTCTTTCGCTGGCTAGTAAATTCTAGGTGTGCTCTAAAATCTTGGCTGCCACCCACATCTACTATTCTTCTTGTTGGGCTCCTTCTAAAGCATCCTACATTAGGCTTGAGAAGCTACTCCATGACTTTCTTTGGGACTTTGCTGAGACCCATAAGGGCTTTCATCGGGTCGCTTGAGAATTTTGTTGTCTCCCCAAGGATTCGGGAGGGATTGGCTTGCTTTCCACTCAACAACAAGGGACTTCTCTCTGTGTCAAATGGATTATCCGTGCGCTTATTGGGGATGAAGCCTGGAAAATTCTCCTCAAGCATTGTATTAAGTTTGGGTTTCCTATTCACAGACCTGCCTGGAAAGGAATCGATCTCCAAACCCTTCTAGTTATGAGGGAGCCGGTTCAAATTATGGGCTCCTTTGTGGCAAAAAGTATTTGGCACTCTTGGGAAACTGTCAAGCCTTGGCTCCATTGGGTCGGGGCTGGATTTCGTGATGGGCTTTCCATCAACTAGCATAACCTCTGGTGGTCTCCACTTCTGGCTCAGAATGGTCAACCCCTGGCTAAGTCGCCTTGGCTGAAAGCTTTCAGATTTCATAAGAAGGGCATTCATACTTTGCACCAGCTCTTCCACTGACCTACCATGCGTATTTTGTAGTGGGATGCTTTTAAAACCCAATACAACCTTCAAAACCAGGATCGTCCTACTTTTCACGGGCTAGTGAACGCCATTCCGGTGGAGATTCCTCACAAAGTTGGCATTCATGGACACAAACCTTGGTGGAAAGACTAGAAATGGTTTCCAGATACTCCTCTTAGGAGCTACAAGCCGCGGCTTGGTTACAGGTGGCTTTCACCCCATTTCCCTATGATCAGCTCTTTGAACCAATGGTGGCTTCTTAACTCCTTGGCCTTTACTTGGTGTAGGAGGTTTGATGTCATTTGGTCTGCAATTGTTAATTCGAAGCTGGCCCACTTTGCTTGGTGTATTCTTTTCCAAGGCTTGCCTGTGGGCTCTCGGCTGGTTCATTTGGGGGTCTCTGACCCTCGCTGCCCTTTTTGTGGGCAGCTAGAAAGCTTCAAGCACCTTTTTTGGTTTTGTCCCAAAGCTTAGCAGTTCTAAACTTGGATTCATGATTTCTATTGGCCTTTTAGGCCTGAACCCTTTTTGTGGCATATGGTTCTGCTGGGGGACCCGCCTGAAACCCCGGCTAAGTTCACCCAGCTTTGGCACACTTTCAGAGTGGAAATCCTCTTCAATATCTGGAAAGACAGGAATGCTTGTATTTTTTCTCATTCATATTTAGATGTTAATGTGTCTCTTTATGCTAAAGCAGTTATATGTTCTAATGTAATGTTATAGATTCAAGTACAAGCCAACAAGGTTGCACTGGAAGTGGCTCACCTGCAGGTTCTCTTAGACCACTAGGGCAATGCCCCTTGTACTGTGGTTCGGATCCCTTACTCACCCTCCTCCTCCCGTGGTCAGTTGCCCTCTTGGGGCCGGAAGCGGAGTGATTCCACGCGGGCTTGCTCCCAGCCTCCTACTTGGAGGGATTCTCGGCCTCCCAGGAGGGCTCGTTCTCCTTTGCCGCGTCCTGGTCAGGGATGACACTCTAGTGGTGCACCAAGGAACAGTGGTGGTGGTTCTGGGTGGCCCTTGGATTCTCCGCCTGCTTCTGGCTCTGGTTGGCCTTCCACTGGCAAAAGCTTTCTGCGGCTGGCTCTCGCAATCTCGCCTCGGTGTGAGGATAAAGATAAAGAGGAAGAAAAGATTGATGATGGTTGGGGTGCTCCTCCTGACGTCACTCCAAACCCCACTGATGTATGGGGGAAACATCTGGATGACCGGGATCCCCCAGGATCTACTAGCATTGCCTTAGCTACATAGTTTTCTTTCTATTGTTGAAATTCCATGTGACATTTGATATTTTTGTTTTGGGCTAGTCCCATGTGACTCTCGGGGTGTGCCTTCTTACCACGCGCCCCTTTTTTGTGAATTTGTAATTTTATCTTTATTAATATAGATATCTGGAAAATTCATCAAAAAAATATATATATTTAATAGAGTTTGGCACTTTTATTTCTACAACTTAAAATGCCCCAACAAATTGCTTATAAATAGTGTTTACTCATGTGTTATAAAAAACATTAAATACAATGTTTGATGCATAATGCATGTATGGGTTCATTGTAGGGGTTGTATAGATGTTGTTGGTTGCATAATGGTCATGTAGTGGTCTACAACTTTTATTGACAAGCATACCCACAAGTAATCATTTTAATGTCATGAGTTAGCCGCTCTATCCATCCTAGTAGATATTGCCACATCATTTAATTTTTCATAGTTGTATGTTGTTCTATGGATGTACTCATTTTTTATTCAATGAACTCATAAATATAATTTTGATGACATGAACTTTGATATCTGTAATTAGCTCTGGAAGAAATTATGAGGTCGAGTACACTAAGTTTTCATTAGCTTTGCAAATGCCAGATAAACAACATTGTTATCAAGTTATCAATCCATGTCATTGGATGATACAGTTCAAACAAGGAATTAGATTTTTGGCTTGGTTCAACACTATATTTTATATTTTTATGCATATTATTTTCCACTTATATTGCGTTGTTTTAGGATTATTTAGTAGAAAATATATTAATTATTTTTATTAGTATTTATTAGTATTTTTAGTTGAGTATTATCAATTATATTTAGAAATATAATGCAATGATAAAGATTAATCACTAGTCTGAAATGAGTCACTAGTTAAAAGGTAGTTGTAATGATTTTTAAATTGGTATTTTGAAATTACATTTTCCCATCAAGACTATTTTATCAATAATTTAGTTCTTTAATTTATTTTAGTATATATGGACCAATGATCGCAAAAAAAAAACACAATGAACAAGTCACAATCCTAGTGAAAGCATTGTTAAGAGAGGTATGTGAACCTTGCATCCTAATGTTAAGAACAAAGAAAATATAATTTTTGCACAATAGATCCAAAAATAACTTTTTCCAAGCTTCTAGATGTCAATTTTAGGTGCAAAATATATCAAAATGAGCCTTAGCTAAAGAAAGTTAGTTATAATGACATGGACCTCTTTGAGATTTTCAGTATAAAAATAAAATAGGTCCAAACAATATCTCAAGTCAAAACATATTTTCTCTAAAAGTTGGTAGGCCATTTAGCAAATGTTGTTATTTATTATTATTCACTGAATCTAATAAATGTGATAAATGTTTCTTTATTATTCAATGAGTTTAAGTCCATCTAGAGTGAATCTCTTTATGTATCTTATTTTACCTTATAAAAATTCATTTCTATTTAATACATTTAGCAATAGTACATCATTTTTAATTCTACTTGGTGCGGTAGTTCCTATAGAAGATAGGCATATTACATTTGTTTTTTTCTTTTCCATACCTATAATGGATCTAATATATGCCATTGACTATTTTACCTATTCTTCCAGTTTCTCTATTTTTTTCTTCATCTCTTAAGTGCTTTCTACCAAATTGATAATAGATACATAAATTAAACTAAGTCATTAATGGTACTCAATATAGTTGTGTAGTAGTTTAGTTTTTAAATTAGTAATCAAACTAATATTAGTTAAGCCATGTCAATAATGACATTTATTTATTATTGATAGTTGATATTGGTATGGATTGTAGGTTTTAAAAATATGGCATTAATGGCCCAATAAATGTGCAATTTGATCCTCATAGAGACATATGGCAATATTCAATCTTCCAAATGCAAGTAAGGAAGTTGTCACCGTGGGTGTGGTCTTAAAGGTTCCCATAAAATATATTTTCTTTGATTTATGGTTTGAAAGGATTCTCTTTGGGATGGTGAGAGTAATTGGTACAGACATAAATGATCATTAGTGGCATATATGTTAGTGTTAATATATGATTATATTACAAGTCTTAGACACTTTGGGTGTACTAGATTTATTTAGTTCTACTACCCATTAAGGTAGAAACCAAGTCTATCTTATTAGTTCAATGAGGGGCTAGAAAAGGAATAGGAAACCAAGAGTTGGCTAGTGTTTTGGATGTCATTCAAGACTTTAAAATCATCTCCTCCATAAGTTGTTCTAGGTTAGGATCATATGGTTAGATGGGCATCCATCTAGAAAATTCTGACTTTGGGCATTATTTTTGCCTTATAATTACCTTTCATATTTTATAAATACCATTTTCTTTCTCTTGTATTGAACATTGGATTTCCTTGCTAATGTCATAACATTTGATAGTTAAATTAATCAAAGTTTCCAAGAATTTATACTAGATACAAATATTGAAAGGCCTCACAAGGGAAAGTTATAATGGCAAAATATCAATGCTAAACAAAATGGAACCATGCATGTATCTATATTTATGGTAAAGGGTCTCAATTATTTTCTTGATTCAAAGGTTTTGTTGAACAATCATGTTTGGATCCTTGTAAATGGATGCATATCACTTCTCCATTTCGACCTTCATTACACAAATGTACCTAAATGGTACACTTACTTTTTCTTAAATTGGCCTTGGTGAGCAATGTGTACATCGAAGAGGTGTGGAAGGTCAGCTAGGAAAGATTTTGGTATTATTTTTGAATACATATGTGTAATACATCAAGTCAATTGGTAGGAGCTTTGAATTAGGAAGATAATCAAGCTCCATTACCAGCAAGCTCATGTTATGTTTGCAATAGGGAGAGATAAAGAGAGAGAGATATGAGAGAGGGATAAATATATGGAATAGATAAATATAGAGAGAGGGAGAGAGGGAGAGAATTTGAAGAAGAGAGATAGAATGATAGAGATATGAAGTGATATATAGAGAGAGGTAGAGACAGGGAGAAATATAAGGGTAGATAGAGATGGAGAGATAGAGATAGAGGGGGATATGGAAGAAGAAATGTGCAATAGGAATGCCAAAGAGGTGTTAAATTTTAATTAGGGAATATTTTAGCCTAATTTTTTCATAAATTTGTGTATTACATGAGGTCAATTGGTATGACATTTAGAAAATAATATTTTTTGTTCAACAAGGGTCTCTAAATATCAGTGAAAGAAAACCTTTAAATCAAGAAGATAATAGAGGTATAGGAAGAGGGAGGGAGGGAGAGAAGGGGAGAGAGCTGGATGGGTAGAGAGAGGGAGACATTTCTAGAGATAGACGATGAGAGAGGAAGATATAGGTAGAGATGAATATACAGTGAGAGAGAAAGAGGGAGACAAATAAATAGAGATATAAAGAAAGGTAGAGAGAAATAAGGGTATTGTAAGAGGAAGTTACAATTTTATAGTCACTTATGGGCATGTGTAGGATCATCATGGAAAAAATAGGCCCTTAAGTGGCAATAAAATTTTAAAAAAATAGAGTTAGGCAACTCGACGTAAAAATTTGAATAAGTTAACTATATTATTTAAAAAATATGTAAGAATAGAATCTATTGAAAATTGAATTTAGTTTCTAAACTACTAGGTTTATATTTATTTTTAAAAATTCCATTTGGTGAAAATTTGAAATTTCAATGCAGTAGTAATTCAATTTGAGGGAAAAAATAAGAAGTAGGTGTCTATCTGACCACCCTAACCAAAATAAAATGATAATATTTTTTTTATAAGATTTTAGATATAAGTAGAAGACTCATGTCCCAATGTGATGCATATTTTTTTGTAATCTTTTTCCAAGTAAATAATTAATTATGATTTTTTTATTACAACTTTTAAAAAATATAAAAACTTGTACGTCTGACCACCTTAACTTGGTCAAAACTTCATTAAATCCAATTCTTTTTTTTCTTAATCCTATAGTATGTGAAGCATAGAATGTGATACATGTTTCAGATTCAAAAAATGTGATACTCTTTGAAAGCTATAGATGTTTTTCAATTAGCCTATCAATCAGGACTTTAGTTGTAATTCAAATAGAAAATGAATAATAATAATTTATTAAATTCAAAGTAAAGCATAATTTATATTGGTGGAAATCTAAGAATCTCCTTTAAAAACCCTTTTCGTTTCATCAATTTTGGGTAAAAAAAAAGTTGTCAGCCACATGGGCCATCATATCACTTACATATTGCCACTTTTTGGCCCATCATAATCCTACACATACCCTTATAATTCATGCACGATCGGTCACAAGATATATTTGAATGCACACAATGGAGACAATATGAGACAACCAAATTGATGAGTGAGTTATTAAAAACTTATAATAAGTGTAAGGAATACATGCTATTGAAACACTACCTTTATTATTCCAAAGAAATTCCCTCTATTTGGTTGTATACCTATTGTCCTAGAATCCTAGAGCTTAGCCTTAAATTTAAGGATAAAAGTATTGGCATTCATGAGGGTAAGTACAAGGGTTTTTTAATAGATTCAGAGGGTTCAAGGATAACCATAAGAGTGAATAAGCTCTCCTACACTTTGGCCTTAGCTAGGCTAAAGGGGATGCTCCTAGATGTGTCCTAAGTAGAAGTGAAATGTTGAAAAGATGTTATGAGGTATAAAGTTTGCAACCATATCCAAGATAATTTCAAGTCCAAAATGTTTCATTAAGCTAAAGGAAAACCAACTGCACAAAAGATCTCTCAAATAGTTGGCATGGGTATCATTGCATGACATACAAGATGTGGGTGGGAGGATATGATTCACAAATGACTTATATGATAAAGTTAAGAATAATGTTTTCTTGTTAATACTATTGATCATAAACATGTTCAAGTAAAGAACACATGCATACATTCTCTTCCCTCAAACTAGGAGTAACATGAGCTACTTCCATATACACATACATGCATGCAAAAAATGAAAATTAGTTTCAAATATAAATTATAAATGTGTTACTCAAGACTAGAAGTACATAATTTAACTTAAAAAATTATATACGTAAATGTGTCATACTAGCATCCTGAATGTAAGGTTCATCTCCTATTATGATGGAATCCACCAACTCATCTATAGTCCTACCCTTGATTAGCTATACCAATGACATGTGTAGTGGACTATGCGAGTGAGATGGCATCAACCCTAAAGAGAGCATCACCATAAAACCTAGATCTCTTGCAACCTACTTGAGTGTATCAATAGATGTCTGCGCACATGTGTAGCCGCATAATCATTAGTAGGAGGAAGGGAAAACTTTAGTGGTGAATCTTCACCAATTGGCGCATAAAAGAAATCAAGACCTCCAGAAATGGAGGATAGTACAAGCTATAAAGGAGACTGAATCGCCAAGTTTTTACAAAAAAAACCTAATTTTGTCTTGATTAATTCACCTATGCATTATTTTTTAAAGTAGTAAATCCAATTTGATTCACCATGTGAATGATGCGTCATTGAAACCGATTCGCCAGTAGTTTATATTATAATTACAAATATTAATTATATTCACAAATAATATTGTATTCCTACCATTAATTTTGGGGCAATATCGCCACAATAATAAGTTACCATTTAATTTCAAGGATATTTTAGCCTTGAATATGGATTTTATTTATTGCCATCAAATCATCGATTCAATTTTTAATCGGATGGTTGCAGGCTGATTTTGAGACCTAATACACATGTGACTTTTAAAAGGCTTGTTGAGGCTCGAAATTTTTTGTGGGCCACATGATTAAATCTAATCGTGTGGCCCAAAACAAATTTTGGGCCTTAACAAGCCTTTTAAAAGGAACATGCATATTAGGTCGCAGAATCAACCTGTAGCCATCTGATTAAAAAGCTAATCGATGGTAACATTTTCACTTTTCATTTAGTCTTACTTTTAAAGTAAGATTTTTAAAAAATACTTAATCTGTGTTCTCCAATGCATTTTCAATAGTGAATTTATGCTTGGTGGCGAGGGGCTCTGCCCCTCGACCCACAATAGGGCGTTGCCCCCTCAACCCCCACAAGGAGGCTCTACCCCCTTCACCCCCGTAAGGAGCGCAACCTCTTGACCCTGCCGATGGTTGCCGCCCCCAGGCCCCTACTTCAATATTACAAAAAACAAAAAAATATGGGGGAAGTCCGCCGACCAACTATGCAAATTTTTAAAGGAGATATTTGCCATTGTAATTAGTCTTTTTAGTGATTATTATTTTTACCAATTATTCATTGAGATTCACCGGGATTTTACAATTTTTTTAATAATGTGCATAGATTCGCGAGGAAAATTAATATTTTTTTCAAATAAAAGGAAAGATTCACGAGGATTTTACACCTTTGTTGAGGGGGTTTCTTAAAGTTCTCCTTGGTAGGAGGGTGCTCTTGTGTGACACAAGATGATCTAGTTGTAGGATCGACATCAAAATGATGTGACTGAGATATTCCCTAGTTTGAAGATGCTAGTCTCTCAATTTGGTGCCTACTACTATGGCGTGTTTGAGGGTTTTATGACCTACAAAGTTTATGTCTATTATTCTAATTTTCTAGCCCCAGAGGTTAAGGGGTTTGAAGTTTCTTGGGCTAATTTGTTTGAGGCCTTGGTTGGTTTGATGATGAGCTTTAAGAGTGTTGTGAAGTCTTAGATTTTGGGTATTTTTTCTTAGCTAGGTTGCATTCTATGTCCATTATGAAGGACTTGGTGCTTATGTTGCTAAAGGTTGCTAAGTGTACTCTCTCTATTGGAGTGTTTTCTTTCTTACTGACTTTGAAAATTGTCTCCTATTGAGGAGGAGTCCTCTCCTTTGGAGGTGGAGTCCTCTCCTATTGAGGTGGAATTAGATTCTAAGAGTGCACTGGGTTGCTTATGCTTCCTCAAAACAAATTCTCCCTTGTTGCTCCTATTGAGATGGAGGCCACTCCTATGGAGATCTAGTTTGGGTTTACTGGTGAGTCTTTTCTGCTCTAGATAAGGTACTCTTGGTGACTTCTCCTATAGAGGTGGATTGGAAAGTTGGACATTGGGGGTCCTTTGCTTCATCAATATCTCTCCTATTTTTGGCTCAAAAATTTGGTTCTTTGAGCAATAGGTATGTTGTGGGTTGGCTGGCTCAGGGAGTGTTGATGGGCTCAACGTTTTTAAACATGTTAATGTAATGATGGTTTGAGTTCTAGGACCCATCAAAATTTGTATGTATTTGTGTGTAGTTCAGTTTGTCTTGTCCTCTCTTGGGGTGGTTACTGTGGAAGGCTATTGTTTTACAGCTCTATGGGTGGTCTATTGGCCTGTTCTGTTGGTCAAGAAGCTTGTTGTAATTTGGCTAATGGTTTGGGTTTCAAGTCCCATTAAAACCTACATGTATTGATTTGAATTTCAATTAGTCTTTTCCACCCTTGGGGTGGTTGTTGTTGTTGGCTACTATTTTGCAACTTTGTGGGCAGGCATTTTGGCCTATTTTGTTGACCAGTAGTCAGGGCTTGTTTCATTTTTTTATTTTATTTGTGCTAGATCTATTGGTCGAGTGGCCTATTTTATTTTTGGGTTTGTTCTACTGGCTATGAGGCCTGTTTCTCTTTGATGTAGGGTGAGGTCCCATTAACCTTATTTTCTGAATAAAAAATTAACATTAATAAAATAATTATATTAAAAGTACATTCCAATCAAATTATGATTTTATAAAACAAATGATAATATTATAAACTCTAATATTTACCTAAAACAATTGTTAATTTTGTTTTTGAAATATTAAAAGAATCATACCAGTATATTTTTTGAATAAAAACTAAAAGAGGAAAGAAACTTAATATTTTTCAAACAAAGGAATATTTTATAGGGAAAACATTATACTAATAACTATAAAGATTTTTTTTAATTCTTAAATAAACTAAGTGATTGATGAGTCTACTATTAAGTAGTTGGAATGCTATAGTCATTCATCATCTCCTCCATTGACCATTAGCATATAACCCAAATAGCCCATGCACTTATCATGGAAGCATAGATGAGAGATGAAACAAATGGGAATTATTAAGAAGTGTTTCTAACATCTAGATTTATGCCATGGAGGTGGATCTTCTCCATTATGTGTAACACTTACAAATGCTAGCTTTGTAGGATTTGGTAAGTTGGTAAACAAAATTTTTGACAGCATTGAGTAGATAGTAGACATTGGTGGACGAAGCGATGCCTCTTCTTGTGTACAAAGCAAGCCCACATGAATGCATCTGAAGCATTCCTCCATAGGGATATTCTCAATTATACCTTTATCAATTAGATGCACACTATTTCCTCTATTGTAACATTCCAATGCCTGCATAATTGAATTGAAATAGTCAAAAGTTTTAAATATTTTTTGTATTTTATTTTGTTATAAAATTTATAATGGCTATTAATTATTTGATGTAATTTTAAATAGAATGGCATAAAACAAAATTCATAGAATATAATCTCTTACCAATTGTAGAAGGCCCTGAACTCCATCAGAAAGTTCAGAATTTGTATTCTTTCTTCCACTTACAATTTCTAGAAGTACAACACCATAACTATACACATCAACTTTGTCAGACAATTGGCCATGCATGGCATACTCTGGTGCCAAATAACCACTACACATGGAAATAAAACACTATCAAAAAAATTATTATGGTAGGAGTTAACCCATCAATTAATTTATTGTGAGTGGAGAAAGGCATGAGGTAAACCAATTTTTTTTGAGAGAAAATAACAATAATAATTGAAATTCTTACTATGTTCCAGCAACTTGTGTGCTAACATGAGTCTCGTCTTCCTGAAACAATCGTGCTATCCCAAAGTCTGCTATTTTGGGATTCATATGTTCATCCAACAAAATATTACTTGCTTTGATGTCTCGATGAATGATTCGTGGACAATAATCATTGTGTAAGAACAAAAGTCCACGAGCTACTCCAACTATGATGTTGAAACGCTTTTGCCAATCCAACTCTCTGCTTTGTTGTGAATCTAAAAACTCACTTTGTTTTTAGCATTACAATAGAGTAGCCAAAGCATTTTATGTAACCGTTTGAATTTTAGTTCTAAATAGAATGGAGTTACTTACCGAATAGTATTTTGTCAAGGCTCTTGTTGACTAAGTATTCGTAAACAAGCAAACTTTCTGATCCTTCAGTGCAACATCCAAGAAGATTCACAAGATTTTGATGTTGAATCTTGGCCAATAGATTGACCTAATTTTCAAACTCTTTCTTCCCTTGCGGAGATTGTAAGGACAACTTTTTCACTACTATGTCTCTACCATCTGGCATAGTGCCCTGAGATTAAACATAGACTATCAACCTATTTCTATCAAATAATTTGACTTTATGAACATGGGCTATAGAGATAATTGTCTCTAGGCTTCTGAATGGCAACATGAATATGATTTAGTGAGTAGGAATAGGTTTCATTCCCATATCATACGCATGTTAACAAGAAAAATCAAGCATGTCTAGTTCAATTAATTATAACAAACAAATTGATATACAGTGTCATAATAAGAAATCAAATAAATGAAACATAATTTTACCTTGTATACAGTGCCAAATCCACCCTCTCCAAGCTTGTTATCCTCATGGAAATCTCTAGTTGCAGCTGTTAATGTTTCCAAATTAAATGTTGTTCGATGATGTAGACTAAATGGCCAGTCTTCTCCACCTCCACCTGGATATTAAAGCTCGGAGCTATGTGAAAATAGAACTACAGAGAAACAAATGGATTTTAAACAGTTACATGAATAATGACCTATGGATTTGATACTTTCAAATTTTTTAATAATTTGAATAGGGATTATAAAAAAAGTATCTGCTGTGATGTATATTGGATTTGACGTGGCTGTGTTGTATACAAATGTCATACCATAAACCTTTACAAAAAAAGAGAAAAGCCAAAGCGATCAACTTTGTCTAATTGACTGGTCTAAGTTAAATAGGAAGTTCTTATCAATCACAAGTATCAATTAAACCATCCATCCAATTAAAGGCTGATCAATTTTAACCGCTTAAAACAGCTGCCCTTTCCAATTTGTGATTGTTATGCACATTAAAATTTGAAATTTTTATTTCCAATTCCCAAAGAAAAAAAAAGTCAAGATACGCCCTAATTAAATACCTTGTGATCCATCCTTCCCATGTATTGCAGGCTTCAATTTTCTTCGCACGGTAAACATCAATCCCACCAATAATATGAGGATTATCAAGCCGCCAAGAGAACCCAGAATTATGGGTATTTTGTTTGAAGACTTTTCTGCATGCAACATCAATTTCCAATTTTAGTGAATGAGATATAAAGACAACCTATTTAAGCTCCCGGATCGATAAAAATAAAATAAAAAATAAGCTAATATGAATAGTACTTGGTGAAGGTAAACTTGATGATGGGGGAAGTGGTGGAAGCAGCAATGTAGAGGCAAAGAAAGGGTAAGTTTGATAAATAGCAATGCAATTTCCGAACCAACCCAAACCTCCAACACGATATCCACCTTCAGTCTCGTTCAACAGACCGCCAATTCCCCTGGCCAAACATGCTGTGCAATCGTCGCCAGAAATATCTCTTCCACACTCAACGAGACCATAAATCTTGGTAATCTGAGAGTAGCCAGAAGTGAAACCAGAGGCATACATAATAGGTGACTCACCAACTTTAGCCGCCAAACTGGAGAAAAGCTTCTTAACAGCCAAGCTAAACGCAGCAGGATCTGTGGCGTTCTCGCCATTTATACGGTATAGTTCGGTGGTGTTATCCAGTTTTCCGATGAAGTTGGAATTATTGTACCAAAGGCGGCACTTGTCGTTAACAAAAACTAGTGCGCCCGCCGCATGCGCACACAATCGTCGAATTGTAGAATTTATCTCCACTGAACAAGCGAAGCATTCCTCAGCTGTCATGTCTCCCCTGCACTGAAGAAGCCCGTAAATCTGATTTGGGCTTTGCCCAGACACGGTAGTATTGAAACCGCAAGATGTGGATGTGTGTCGGACAAGATTATCCACAACTATATTTCTGTTTCGCTCCAATTTACTTCCTTTCGTGAAGTTGAAACCGCTGTTGCAATACGTATCCGCTGCCTTGCATACGCGTAGGCACGGAATAGTTAACAGCATAGAAATGCAGAAACAGAGAAAAACATTCTCGCATGAGGAAACGGTGAAACTCATGATCTCCGTTAACTCTATCTCAAAGCACACAAGACACGAGAGAAATATGCACTACCATGACAGTGCCAATCATTCTAGAAATAGAGAATTGATTCAGATCCTTCACCAAAATTACCCAAAATTCATTTATTTGATCAACATAGTAAACTGTATTGGCCGGGTGGCCTGTTGCTGTTTGGTTCTCTGTGTCAGTCCGTCTGTTTTGGTGGTCCTGAACTGTTGCCTGTGAGGCCTGCTTTATGACTTTGTTTTGATGGTTATGAACTGCTGGCCGTGAGGCCTGCTTTATAACTTTTTCTCTATCGAATCAGGGCTCTAACCCGAGCTTTTTTAATATACGAAATAGACATTGCCGTGGGAAATCAGGAGATTGGAGTCGCGGGGAAAGTGAAGAAATGACCATCGAGCATTGAATATTGATTTATCGTTGACGGACTGAAGACGCAAGGGTCTGATTTGAGAGATGAGTGTGGAATACGGCACACAAAGTAATAGACGCGCATGAACGTAAAAATCTTTCTAGCTACTTCCATTTCCTTTCCCATTACCTACGATTTGGCATTGGTGGTGAACATGTATGTTGATAAGTAGGAGGTTTCTTTCACAGCGTGTTAAATTATGATATTGCTATCAGGATTCAATCGTGTAGTTTTCGAGTCAAACTCATTGATCTATGAGTCATGAGTCGTGGTTCACAAGAACCCATCTCTCATGATAATGAATGGCCCACTTAGCACTCATTGCATCTAGGTGATGCTCACACATGTGAAGCAATGGTCCATCCCGGGAGGTCACCCATCCCAGTACTGCTCCAGCTCAAGCGTGCTTAACCACGGAGTTTCCCCCAAGGTTAAGCCCACTTAGCTTGCTATCCCATTTGCAAAACCTTCACCAAATGTTATGCCTTATGAACCATTCATTATAGAGCCCCTTTAGCTCATCAATTGATAAGTAGGAGGTTTCTTCCACAGCATGTCAAATTATGATATTGCTATCAGGATTCAACCATGTAGTTTTTGAGTCAAACTCACAAACTCATTAACCCATGTATGTTTTTACTTTAATCACTCGATAGATCTATATATAAAATTAATGATCATATATATAATTTTATTTGTATTATATAAAATATACATTAAGTATTAATTATATATTGTATTATATTTATATTTAATAATTTCTAGTAAAAAATATAATATATGATATTAAATATAATCATTTAATATTAATTTAAAAATAAATTTACATTATTTAAAATATAACATATATTAATGATTTCTTGCATCTCTATCAATCCCTCTCTCCTCTCACTCTCTTTATCTATCTCTATCTTTCTCTCCATATCTCTCTCCTCCACCTCCATATCCATCTCCCTTTCTATCTCTATCTGCTTAACCCCACTTCTCTCTCTTCCCCGTTTATCTCTCCTTCTTTCTATCCCTCTTTCTCTCCCTATTGCAAACATAACATGAGTGTATTGGTAATGGAACCTAATTATCTTCTTGATTCAAACAAGTAGTGTTTGGATCCTAGTTGATTTGAAGCTATCACTTCTCCATTGAGACCTTTATTACACAAACATCATTTGCTAAATGACCTACCAATTGACCTCATGTAGTGTACACATGTATGCAAATAAATAGATCAATTTTTTTAGTAATTGACCATCCACAGATCTTCGGAATACCCATTGCACACCAAGGTGTGATTGTTAGTTTTAGTTTCATTCAAAGGGCACGTCTATCCAAAGCCAAATTAAAGTTTATTTTTAAATATTTATTAACTACTTTATTTATTTATTTATTTTCAAATTCACATTAGTGGGTTTTCTCAATTTAATTTTTTAATTTGTAAAAAATATTTTGAATGTTTAAATGTAGTTCTGGAATTAAGTCTATTCATTTTAAATTAATTGCTATATATTTTTTTTATCAAAATATTTGATTTGTGTTTTAAGATAAGTATAAAAAGAATATTGTTCTTGGCTTATTAATTGTAAAATATTTTTGTATAATTTTTACACAAATTAAGTTAGAAATTCATGTCTCACTCATGAGAAATTTGGAAGAAACAAATTCTAGATGACAAAAATCATTGAAAATTTTCAAATGAAAGTATAGGACTTGCCACTTGTCAATAGATTTCAAATGAAAACACCTTCAAAAAAGATTCAATATTTTTTGAACGGGGGTATTTAAAAATAAATTGTAATAATTCAAGACAAAAAAATACATCGAAAATGACCTTTGAATGAAAGTTCCATGTCCTTGTTATATGAGATAATATGTATCTAAATCATAATTAATCTAAATTAAAAATTAATAATAAATTAAATATGCAATTTTTTTTTTTAAATACCCATCCTAGATATTAGTGATAATGATTTTTTAATAAATTATAAATTGATCTTGTTTGTAGCTTAAGTTATGCAATATAGAAAAATATTACTCATTATAAATAGTAGAATGTAAAATAAAATTTGTATTAATAAATTCTTAAAAATGAGATAAATATATCTATGAGTGTATGTATATAATTATGTATATGTATATATGCATACATATGTATAAATAATGTGCATATGTGCATGTATGTGTAGTTACATAAACAAGTACACTAGTTTACCTACAAACACACATATAAATCACTTGTTTACATCATCCTCAAATTTTTAATATTTTTCTTGTTATAATTGATATAATGTGAAAATTTTAGCTAAAAATATTAATTTGTGTATCCCACATAGGCCAAAAAGTGGGACACATATTTATATTTCCACCCAATCATTCATTATTCTTCAAAATTAGTACTAACATAACACCTCTTAGAATCAATATGTTTATACTTCAATCTAATCATTCATTATTATCCAAAATTAGTACTAATGTAACAACTCCTAGAATTAATCTTACCTTTATTAAAGCACTACTCCACATTTGTATGTTTTCCGATTGATCTTTCTAGTTTGTCCAAGGTTCATAACCCTAGTTCTTGTACTAGGTCTTTTCCATGAGTTTCAATTGGATTATATTCTTTCTATGACAAGTATTGACAAGTTACATGAGCATGGTGATGTTTTACCATTGAAATTTATTTGTTCATGTGCTTTGGTTCATGATAATATATAGAAAAAATATGCCTTTATTTTGACTCGGGCTTAAAAAAAATTAATTTTGTATGATATTATTATAACATGTTGGTGGTGAGATGTGTTAATATAGATCAAGTACACATATCAATCCAAACTGATAGTTGCCTATTCCACCTTTGATCAGTCCTCCTATACCCACCATTCCTACTGTAGACACTGAAAATCTGCAAATGTTAGTAAAATGACAAAAATAACATAACATAAATACATATCCTTGTGAAATAATACTCCATGTTTCAAAATGAAAACAATTGACAAGAATGATTAAAGCACATAAAACATGAAATAAAACTATTCCATAGTGGATTGGTTCTATCCTTTGTGTAGAAGATAGCCCTTTCCCAATCCTTGATAAGCCAAATGAGATGATAGACAATGAGGTACAAAGTGAACTCAAGTTGCCTATAGTGGTAGTGCTCAGATTGTAGATGAAAAATGAGAGAAAATGCATTGAACTTATAGGAGAAGTTGAGAGAGGAGAGGCCAAGATTGAGCAATGTGGGATTAAAACCCAACAAATGAGAGAGAGCCACTTGTCACAATTGGACTAGCCCATGCTTGTGCAAGTTTTGGCTAATGTGCCCATTTCAAATTTGAAAATGGCAATAAATGAATATGGTTGAGGGTTTTTGGGGGGAATTGTGTTTGGCCAAAAAAGTAAAACATGAGAGTTAATGAGGGCATATATGAGGGAAATAGGTGTTTTAATAAACCAATTTAAATGATTTATTATGCAATTGGATGAATCTAGAGGATTCGGGTAATTAGGATTAAACTAATCAGGATTTGATTAATCTAATAGGAGTTTAGGTGATATGACCTTTGATTTGAATTTTTGTATTTGTTTTAAATCAAATGAGAGTAAATACATATGAGTGATTTAATTAGATCAAGAACTATAAGAGATAATTAAATAATTGGATTTATTTAATTCTGAGAGATAAGCCTAGTGAATTAATTAAATTGGTTTATTTAATTAATAGATGAAATAATGTTGAATGAAGTATGATTAGATGCATGTGTATATTTTGCATGTCTACATTGTCCCCCTCTTTGAAGCAGTGTACTCGTTGCATTGGTTCAAAGAATGATGCCACTGACATCAAAAGTAAAAAAAAATCTGATTTTTTTCAGATGCCCCAGTGAAAAGAAGGATGTTAGTACATTGGCCCCTCGAGAGATCGAGTGAAAAGATTGAGGTTGATCTCACAACAAAGAGGTTCAAAATGAATGTATGGATGGTTAGACTATACGATCTATATGATAATTATGATGAAAATGAGATGTTTGGAAGATGCTTAGAATAACAAATTTATATTATCCTAAACAACTTAAATGATTATGAAATGTATGTGAGATGGATATGATGGATGATGTTGTGCTATGATGGTATGACATGATTAAGCAGGATGCAGGATGGATGCCTTGTTAGCATGAAAGAGGATAGAAGAATGATGGATGCATTGTTAGAATGAAAGAGAAATAGAAGAATGAGAGGGATCAACCTCTAAATCCAAGAAGATGTAGAAGTCCAACAAGTCCACTAGTCGTCGAGACTTTATTGAATATGATGATGAATGATGATGTATGGCTTATCCAAGAATGGGAGAGATAAAGAGCATACCCTTATTTATGTTTGATAACACACGCAGGTGTGATGCATCAAGGTATTAAGAACCAAGATGGCATGGCACCTAGTGTGATGAACTTTGACTCATCAAACAGATAGGAGTACTCTTGTTCACACTTGACAAACATAACCTTATTCAGAATGCAGTTCAGATATTCTAGACATATCAGGCCAAAACATAAAAAGGCAAGCCTTCTTATGTGGTCAGCAAGACATCTACAACATCCTCTCTACAAACAAAACAAAGTACACATGATGAAGTTATTTTACAAGAATATCCAACAAGCACAACAGATAAAAAGATAATGATCATTACCCCATTCCTTTCTATCTAAACCTATTTTGTTTAGGCATCATCGAGAGGTCCTTGAAATGAGCACAAAATAAGATAAGTCTAAAAGACTAGATAACATAAACAAACAAGCTAATGTTCTTCTTACCACTAGCCAACAACTAAACTACGGTGATACCTGATGCTGATGTCCATCGCAAGAAGGTTGCATTCCTAGGACATGTTGTGATCAGGGTTTTGATGGGACTGATTTGGGTGATAAGCTATTGATGTTCCGAGTTGACCAACTTGTTGACTCACTGATCTAAACTTTCAAGACTTTGACAATTAGAGTGTTCACTTTGGAACCTGCTAGACTTGATTCTGATTGACTTATCAAAGGGTGAAGGCGATGATTGATTTTATTATGAGTGATAAAATTCGTGGGTGAAAGCAAGATGAAATGGATGCACCATTTTGGATTTTTCAGATATTTTGAGATGTTTTACAAATGTTTTCAGTATTTTCACATTTTTCAATGTTTTTGGTATTTTCGAGGTTTATGACAAAGAGACTAACTTAAAGACCTATCCTAGGGGTCTCGGGAGTTGATCCATAGATTAACCTTGCCTACGTTATACACACATAGACCATGTAGCTCGACTGATGATGTACTTGAATTAATGATGAGATAGATGGGCAAATGGATTGCCATTGTGATGGACGCCTAAGGACTGACCTTAACTGTCTCAGGGGATGATCAAAGATCAATCTTACCTACGTTCAAGCTTAGAGACAACGTGGTTTGAACAAGGTAGAAGATTGACAAGACTCAATGATGAATTTTTTGAAGATATTCTGATATTTTGACATGTTTTTGGATTTCTGACATGATTTGGATGTTTTTAATTTTTAATTTTTATGATTTTTTTTTAATGTTTTTGGTTTTTTTTTTGGATTTTATGAATGTTTTTGGATTTTTTGATGTTTTAGGAAGATCACGAGAATATACAGGAATCCGATCCGATACAGGTATAGGAACATGCCCCTAGCGTGGTGCGATAGACTACTTCGGTGAAGGCAAGACAAACTGACCTTAGGAATATGCCAAGTAGTACTATGGTGGAATATGATATGGGCATAAGCTCGGGCTATGGTATGGATGCGAGTGGATCGGTGTATGGATGATTAATGAAATGTGATGGATGAGTGAGTCATGTAGATCCTGGTAGATGGAGAGTGCTTTATTTACACTTGGTACCTCTTTGTCAGGTTTTCACCAAGGTACTTGTCCAAAACACCACCGAAGTGGTTTTCACTAGAGGACAATTTTTTTCTTTACTATTTTTAATCCTTTTTCTGATTTATTTATTTATTTATTTTTTATTCTTTTTTTTTTTTTGTTGTCACTAGGATTCCTATTTGCCAGGTTTTTATCAAGGTAACTATTTTTTTAGGACTTTTTCTGATTGTTTTTGTATTTTTTGGTTCTATACATTGCAAGTTCTTAGGCATCAAACTTTTTGAGGTGAGACCTATTCAGAGGCTCGCCTTCTAGTGTTGCTAATTGATATACTCTTGATTTATAGCTGGCTATGATGACGAAAGGTCACAGCTAGTTGGGCTCAAATTTTGCTTTGCTCTTCGGATTTGCCACATTCTTTTCGTTCTCTTTCATCACAAGTTTTCTAACTTGGAAGGTGCGTTGCCTGATCTTCTTGTTGTAGCTTCTTTTCAGGTGATTCTGGTAGACCTGTAGATGATTTAGGGTGTTCATGCGTCGTTCATCTAGTAACTCCAACTCATTTAGTCTTGTAACCCTATATTCCTCATGTAATGAGGTTTTGCAATTATATCCTTAGTGATGGGAGCTCGATCTTGATAGGGAGGATGGCTTCTGATTTGTAGACCAGGGAGAATGGCGTGGCACCTATTGGCATGCAGATGCTAGTGTGGTAGGCCCATAAGGCAGGATTTAACTGTAGATGCCAGTCATGACCGAAGTCATTGACTATTTTCTTAAGGATCTTCAGAATGGTTTTGTTGGTAGCTTCTTCCTGGCCATTGCCTTGTGAGTAATATGGTGTGGAAAAGTGGTGTTGGATTTTGAATTTTTCACACAAGTCATGGACATCCTGGTTCTTGAAAGGTGTCTTGTTATCAAAGATAATGGATTGGGGAACACCGTATCAGCAAATGAGGTAGTTCTAGATGAACTTTGATATTTTCTTTCTAGTGATGTAGCTCATGGGAATTTCTTCGACCCACTTTGTGAAATATTTGGTGGCAGTGATAATGAACTTGTAGTCATTAGATGAGGTGGGTGAAATTTTACCTATGAGATCGAGCCCCCATTGGGAAAAGGGCCAAGGTATAACAATAGGATGTAATTCTTGAGCTGGTGCATTAATAAGGTCTCCATGTTGTTTGCATTGTAGACACCTTCTGACAAATTCATGTGCCTCTCTATCCATTGTCGGCTAGTAGTATCTAGTTCTTAGTAACTTCTTGGCCAAGGTCATACCACTCGAGTGTGAACCGCAAGTTCCATTGTGTACCTCAGTCAAAGCAGTCAGGGCTTCCTCGGGTTTTAAGCAACGTAGTAAGGTTCCATCAATGCTCCTACAAAAAAGGGTTTCCCCTAGGATGAAAAAACATAAGAATCGCTTGACAAAGGTTCACTCGAGGTTCGGGGTAATGTCAGCTGGGAGGACTCCTAATCTTAGATAGGTGTAGATGTCATGCTACCAAAGATCACCAAGACCAATGATTTCTCATGCATATTCTGACTCTGGTACCTCGAATGTGGGTATGAGAAGCTACTTTACGAGGAATTCGTGTTTCAAGATTGCAAGGGATATCTAACAGGGATCCAATCATAGCCATTGCATGAATTGCTTTATTGTTTTCCCTCGGCATCTGCTGATAGGTAATATCAATAAATGATTCCTTGAGTCTCTCTACCACCTTCTTGTATGGTGCAAGCTTATCATCTTTAGTTTGGTATTCACCGTTGACTTGGTTAATGATAAGTTGTGAATCTCCATAGACCTATAATGCCATGATTCGCCATTATGCTGCAATTTTGAGACCTATGGTTAAAGCCTCGTACTCTGCAATGTTGTTTGTATAGGGGAATGCTAACTTTTAAGATCTTGGTATACAGTCCCCTTGGGGGGCGATGAAGAATACACCGGCTCTCGATCCATGTTGTGTGTGGGAAACATCAAAATATAGTTTTCAATTATTAGCTACGCTAAGATTAAAGATGGACTCAACTGGAAATTCTGATATGAGCAGGTTCTCTGCATAGATGGGAGCTTTTTCCAGCTGGTCCACAATAACTTGTCCTTTAATTGCCTTTCACTTCACATACTCATTGTCATACTCTAACAATATCATTACCCAATTAGCCATCCTTCCCGTGAGCATAGCTTTTGACAGTAGATATTTTAAGGGATCTATTTTGGCAATGAGCTTGATTTTATGTGCTAGCATGTAGTGTTGAAATTTATGTGAAGCAAAAACTACTGCTAGGAAAGCTTTCTCAATGAATGTGTAGTTTAACTCATAGCCAACCATTGTCCTACTGATGTAACAGATAGCCCTTTCTGTTCCATTTTCATCATGTTGAGATAGAAGAGCACCCAAAGCTACTGTTGTTGTTGAGATGTATAGGATCAATGGTTTTCCTGCAATGGGTGGCATCAACATAGGTGGCGTAAGTAGATATTATTTGATTTTTTTTAATGCCTATTCACACTTGTCGTCCCACTTGAATGCTATCCCTTTGTGGATTATATGTGAATACATAATCTGTTTGTCTACCAGTTGCGCTATGAACCTACGGATGGACTAGAGTCTGCCTTGTAATCCTCCGAGTTGTTTCAGTGTTCCTAGCGCTCCCATATCAAGGATTTCTTTTACCTTTGCAGGATCCACTTCTATCCCTCCCATTGACACTATGTATTCCAACAGTTTTTTGGATTGTACCCCAAAGACACATTTCTTTGGGTTGAGCCTGACCTTGTATTTTTCCAGCCTATCAAAAATTGCACTTAGGGTTGCTATGTGGTTTTGTCTCTTCTTTGATTTAGCCAATATGTCATCCACATAATCTTCAATAGTTTTGTGTATCATGTTGTTGAAGATCAGTGTCATGGCTCTCTAAAATGTAGCCCCTACATTTTTTAGCCAAATGGCATCACATTCCAACAGTAGGTGCCCCAAGGACATGTAAAGGTCATCTTATGCTAGTCTTCTTTTGTGATCATTATTTGATTGTACCCCAATAAGCCATCCATTAGGGATAGCATATCATGTTTGGTCATCATGTCCACTATCATATCAATGTTGGGTAGTGGAAATTCATCCTTAGGACATGCTTTGTTTAGGTCTCTAAAATCTGTGCAAATGTGGATGCCCCCATTTGGTTTCGAGACTGGTACAAGGTTGGATACCCATTCTAGATAGTCAATCGGGCGTATGAAGCCAACATCCAGGAGCTTTTGTAACTCTACCTTGACTAGCAAGGATATCTGGGGATGCATTTTTCTTAGCTTTTGTCTAATTGGCTTCGCTCTAGGGTAAACAACTAAATGATGAACCACAAATTTTGGATCCAAACCCGGCATGTCACCATAGTTCCATGTGAAATTTACCTTCCTTTCCTTCAGAAATGCTACCAACAGTTCTTGTTCTTCTGTTAGGAGAAACTTAGCATAGAAAGTGATTTGTGGTGCTGCCTTCATTCCCAAGTTAATAGGATTACACTGCTCTGCCAAGAGTGTTGATTTTTCTTGATGTAGAGCAGTAGGGGGGAGATTGAAACCTTCATCCTACGGTGCCTTAGAGAGGTTTTCACCATTGGATGCATCCTTTATTTTTACTATTTTGTGGTTTTCACTCAATAACTCTGAGCTTATTCTTGATATTTCTCTTTTGCGACTGAAGGACTCAATTGTCTCCCTGTAATATGCCTGCGTGTCTAAAGTGATGTCCAAAAATTCTTTCTGATCCCCACACAGAACTGTATCCCTTAGTCCAATGAATTCCAAGAGAGCCTCATCGTTTTCGAATGAGTCTAGAATTGGTGGTCCTCGTTGGTCATGATCGATTAGTTGAGGGTATACTAAGGTGATTTGGTGGGTTTTTTGGTTTGACTCAATAGGTGAGGCACTAATCATAAGTAAGATGAAATCCTCAAACAGAATGGGTAGGCCTGTTATGGTAACATCATTGTCACTACTGGCGTAGACATCAGTGACGTCAAAGGTGAAGTTGTCAAGCGGGATGCTTGTGCATACAGGTGATCTAAGGGTGGTTACTGGTACCTGATGGGAGGACCTAACTGCTCTATTGGGAGTACCTTTGCCACATACGGTTATACTCAGGGGAGTACATCCAAGGCCAAGGTTCCACTTTCTTCTTTTTGCAATGATGGGCTCTAGTTGTCCATCATTGTTCCTTCCAAGGCTTTGGTTTCTATTATAGCCCATACCAAACATCATTTGCAACCCTCTATTAGTTTCATCCATGGGTAGGGTGGGGGTGGGCCTTTCATCTTGGTATAATGTGTTTGAGATGTCTCCCTCATCCACATTTTCCTGATTGAGATCCCCCCAACGACGGAATCCTAAAGGGTCTTCCCTAACAGTGTGGATAGGTGTATCAGCTGGTTTAGGTTGCCCATGTGACCTAGGAGATTGTGGTAACTCTCCTACAACAAATGCATTCTTCTTCATTTTGTATTCTTTGCATCTGTTGTCCTGGATCATGTTTTTGATGTCAAATATATCAGGGATGGCGAGTGTCTCTATCACAGAAGTGGAGGAGAGGTTAGCTGGGTCAATGTATGCAGTGGATGGGCCTTCATCATTTTTTGGCACTTGGGGGATTTTATAAAACTTGGCTTCCAAGTTTTTGTAGTAGGTGAATGGTTTGGGATCCCTGTGTATAGTGACCTCCTCATTTTGGTGCAATAACTTGATACATTGGTGATATTTCAAGGCCACTGCTTTCATTTCGTGGATCCATGGGTGACCCAAGAGGATGTTATATGGTAAGTCAAGGTCGAGGACCTGACAAGTAGTCTCCATGGTTGCTAGTCCCACTTGGATTGGGATTTTAATAGTGCCCTGAGACACTCTTCTTGATCATCATACACCCTTATTGTGATGCTCTTGTTCTTGTTAATGGAATCCTCAGTGAATCCCAAGTTCTTTATAAGCTTGAGAGAGAAAATATTTAGGCCTGCACCTCCATCACCTAGGACTATTTTAACTTTATTTTTATGGACCAACACTTGAAGGTGGAATGCACGGTTAAGAGATGGTTGTGGGGGGAAGTCTTGATCAGAGAATGTTAGGAGATTTTGGTAGATGATATTTCCAACCATAGCTTGAAACTGATCTATGTCAAGGGTGGTAGAGACGGTGGAGGCTACTAATGCTTCATCAAGAATTTCCCTATGGGCAGCGAAAATTTTTAACAATTCCATGATGGAGATTTGTGCGGGAGTTCTCTTCAGTTGGTCAATAACATTGTAATCATAGGGAACGACTCTTTTATTTAAAATTGGGGTCTTAGATGGTTGTAATGCCCTTGCAATAGTAATATTTCCACTGCATGTGGTGACTCCACAATCAATGTCACCTCCTCTGAATTTAATGATAGTGACCATTTCATCTACACATGTGACAATGTCTTCATAAAGAAGGTTTGTGCTAGCATAATTCTACTTCCCTTTGTTATTTCCTTGATTATTCCCTTGATTATGATTTGGCATCAGATTGGTGTATATCTTGAGGTCTTTATTACTGGTCAATTGTTTTACATTGATGATCTTATCCTCAATGAGATCCTGGATGATGTTTTTCAACTTCATACTATTGGTAGTTGTGTGTTCCTTGATTTTGTGAAAGTCACAAAGGAGGTTTTCATTATACCATGGCAGTTTCACCTTGGGTTCCCTATAATTATCATGGGTGGGGACCTTGATGATGTTCTAGTGCCATTATGTGGACATCAAAATCTGCTAATGGTTAGCACAACTCCAATATCCTCATAGAATATACAACATTCTTCAAAATAAATGACAAAATTAATCCAAGCATGCAAAGAAAACATGAAGTATATCTATTCTATGGTGGATTTGTGCTATCCTTTGTGTAGAAGGCAACCCTTTCCCAATCCTTGATAAGCCAAATGAGATGATAGACAATGAGATGCTCATGAACTCAAGTTTCCTATAATGAGGATGCTCTAAAATGTATATGAAAGATGAGAGAAAATGCATTGAACTTATAGGAGAAGTTGACAGAGGAGAGGCCAACATTGAGCAATGTGGGATTAAAACCCAACAAATGAGAGAGATCCACTTGTCACAATGGGATTGGCCCATGCTTGTGCAAGTTTTGGCCAATGTGCCCATTTCAAATTTGAAAATGGCAATAAATGAATATGGTTGAGGGTTTTTGGGGGGAATTGTGTTTGGCCAAAAAAGACAAACAAGAGAGTTAATGAGGGAAAATGGGTGTTTTAATAAATCAATTTAAATGATTTATTGTGCAAGTGGATGAATCTAGAGGATTCAAGTAATTAGGATTAAACTAATCAGGATTTGATTAATCTAAGAGGAGTTTAGGTGATATGACATTTGATTTGAATTTTTGTATTTGTTTTAAATCAAATGAGAGGAAATGCATATGATTGATTTACTTAGATATATGTGATTTAATTAAATCAGGAACTATAGGAGATAATAAAATAATTTGAATTATTTAATTAAAGAGATAAGCTTAGTGAATTAATTAAATTGGTTTATTTAATTAATAGATGAAATAATGTTGAATGAAGCATGATCAGATGCATGATTATATTTTACATGTCTACACCTACCCCATTCACTAGGGGAGTAATTGCAACTCTAAGGGCATTACATAAGCTCTCACAAAATTTGATTGACCAAATGACCTAGTGTAGTTAGGTCAATAGATAGTATGGAGGGGATTGTGTTAGTACATGTAGGACCACAAGGATGTCAATAAAAAATATAGATTTCACCTAATTTATGTAGTAACTATAATAAACTATTTTATGGTCCTTACAAACCCAACATAGGTGTTGTAGTAGAGGAAGACACATTATTCTATGATTTATTAGAGATAAATTAAATGGCCATTGATATGCAAGTATATATATCATATGGATCACATATATCAAAATAGATTCTTAGATATTAGGTGATTCATTTAGAAGTTTCAAACTATTAATAGTGTATTTTCATGACATGACATATTTATGTCACTTGAATTTTCAAGTTGTGTATAGCCATGTGTAGAGAAATTGAATACTAGGGTTTGTGACTAAATCATAAAAAATGGAGTGGGTGCTTTGTGTGGAGATAAAAGAGTTGATCCTCTACAACATCCTAGGGTTTCACCTAGAAGGAAGAGGGTTTTCTTTCATCTCCAGGGGCACCCTATTTTGCGATTTGGTTAAAAGGGGTTTTAGGGATTGGAACCCTAAAGGGGTGTGAGATGTGTGTGACTGTAATGAAATATGTTATAGAAATGCAACTACTTAACATTAATAAATCTAACTTATGCTACTAGAAAACACATGATGTAATGCATACAAATAAAAGAAATAAGAGAAAACTAATATAACAAAACAATGAAGGGCACCTAGAAACCCAAGAGGGTTGAAACTGGGATTGTGGAAGTCACTATAAAACCA
The DNA here is from genome assembly GCA_007115665.2 of Sequoiadendron giganteum. NCBI lineage: Eukaryota > Viridiplantae > Streptophyta > Pinopsida > Cupressales > Cupressaceae > Sequoiadendron > Sequoiadendron giganteum. Next base: position 867,638,016 of record CM021100.1, on the reverse strand, counting down.
GAAAATCAGAGTTTTGAGCTCTTCAAGACAGTTACGCCCAGTGGAGCGACCTAGTCCCTTTTTAGGAAATCTGCTCCGAGAGTCATTTCTGCCAAAAGGGTCCCTGAATCTCAACCTTTCAGTGCAAGAAAGCCTCAATGGGACTAGGTCACCATTATGGGTGACCTAGTCCCTTTCTTCTTTTCTGGTAAATTGAAACTGGACTTAGGTGCCTTCTGTTTGTGTTCTTCTCTACAGGAATCCTGTCCAAAAATTGCAAAATAACCTACAAAACACAATGTATTTGGGTTTCTAATGTGGGGTTTTCTTGGTCAAAACCCCTATTTTGTATTCAAACTTGAAATGAAATAGAAATTTGCATAAACCCTAGCCCTAGGTGTGTCTAGAACTAGGAAAACCTTAAGCAAAGCAAAACCCTATTCTATTGTGCTAGAATAAGATGTATGAAATAGATTTCAAATGATGCAAGACTCTAAACCCTAGAAATTCTACAACATTGCAAATGAAAAAAATAAGGAATGCAAATGGGATGTAAATGTCAAATCTGTAAGTGGGTTGAAAGTAGAAGATGGAGGCACTTTGAAATCAGCCTTTAGGAATGATTTGGTGGCTAGTTGCACCTCCTTAACCTAGATTCCTCCATGGATATCCATAGGAATCTATCTTCATCCTTGTTAATGTGTGATGTTGGATGTGAAGTGAGCTTCAAGACCTACAAAAAGCCCTAGCTTTGTTATCTAAAAGCTTCAACTTTTGTTGTGTGTGAGATGAATCTTCTTGAGGAAGGTGTTTATGAACTTGATTTTGGAGTTTAGTGTGAAAAATGAGCAAGAGAGAATAAAAAATGAGCTAGAAGAGAGGAAAAATGACCTAAAAACAAGTATATATAAGCAACCTGACCTAATTGTTAGGAATTTTGACCTAAGAAGTTGACACTCATCGAGGATTTCTAGTTAATTATTGATTTTACCACTTAAAACTTGAAAAATCCACAAAAATGACTAGGTCATCAAGTTGGCGACCTAGTCCCACTAAGGGATTTTTAATTGGGAACTATAATTTTTAAATGGTTTTGATGTGTTTTTTTGGGGATTGAATGATCTCTTGGGTGTACCAAGCCTCTAAGTCAAAATTAACAACTTTATGGGCCTATAAATGTTATTTTAGGGTGAAAATTGGTGAGGTAGGACTTAAAGTGGAACCAAAACAGGCACAAAATTGTCCTTTTCTTCAAAGGTATATAATTTTTTGTGACAGATTTAGCCCCCACTTTAGTGTCCATATGAATCTATGTGCATATGTAAGATAAAGGACTCTAAAACAAACAATGCACCTTCTTTTTTATAAAAGGATACTCATTTAAAAGGCTGGAGAATGAAGCCCCCAATGTAGTTATCTACAAAACCACAATTTTAGGAATGGCATCCCGGAACGCAAATTCATCAGAATTCCTAGAAATACTCTTATCTAATCCGTAGTGATCAAATTCGAGGGTGGATGTATGCCCCCCCTTGATTTTGCTTGCTTTATGGAAGTGGAATCAAGGTAGTAGTCTAACAATGTTGAATAAGGGCATAGATATCAGAGGGAATTTAAAAGTACCATTCCTCATAGTGATAGGTGAGTGATGATGTATGCTGTGGAAACATGGTTCTAACACAACAAACGACATAAAAAATGGAGTTCACTAGCACCCAGAATGCTGATTTTAATGAAAAAGCACACTAAAAGATACAAAAAGTGAAAAGGTACAAATGTGCATGTGTGTAAAAGTGAGTTAATTAAAAAGAGAATGAAAAAAGAGTAACATTCACTTACTTTTCTCATTTACCTTTTGCAGTTTTGGAGAGTGACAAGGAGAGAGTGATAGCATTCTGAGCACACGTGGTGAGGCGGATCATGATGCACACAGTAGAACTAGTCTTGTTATCAGATGTGCGAGCAACACATATAGAAGGTGGACTGGTACACCTGATACAAGGCATGGCAGAGCATCAAATAGTATATGCCTGGGGCTGTTGCATTTTGGCACATATATATTATGACCTTGCATAGTTCATGTTTTGAGAACTAGACAACATTGTACATTGCACACTTCTATAGGTATGGTGCTTAGATCACATCACATGCACATGATCAGTTGGATTCCCATGTCTGACAATAGTGGGCTATCCAAGGGCATTCAGGTATCCATTATGAAAATTATGGAAGTACAATGATCTTCACTTTTGGAGAGTGGGATTCGACTGACTAGATCAGGAGGATATCTTATGGAGGCCATACCATCTTGTCCTTCAGTGGCCTGATTACATTAGACAACTCAGGAGACTATAGATGACCAACTTTTTGGTAGGTTGAGACGATCACATAGTGCATCCATTCTACTATGATTGGGTTATAAGACAATTCAGACAGGTACAGACACCACCACAAGTATGAGCATCATTCAAGAGGTCTATCTAGAGTGCACGGTGGCGAGGATACATAACGCGATTCACATTGGATGATGTCATTAAGAGTGACTCAAACTATTCAGATCAGGACCAACCACCGAGTGATGATGTAGATGATGTCAGGGCCACATGGGAGCACGAGGAGTGGTGGAGGGCCTCACGACCAGAGCTAGTGTTTCCTATTGATGAGCCCGTAGGAGAGGGCCAATTGATACCAGATGAGGGAGAAGACATGGTTGAGGAGACAAGGTATAGGGCTGCAAAAATTTTTACAAATATTATCGATGAGGATTACGATGAGGATGCAGACCTAGACTATGATAGGTAGGAGGGAGAGGATCAGCAGGAGGAGCAAGATGAGGAGGAATCACAAGAGGAGAGAGTGGAGGATCTAGCCCTGAGTGAAGATGATGATGCCACAACTAAGGACCAAGACGATCAGGGAGAGCTCTCACCTATTCATAGGACTACATCCTAGATAGGAGCAGTAGCAGGTGCTAGAACTCACTATTGAGGGGAGGCGAGTACATCATCCATGCCCCCTGCACAAGATGAGGTGGACATTCCACCCTCTACTAGAGATATAGGTGATGAAATTTAATGTTGGTTGATGTTTTTTATTTTTGATTTAGTGCATATATATGTATGATGAGGTGTTACTAATGAGACTTTTATTTGATTTTTCAAGGTCTATGAAGGGTTGGCAAGAGTTCCTACAGCAAGAAGCCACAAAGATTGTGCCAACGAACTTCAACGAAGAGGAAATGGATATTGACTACGTGCCCCCACCTATCATGGAGCATAAGCCAAAGACCTTGAGACCCTTCGTGAGATTGTGGGAAACCTATGAGGGCCTAAGGAGGCAAGTTTGCTAAGTGAGAGCTAAACAACAAGCACAACCATCACGACCTCCACTAGAGGTGGAGAGATTGGAGAGAGATGTCATAGGTGCGAGCAGAGAGAGACTAGATAGTAGGTGAGCACCGATTGGCACTTGTGTGGATGGGAGGATTAGAGTTTGCACTCAGAGTTAGCCGATCCTAGTCACGATCATGGACGACCATCTCCTGATGCCCTACTACTGATACAACATGAGTACCAATTCTTGAGGGATCTGGTAATCATAGTCCATAGTGAAACTATGTCTTATGATGATATGTATAAAAGACTTTTGACATATATATATACATGCATTTGTATTTGCGATGATGTAATTTAATTTTGTGGATGTTAAATGGTAATGTGATTAATTAAATATTTTAGTATTTAATTAATAGCAACATGATTTAACAGAATGTATGTAATGCAACTACAATAGATTTAGGATATATGGTTAGATTTAAACATT
>CM021100.1:867578832-867634115 GCA_007115665.2 Sequoiadendron giganteum | reverse complement strand
AATCTTCTTGCGAACAAGTTTAGCATTCTCAATGAGGACAATGTTATGGGTGACTATCTAGGGATCTATTCCTAGCATGTCCAATATTTCCAAGAAAATAGCTTAGGAAAGGTATGAAGCAAGGTTGCAAGATCCTCTTGTTCTTCATCATCTAGGCACTTCCCAATTTTAATGATTTTATCTTTGTCATCGATATCCATGGGGACATCAAGGGTATCTCCTAAAGGGAGTGCATTAGATTTGGGAGCGGCGGGATCATATGGTTCCAAGCTAGGATGGGGTTCGTTAATAGCACCTACTATGGTTTTCAAACTCAACATAGCACAAGAGGCATGCCTCTTGGAGCGAGAAGGAATATTCGAAGAACCTAAGAGATGTTTTAAATCATCCTTGTCATGAACATAGGTGAAGAGGGGTGCATCCACATAAATAAATTCAGGGTGTTGAATCATAAGGGTAGTTCTTGATGTGGGTATGTGCAAGATCATCATGGAAAAAACAGGCCCTTAAGTGGTGATAAAATTCAAAAAAATCAGAGTTAGGCAACTTGATGTAAACATTTGAATAAGTTATTTATATTATTTAAAAAATATGTAAGAATAGAATCTATAGAAAATTGAATGTACTTTCTAAAATACTAGGTTTATTTAAAAAAATAAAAATCTATTTGGTGAAAATTTGAAATTTCAATGTAGCAGTACTTAAATTTGAGGGAAAAAATAAGAAACAGGTGTCTGTCTGACCACCCTAACCACAATAAAATGATAATATATTTTTATAATATTTCAGATATATGTAAAGGAGTCATGTCTCGATGTGATGCATGTTTTTTTGTAATTTTTTTCCAAGTAAATAGTTAATAATGAATTTTTTATTACAACTTTAAATATGACACATCTTTTGGATTCAAAAAATACGATACCATTTGAAAGCTATAGATGTTTTTTAATTAGGCTATAAATCAAGACTTTAGTCGTAATTCAAATAGAAAATGAATAATAATTATTTATTAAATTCAAAGTAAAGCATAATATATATTGGTGGAAAGCTAAGAATCTCATTTAAAAACCCTTTTCATTTTATCAATTATAGGTAAAAAAAAGTCGTCAGCCACATGGGTCATCATATCACTTACATATTGCCACTTTTTGGCCCATCATGATCCTACACATACCCATGTGCATGATATAGTATTGATGTTGGCAGAGGGTCATTGATTGGATTTTGTAGCTTTAGAAAAGGAAAACCCGAGACCGGTTTTAGTTCCTTGCCTATTCAGTTCAATGGGGAGCAATATACCTTGTTCATGCTTGTTGCACCCTTGACCCTTGTAACCCAATTGTTTGAGAAGATCATAACCACATCCATAAAGTCTTTCCATTTATTGTGGGTTAGGGGGTTGTTGATAATCTATCTCATCAAAATTTGTTGTATATGTGGCATGTTCTTCCAAAAGCGATGAGGTAGATATGGGGGAAGGGTGTTCCTCTTGTTGGGTGTAGAGGACAATAAATTGATCATTTTGAGTGTCGTCTTTGTGTGTGAGACTACACTCACCCATAAAGTAAGGAGTAAACTCTAAAGAGCCCCAATCATCACCAAGTAAATTAAACTTGGTTTTATCTTAGGGTTGATCTTTCTAGGGAAGGGCAATGTTAGAGGTAGGAATGAGGGTATGAAGAGGACTGGAGGTGCCCTTTTTCGAGTTGCAAACAACTCTCAGGTTCGAGATCAATGCCAATTTGGTAAAATTTATTGTTATAGACATATTTCATTTTATGATGAAGGGTCAAAGGTACCGCACACATCTCATGAATCCATGGTCATCCCAAAAGGATATTATATGAAAGGTCATAGGGCATGACATGAATAGGAGTCTGCAAGGTAACCATTTCAATGTAAATAGGTAAGGTAATGAAACTAATAGGTTGTTTGGTAACATTATCGAATCCTCTAATGGATAAGGAATTAGATTGGAATTGTGATCGGTCCACAAGTAACCTATCGAGAAGCTTCACACTGCACACGTTTAGGGTAGAGCCATTATCAACCAAGGTTCTTTTGATACCTATCTGATCATACTAAGCTATGATCATAAAGGCCTCATTTTTTCAACGCAATTCTAATGGTGGCAACTCATTTTCATAGAAAGTAATATCCACATTAGATGTATTCATGTCATGTAGGAGAGCTACTACATCATTAGTGTTCATACTAGGAGGGACCACAATCTGTTGTAAGGCTGTTTGAAGCATGGAGTGATAGTTAGGGGAATTTTGAAGGACATCCCAAAGTGATATTTTGGCGGGAGTGTTTTTAAGTTGTTCAACCAAATCATACTCCCTAATTTGTGAGCTGAAACGAGGAATTGCGGGTAAGATAGGGTTGGGTAATGGTAAGGAAGTGGAGGGAGGTGGTTGTTGGGGATGTAGGTTATTATAGGTATAATGGGTGTGAGCAGTGGTATCATTCTTAGGAGGGTAAAGGGTAAACTCAAGTTGGGCTGAGGTTGGAGGTTTAGGACAAGATGGGTAGAGAAAAAATTGGGGTTGGATGACATTGACATCTTTTGTGTTAGTTGGGGTATCACAAGAAATGATAGTGGATGAAGTGGGAGAGATGAAATATTGGACGACATCATCTAACATACCCATATCATCACAACTAAAAGTTTTGAAAGACAAGGGAGGGGACGTTGTGACTACATCATCACCAATCTTAGTGGATGAAGTGAGTGAGAGGAATCTTTGAAGAGCTTCATCTAATTGATCAAAATCATCACAACTAAAAGATTTCAATGATATAGTGTTCCTATAGTGAATAAGTGTGTTCATTGTATTATGTGAGTTATCTATTTTTTCAGTTGTATGTGTCATGGAATCTACTTTGAAAAAACTAGGAACTAAAGTAGAAAGGGAAATATGTAATTCTTTAATACTACTTAAAAATACCATTTTAAGCTAGGAATGAGCATACAACAGAGAAAATGAAAACTGAAACCTAGCATTAATAGGAAGGAACAAAGAGTTCAGAAACTAGAAAATAAATTTAGAGAATATTGATGAAAAATGCTTACTGGGACTAGGTTGCCCAGGTGGACAACTTAGTCTTGGTATGATTTATTTTTATTTTTTAAGGTGTTTTCTAAAGGAAAATGCAATTTTCTGGAAATTAACATGCAGAGATATAATATATATCTAAAACTTTTGTATTAGGCAAGGAAATAAATGAAAACTGTGATTATTTTTCACTAACGCAAGATGAAAAACCCTAGGCTGCTTGTTTACACAATGCAACATTCAATGTAATGCTAACTAAAGAGCTCCTAGTATGCCAATGCAAAATAAAATCATAAGTATGTAATGTGTTGAAATGTAGGTTCACAAAAATGAGCTGCAAAATATGTAGTGGGTGATTTGTGTGGAGATAAATGAGTGGATCCTCTACAACATCCTAAGGTTTCACCTAGAAGGAAGAGGGTTTTCTTTCATCTCTAGGGGCACCCTATTTTTTTATTCAGTTAAAAGGGATTGTAGGGATCGGAACCCTAAAGGGGTGTGAGATGTGTGTGACTGTAATGAAATATGCTATAGAAATGCAACTACTTAACCTAAATAAATCTAACTTATGTTACTAGAAAACACATGATATAATGCATAGAAATGAAAGCAATAAGAGTAAAATAATATAACAGAACGGAAAAGTGCACCTAGAAATCGAAGAGGACTATAACTGGGATTGTGGAAGTCACTGGAAAACTAGGAAATCAGAGTTTTGAGTTGTCTAGGACACTTATGCCTAGTGGGGCGACCTATCCCCTTTTCAAGAAATCTGCTCTGGGAGTCATTTCTTCCAAAAGGGTCCCCGAATCTCAAATTTTCAGTGTTGAAAACCCTTAATGGAACTAGCTCGCCATTATGGGTGACCTAATCCCTTTTTGCTTTTTCTGGTAAACTAAAAGTGGACTCAGGTGCCTTATGTATGTGTTCTTCTTCTCTACGAGAATCCTATCCAAAACCTACAAAATAACCTGCAAAACAAAATGTATTTGGGTTTCTAATGTGGAGTTTTCCTTCGTGAAACCCCTAGTTTGTATTCAAAATTGAAATGAAATAGAAATCTACATAAACCCTAGCCCTAAGTGTGTCTAGAACTGGAAAACTTGAAACAAAGAAAAACCCTATTTTATTGTGCTAGAATAAGATGTATGAAATAGATTTGAAATGATGCAAGACTCTAAACCCTAGAAATCCTACAACATTGCAAATGAAAACAACAAGGAATGCAAATGGGATGCAAACCTCAAATCTGCAAGTAGGTTGAAAGTAGAAGATGGAGGCACTTTGAAATTAGTCTTTAGGAAATATTTGGTGGATAGTTGCACCTCCTCAACCTAGATTCCTCCATGGATCTCCATAGGCATCTATCTTCAACCTTGTCAATGTGTGATCCTAGATGTGAAGTGAACTTCAAGACCTGCAAAAAGCCCTAGTTTTTTCTCGAAAAGCTTCAACTTTTTCTTTTTGGGATGAAGCTTCTTGAGGAAGATGTTTCTACACTTGATTTTGGAGTTGAGTGTGAAAAATGAGCAAGAGAGAGTAAAAAATGAGCTAGAAGAGAGAAAAAATGACCTATACACAAGTATATATAAGCAACCTAACCTAATTGTCAAGAATTTTGACCTAAGAAGCTGACACCCACCAAGGATTTTTGGTTAATTATTGATTTTCCCGCTTAAAACTTGAAAAATCCACAAAAAGGACTAGGTCGCCAACTTGGGTGACCTAGTCCCACTAAGGGATTTTTAAGTGGGAACTGTAATTTTTAAATGGTTTTGATGTGTTCTTTTAGGGATTGAATGATCCCTTGGGTGTATCAGGCCTATAAGAAAAAATTAACAACCTTAGGGGCCTCTAAATGTTGTTTTAGGGTGAAAATTGGTGAGATAGGACTTAAAGTGGAACCAAAACAAGCACAAAATTATCTTTTTCTTCAAAGGTATACAATTTTTGGTGACAAAGTGACCTTTAATTGTTCATTGAGGGAATACATTTCATAAATTAAGATTTTACATGTATTTTTCTCTTCCTTTTGGATTTATTTTATTTATGAACATGGGGTTATTACTAGAACTTTGTATTAGATAATTTAAATACCAATATGATGCATTAAAGTGTAGAGATGGTACCATTATAGGCCTGAACATTAGATTTACAGACTCATTTTAAGTTGGAACTATTCTTCCTAGTTCCATAGTAGCAAGAGATAATCTAATGACGATTTCCACATATATGGAAGTGTTGATATTATTGTTTACTATTGTATTCTACTTATAGTAAATTCTCAATGCTTAATTAACATTCTAGGTCACTTATGCTTACACCAAGGGATTTTATTGAAGATAATTTAAAATTTTATATATTAATATTTGTAAGAAAAAGTGTTGTTAGTGATTGGATTGATTTGAAACTGCATAGTCCTAGGTGTGAATGATCTATGGAATCAATTATTACATGCCACTATTTTTATGGATGGGATTTATTTTATATAAATTTGATAAGGTGTTACACTTATAAAGTCTCTCAATAGTCAAGCATATCCATAATTAGCTAGAATCTAGTCAAATGATCTATTTATTTTCTTATAATGTCTCTCTAACCATATTTACTAGTGTGATATTTTTAAAATTTAGTTATCATTATAGTTCTATATAGAATTATTATTTATTTTGTGATAATATTTAATATCAATGACATATCCTTTATCATAGATGGATATTTATTATTTGAACTTATAATCAAGTCTAGTTCATTGTATAAATTCATATGGGTATCTCCCTTCCACTTATAGTTGTGACTTTGTTTTCTAATAAGATAGGCACTTTTTATCTTTTAAATGAAAAATAGTGGATGAGATTAAGGGATACTTACATACTAGAAGAGAATGTATAAATTTACAATAAATTAAAAATAAAATAACTCTTTAAGTAAATTAAAACAATTTATTCTCATAATACTTACATTATCTATTCTAAAACTAAATTTATATTATTATATGATATAATGTTATACAATAATTTTATCTACTACAATTAATAATATAAGAGGTGGGTGAGCTAAGAAATTGAAGAATGATATCTCATGACATTTTTTATAAAGATTTTAAACTATAAAATAACTCTGAGTTACTTATCTATACAAAAATTCAAACATAACTAGCATATTAAAAAGTAAAACTATAAAATAACTCTTTATTAAGTATATACAAAAATTTAAATGGTTTTGAAGTAAAGATAGATAAAATTCACTCTTTAAACAAAAATAAAGTAAAAAATATAAATAAAATAACTCTAGTCTCTATACATTTGAGATAGATGCATTTAATATATATTTTTTATCTATACATTAATGCATGTAAGTACACCATTATTACAAAAGTTTACAAAAACTAAATGAAAATAAATTATTAAAAAATTACTTAATATTTTAATAGAACATGCAAGTCCATGATGTAGGACATAAATTATAATTACTAATTAGTGACAACTAATAAAAAGGACAATTAGGAGTTATTTCAATTTTGTCACTAGTGCCAAAATCTTCATACCTTTACTAAGTGTAGACCCTATCACATGCATATCAACTAATTTTCTCAAGAGGGTTTGACATAAAGGAATGCCTAGACAACCTTGGCCCATCATTTTGTTGGCACATGTTTTTATATCAACATGTAACAAATGAGCCCATATCAATGAAATATTTATCCTCTTCAAATGGTCCATTTGAAAACACTATTGATAGGCCCATCTTTTACTACTCAACTAACTCATGTATACGAGCCTTTTCATTCCAATATTTGCACATTTTAGTGAGAAATCCATAAAATTATAATAATCAGGTAGGACAAGGAGGTGGAAAAAAACCATGAATTATGCAAATATTGATCATCTATTAACCTCAAATGTTAAAAATGACATTGTTGGTGTTATTTCAATAATATCATTCATCAATTCAGTTTAGAAGACAAAATATTTTCTCTTAGAGTGTTTATTTCATCAAATTATATGAAAATGTATTGTCATAGGATAAAAGAGCACAAATATGAGCAGCAAGGAAGCCTATGCCATAGATAAGCCTTCAAAGTTAATTAATCTGTGATGAAACAAGTCAATTTAGGGATGAGATGTAAAAAAATAATGGTCCTACCACATTAAAAACATCATTGATGATAGGCCAAATGGATAAGAGGAGTGGAAAGGAACACACCACATAGTAAAAGATTAAAAAATTACTAGATAAGATCACGATTAATGGTTGTGTGACACTCAGGGATATTAGAGCTCAAGGAGTCCTATGATTTGCATAGATCATTAATAAAAGAATCCAATGACTAGTGAAAGGGAACTCACCACATAGTTGTATATTTGAAAATTATTATATGAGATCATGACCAATGGTTGGTGCAGCACTTAGGGAGATTTGATCTCACATAATTCTATGATTTACATAGATCATCAATAGAAATAATTTAACAAATAGAGGAAGCCTAGAATAGCAATTGACATGCTTAGAAGGTGGAGTGGTGCCACTATCCACTAGAATATAAGTCATTAAGAGGTAATCCTAAATTATTTGCTTGCATGGACATGTATAAGGAAAAAATCAATAGGAGAATCATTAGTGGAAGCATGTTGCAATAGATCTTGAGGACAATATGACATGACCAGATTATTGGAAATTGAATCTTGAGGATAACTAATATCTCATAAGGTCTACCAATGCTACACAAACTATAAGATGAAACTTGATATCAACGATCAATGCCATCCCAATGTGATGTTGTTATTTGGTATTATAAATAATTCTATGATTGACTCCAATATAATATGAGGTTGGCTTAGGGAACTTGGTATTGATTTGAGTGTATAGGAAACATGTGGGTGGAGAAATCTCAATGGTCAATGAGATAATGATAAGGCCTAATGAGCTCACACTTAAGCATACATGAGGAGTGCATGACCATTTTTTTATACCATGATAGCAAGAGGTTACATGGAGGATCGAATTTCTTGCACAATATGAAAGGGGAGGCTTGCATTCTATTAGAAGGGGATTTTGTGTCCCATTGATGAGATTTCATCTAGAAATAAATGGGGCATGATGAGATCAATAAGATAAATCAACACCATGAATGTAAAATTAACATATAGATAAAATAGATGCAAAATAATGTTTAATTATGTTAGTTTATTAGGACCAATGGACATTAAGCACCTTGAATAGGGAGAGTAAGGTTTTGTTAATCACAAAAATATAAAAATGAAATCAATGCAAACACCATAGGTGTTCAAATAGAGGTAAATATAAAATGAAGAAGAAAATCCAGTTCAAAGCCAATGTGTAATCTATTGGATTAATTATCAATGAGGCCATGAAGAATTGTGAATGACTATAGGGTTGTCAAGGAGCAATAAGAAAGGTCAAAAGAGAATGAGGTTTAAAAAGGGGGTCCCTAATTTAGAAGGAATTGAAGCATGTTGAGAGAAACTCAACTTAATAAAATAATAATTTGTTGTTGCATGTGATGTTGAAATTGAGTTTGAACTCATCAATCATGTCTCTATTTCCAACCATGTAGATCTCATATCCATAATAGAGTAAGGATTAAAATGCAGAAACTATGACACTATATGAAAAATAGAATCTAGTTTTCAGTTCACATGCAACATCTCATAAATGTACTACATAACTAACCGCCATTTTCTCTTCAAAAGAGAATCCAACTACCACAACCAAACATTCAAAACACTATTTCCCTAAAAATTAGAAAATACAAGATAATCTTTAAAAATATTATTCATTTTAATAAAAAAAAAAACTAATGCTAAATTAATCTTAAACAATAATAAATAAATAAAGTGCAAAATTATTTTTATTTCAGCATGTATACTTTTAAAAAGAAAGATACAAAATTCTAAATATACTATCAAATATACCTCATTAATTAAAAAGAGCTTTTCTACATATGTTCTTTAGTTGGAAAAGATCGATGAATCTTCTTAACAAAGACGTACCTAAAGATGTGAAAACAATGAGAATGTATACATATACAGATCAGTTAGATGATGTTCATATAAATAAAAATTGAATAATAAAAATCCATGTCACTAACACCTCTAAGTTTCTATTAAAACATTATATAAATTAACATTCTTACTTTCTGGATATCTAATATGTCATTTGGTAGAACATAATATTATTTCAATCATTCCAACTATTCTCTACCAGCAATTCCCACTCACTGATGGCTGCTATTGCTACTTATCTGGCTGTCAACTGTGTCATGGAAGCATCATTGGCAGATGGAGCAGATGATGATAGACATCTTAAATTTGTAATTCTAGATGCATACGATGGACCTCCTCCTCCTCCTCCTCCTCCTCCTCCTCCTCTTTCATTTGTAACATTCACGAAAGAGGGCTTTGTAGGATTTGGCAAGTTGGTGAAAGAACTATTTGACAACATTGAATACACAGTTGACATGGATGGACGAAGTGATGAATCTGCCTATGTGCAGAGCAGACCCACCTAAATGTATCTTATACATTGCTCCATAGGGCACCTCTCTATTATCTCTCTATCAATCACATCTGCACTATTTCCTTTGCTGTAACTGTTGAATATAATTTGCACAATTAAGTGAAAAATAAATTGCAGAAAATAAAAGATTAACAACAATCACAAAACAAGAACACCAGATTTATCATGGTTCACCATTAATTTAATGGCTACGTCCACACTCAGGGATTATCTCTTATTATTATCAAATTCTGAATTAATTACATACTCAGCCAGTAGCTGTATTTATAAATCAATTTCCACTCCAATAATTGGAAAAGTCCATTCAAAACAGACAACTTCTAAATTGGAAAACACATGCCAATAGAAGTTATTTCAAAGAAAGAAACTGTTTCAAATTGTGAGAGAAACTTGCTAATTTGGGCTTCACATAACCCAACAATCTCCCACTTGAAGACCAAATTGCTGCTCAGAGATATCCCCTCTATTTCCAATCATTACTTTGAAAACTCTATAGGCCTATCCCTAGGCCTACCAATCTTAAGCATCTTATCAAATTGCTCATTCACCCCTTCATAGATTCCCGTATTAGCATCTTCTAAATCAACCTTCCAATGCTCTACTTCCAATTTTGCAGTCATGTACCCTATGCTAGCAGTGGTGACTAATGCCTGGATATCAAAGTTCTTTAGTGCTAAAAGGTAAATAAAAATTAAAAAATAGAAAATCAAGAACAAAACAATTTGAACAATTCCACCAAATTCACTGCCAACTTTGACAGCAGTCTTCTTAAATTTAGCTACACCATCTTTCATATTGGTTGACATATTTCCAAATGTACAAGTGTTGCTACCAGCACCATTACAAACTGATTCCAAACTTTCACTCTGATCACCATTACAAACGGTCTCATCTGTGATCACCTTCAAATTGTCACTATCACCGCCATTAATTTCATTTGCCCCAGGTTCTATGGCATCAATCTGCTCACCATCATCTAACTGATCCCCAAAACTGTCACTATCAAACATACTAAGAAAATTATTAATAATAGAATCAGTTTCAGCATCTAATTGATCCAAAGACCTTTGCTTGGTAGTCAATAATGATGAATCTGAAGTAGGATGAATAACTCCCACTTCAGCGTGACTCTCTATGACATACAAGGTGCCTAATTTGCTACCCCTTGCAATTACCAAGGCCCCCTTTTTAACCTTGCATTTATTTGATTCAAAACTAATCTCACAACCTTGAGAACCCAATTGTCCAGCCGAGATTACATTTTGTTTAAGCTGGGGAACATATCTAACATCATGTAACAACCAAGTATAACCATTTTTCAATTTTAATGAAATATCCCCTTTTCCAACAACATCACAAGATTCATTGTTACCAAGAAAAACCTTACCAAAATCACCGTTTTGCAGATTTTTGAAATACTCCTTGCATGGAGTGACATGAAAGGATAAACCTGAATCAAGCACCCAAACATTAGTTGGAATTTCTTCTTCGGTTAAAATAAGAACATCTGCATCTTCTTGATATGCTGTGTTGGCTTCATTATTGATCACATTATCTTGTGCCCTTTTATAGTTCCAGCAGTTCTTTTTTATGTGACCCGGTTTGCCACAAAACCAACAATCATTGTTTCTTCCCCTGGACTTCGATCTTCCTCTCTTGCTATTTCTGCCTTTATTTTGACCCCTTCCTCTATTGTCAATACTTACAGCAGTCAAGGCATCACTGGATGAGGGCTCTTGCTTTTTCCTCCTCATGTCTTCACTGAGAAGTGTGGCTGTAACATCATCGAATTTCAATTTGCTTTTGGTAGCCAAAGAAGTGCTCACTGCCATCACCACACCTTCCCAACTATTTGGTAAAGAACATAGTAATAAAATAGCTTTGATTTCATCATCCAAATTAATGCCTACAGAAATCAATTAGGTGACTAATGTATTAAATTCATTTAAATGATTTGACATAATCCCTCCTTCTCACATTTTTAAATTATACATTCTTTTCATAATAAATACCTTATTAGAAGTAGATGCCATCTCATACATTGAAGACAGTTTGTCCCACAACTCCTGTGTAGTCTTCTCTGTAGAGACATTAAATAAAACATTACTGGACAATGAAAGGAAAATTGTAGCTCTTGCCTTTTTGTCTAGCTTCTCCCAATCTTCATCAGATAAAGATCCTTGCCCTTTGGCTTTGCTAGCCAATGCATTCGAAAGGTCTTGCTTGATAAGTAATGATTCCATCTGCACTTTCCAGAGACCGAAATTTTGTCTTGCAAACTTTTCTATTTTCCACTTGTTTGCATCTTCCATGGCTGCAGAAGTTCTTCATTGTTCTTGCTACAACCAACATGCTTACAATAGCAACCATGACCAATCTTACACATACTTTCTCAACTTTCTGGTTTGACAAAATTGAGAGAAATCCAACTTCATCTTGAAAGCCAAACAAGACCTCCATCACAACTAGAATGAGCGCATTCACCGTGTCGCTTCGTTAACATTCCAGCTACACACATGCTCAAACTTCTCCCATTATACGTTCTTCATCAATGCATCGGTCGGATTGCTCAATACTTCTCCAAAGTTCAATCTTCATTTGATTCCTTCAGACTTCCTCAAGCTTTTCAAGCTAAGAAAAAAATCATGGAAGAAATACCCAGAACCTTAAACACCTGAAAACCTTACATGCATCAACATGCAAGCACATGCAAGCCACATGTGAGTCCATGCAAGTACATGCAACTCACAAACCTGCACATGCAAGCAAAAAGAAAATCCCAAAACCTTGCTCTGATACCACTTGTTGAATATAATTTGCAGAATTATGTGAAAAAGAAATTGCAGAAAATAAAAGATTAACAACAATCACAAAACAAGAACACCAGATTTATCATGGTTCACCATTAATTTAATGGCTACGTCCACACTCAGGGATTATCTCTTATTATTATCAAATTCTGAATTAATTACATACTCAGCCAGCAGCTGTATTTATAAATCAATTTCCACTCCAATAATTGGAAAAATCCATTCAAAATAGACAACTTCTAAATTGGCAAACACATGCCAATAGAAGTTATTTCAAAGAAAGAAACTATTTCAAATTGTGAGAGAAACTTGCTAATTTGGGCTTCACAGAACCCAACAGTAACATCTCCATGTCTGCATAGTCACAACGTAAACATTATAGCCTTAGAAAAAACTTGGTTTAATTTTATGTCGTGTGTGAAATCTTACCAACATTAAAAGATTTTGAAATTCTGTGGGTAGTTTAAAATCATCGTTCTTTCTCCCGCTCAACTTCCAGAAGTACAACACCGAAGCTATATACATCAGCTTTAATAGATAGTTGCCTACGCATAACATATTCTGGTGCCATGTAGCCACTATATTGTGCGAATCAAGACATTAAATTAAAATTATTTAGGAATATTGATTCAATTTTTAAAATTAATTGGTTTCCCTCCATAGAAATCTTACTATGTTCCTGCAACTCGAGTGCTAACATGAGTCTGATTTTCTGGAAACAATTTGTCTAACCCAAAGTCTGCTATCTTGGGATTCATTTTCTTATCTAGCAAAATATTACTTGTTTTGATGTCCCGATGAATGATTCGCAATTGAGAATCTTCGTGCAAGTATAGAAGTCCACGGGCTACTCTATTGGAAATAATTCCAACTCCCACCTTACCGCATTACCTCGCCTTGCAGTTTGGTCTCCTGCAGTAGGACACGTTCTCCATTCTCTGGTCTCATCGCCACACCGTGGCCTATTTCTCACCTACCCGCGGCTTCTCGGTTATCGCTCACTATCCATCGGGTTACTGCGGCCTAACCACATGATGCCTGCGGCAATGCGGTTAGCCGCTAGAATGTATTTACCGCCCCCTCGCCACTACCCTCCTGACCTGCAGTGGTGCGGTGATCATCGTTGCTCCTTGCTCCGTCCCCTCGAAGCTGTTACCGCTTTACCGCGGTCTATTCCCTAGTCATGTGCGGTGACGCGGTGTTCTTTGTTCCTCGGTCTTTCGCTGTTTCCTGACTACGCAATGCTGTTACCACGCCCACCGCAGTCTCTCCTAGAACCTCTGCGGTTAGGCAGTCCTCTCTCATCTACGCCGTGATACCGCGGTCCTATTCCGTGGTCCTCGTGGTGGAGCGGTTCCCCGTCGTACCGTGGCAAGTCTTTCCCTATGTGCGGTAGCGCAGTTTTGACGTTTTGTGGCGGCGCTCTATAGAGTCTTCCAGTTGACGTTTAATGAATTCGGAAGGACATTAATTTAATGCTATTTATCACTGTTTAATGATGCCAGGACATGATGTGATTTGTTTGGAGTTTGCTGTTGGCTTTCGCACGCTTTTTGGGTGCCTTGATTTATATTATTTTATCTATCATTCGTAATGTGCCTTGCTCTATATATATTGAATGAAGTCAATCTTGTTGAACACTCTCTGGAGTCCAGCGCAGGAGAGTTGCCTGTTAGTTGGTGGTCATCTGAAACCATCTTTGGTAGTTAGTGGTAATCTAAAACCACTCAGTTAGTTGCTGGTCACCTAAAACCACCTGGTTGAGAGATTAGATCTGTCAGTTGATTTAGTGAATTGGTTGTATGAGCAGAAGCTCTGTAAGTCATTGTAACAGTTCATGTCAAGAGGTTGTAGTAGTGTTTGTTTGTGTGAAAGAGCTCAAGCTCGTATGTCTGGGGAATGTAATGGTAGTTGATTGAATGAGCAGCAGCTCAGACAGTTTATGTTAAACTGTTTTGATTGAATCAAATTAAAATATCCTGGCTGTTATTTCTGTGCAAGTTTTTTTTAAGTTTTACTCCTGTCATTGCATTCTATCATACTCCAGTTATGATGTTTAAACGCCTCTGCCAGTCCAGCTCTCTGCTCCGTTGCGGATCTGTATATCATTCCTTACAATGTTTATCACAACGGACCAGTTTGCTATAGACCAGTTTAAACAGATTACAAAACACTTATTTATATGTTGGGGATTGCATATTTTCTATACATTCTTCAAAGTTTAATGCATTGTTATTATCTAATTGCAAACGTATGGGGGATAGTTAACCAAAACGATCGGTAGAACACTGCCAAAACATTCGTCAACTAAAGAGTTTCACTACTCACTAAAGAGTATCTTGTCAAGGCTATTGTTGGCCAAGTATTCGTAAACAAGCAACCTTTCTGATCCCTCTGCGCAACATCCAACCAGATTAAGAAGATTTCGATGCTGAATTTTGGCAACCAGTTTAACCTCGTTTAAAAATTCTCTTTCGCCTTGAGAAGATTTTGCGGATAGCTTCTTCACTGCTACCTCTCTTCCATATGGCATAGTTCCCTGAGACACAAATGAAACAGTATACAATGAAAGCCTGTTTATATTCTAAAGTTGGCCTATTTAACTATGTGAGTTAATAAGCATAGAGAGCTCATCTAAATATTTGAAAGTTCAGGCATAATATTAATATTTTAGATGCACGTTTAAGGAATCAATGTTACTCTACCTTGTATACAGGGCCAAATCCTCCCTGTCCCAGCTTGTTCTCCTCATGAAAATTTCTGGTTGCATCTACTAATGTTACCATATTAATTTGAAATTCTTGACTGATTACCGCATCTTTTTCCATGCGCTCATTTCCTATGTAGTAAAATCCACATCTATATGAGAAATCAGATAAGTTATATTTTCCATGGTCTAAGTTATGACTTGAACATAGGTCCTCCCACATGTATGCCAAGGTGTTCCACCGATAAGATATCAATCCTTTTCTTTTCAATACAAGTGTTTCAGTAAATTCATTATTGTAATTCAAGTGCAATTTCTCCACATTTAAATTCAAATAACATTTTAATAACCAAATTTACTATCATTTTTCATGACTGGAACTTAAAACCTCCCATCTATATAACCTAAAACGTTCTTGTACGCTAATTTCCTCAACTAATGGCCTGTCTTACACTCTTTAAGCTTTCTAGCAACCATACTATCCCTGCACCTCAATCAGTCATATTGCGGCCTGGAAAGTTAATCTCGAATTTTAAAATTTAGTAAAAGTGGAAACGGGTAGAGCATCGTTTGTTAATTTTGTTTTGACACCTGATCCTCAAGCTTATGCAACTAAAAGAGAAAACCCATTCTCAAACACGAATACAAAAATGTATTGCAGAGAATAATGTAAAATTACCTTGGCTTGTACCCTTCCAAGAGATTGGGAAGTTGAATTTTCTTTTTGCTGCAAACAGCCCTCCTAATAAAAGAAGGATTATTAAGCCGCCAAGAGAGCCCAGAATGATTGGCATTTTCTTTGAAGACTTCTCTGCATGGCTCATCAATTCTCAATGTCGTGGGAAATGAAATATAACCCAATGTCACAAACATACATAGAATTCCAAATTATGGGAAGAAAACTAGATTCAGCTGCTATGCAATGCTACTGGATGTTGAGGGCTTACTTGACGGTGATGGGTTCTGCTGATCTGGTGGCAAATTGAAGAAAGGGTAAGTATCATAACGAGCAGTACAACTTCCAGAATAAACCACACCTCCAAGATTATGTGCCCCATTAGTCACCTCGATGAGGCCACGGTTTGCGTTATCTAAACAAGCTGCGCAGCCCTCAACAGAAACGTCTCTCCAGCACTGAACAAGACCAAAAATCTTGGTAGAGGAAGAATAATCTACAGCTGAATCGGAAGAATACAGATTAGATGATTCAGTCACTTTAACCAACAAATTTGACAAAAGATCCTTAACTGTGGAGCCAAAAGCTTCAGGATCTGTGGCGTTGAGGAGATTGCTTTGGACTAGATAGGAGGTTGTGTCCAGATCTCCAATAAAGTTGTTGTGCTCAAAGCGCAAGTAGCACTTGTCAAACCAAACTCTACCGCCTAGAGAATTCCCACAGTGTTGTCGAATTGTTGTGTTTGCTTCCATTGAACAAGCGTGGCATTCTTCCTCTGTTGTGTCTCCTCTGCATTGGAGAAGCCCAAAAATCAGGTGGGGTCCTTCGCCTTCCACTGAAATGTTGAAACCTTCTGAGGAGGAAGTGTGTTGAACAATATAATTAAGCACAACATTGATATTTCTCTCCACCCTACTACCATTTGTGTAATGGTCGCCGTTGCAAACGCTTTTTGCTGCCTTGCATGGGTGTAGGTGGGGATCAGTGAAGAAAATTGTAATGCAGAAAAAGAGGAAAGAAAATTCTGGATAAGGAGTTGTGGGTCTCCTCAAGTTCATGTTTTTGCAGGAGAGATAAGATTTTGGAACACCTTCTCAAAATTCAATGGACTGCACCGCCTCCTTAGGCAAAATTGAGTTGGACTTCAATGCACTCTTAACATAGCCGCTGAGACTCGATCCCTGGCCCTGCGGCTATTGGTGATCAGGAGAAAATCTGAAAATGTCCAAACATAGTAAAGGAAGATGGCAGTGTTTCGATGGAACACATATTGGTTCTCATTTTGTTTAACTTGCACTCCATGTACTACCAGGCTTCTTCAGTAGCCTTAATTCTGTAACCTACTTTCAATAGCCATTACACAGACTCTTTCAGCTCTGTATAGGCTCCTTGCTCTCTGTTACAAAGCTTCAGAGACATTAAAAAACAAGGGTACAATAATGTCCATTAATGGCCTCGCTTAGCACTTTCAACGAACTCTACGGATAACATTTAATATTGGTCCAATAAAAAGAGACAAGTGAATAAAATATGGATCAAACGAAGTGAGATATGGAAAAGATGAAGACAAAATAAGACGATATTATATTTTTATGCTTAAAAATATATTTTCGCCGAAGACGTTTGTTAAATCGAAGGTTCAGTTAAATCAAGAAGGAATGCAAGACGACTAAACTGATCTAGGTCGTTTGTTTTCGTTGCTGCCAAAATATCTTTACCGTGGAATCTCGCCGTGTTTTGCAGGAAGTGTATTAAAACTGAATGGCCGTAGAGATATTTTCAGCGTATTCGTCTAAAGGTAGAGATATTTGAGGCGAGCCAATACTATTTAAGATATAAAGTGACGTAAATAAAACAAAATAACTGCAATAATATTTTAGCATCACTTGGGAAAGGTATAAAGTTGAAAACGCCACAATAGATTTTTTATTTTTTATTTTTTTGAGCTTTAAGAATAAATAATTTTTAAATGGCTGTAGTTTAAACTAGCAATTGAGTGTAGTGACATGCAACGATGAGTCGATAGGCGGAGGGGAAGTTCAAATGACAGGGATTTGTAGAGGCATAGGAGGAATTAAAGAGGGGGATGCTAAGAAGAATTTGGGAGAGAGCATTGGAGTTGGAGACCTTTTTAAAATGATAAGGTGTATTTTAAGTGTCATTTGGAACATTGATGCTAGCATTGTTCGTTGTGATGGACAATGTATTTCCCCTATGTGCAGATATGTATGTATGTCATAGTAGATGCAAAGAACATTGATACATAGTGATCCATATGTTTATTTTGTTGGGACATTCTTGGAATGATAAGCTATATTTTAAGTGTTATATGGAACATTGATGCCACTATTGATCGCAATGATGGTTGGTTGTTTTGGAAGAACATAGACTGTAAGCTAATAGAAATTAGTCTACATCCAAGCACAACAAGGTATATAATAGCTAGACATAGTAATGTTTGAGAGAGATCATGTGACCACATCTAAAAATCCTCATAGCATCATTAATAACCCTTTTATGATACCATTATGCTAAGACACCAAGGCATAGATAAGGTTGAGATACATATACATTATCTCAAAAGGATAATACAATTATCTGAAAGCTTATTATAGAATTGATTTGGACTAGGACATAGAAATGCCAAATAAGTATATTTACATAAGTTATGGACAGTGATACAATAAAGAGATAATTGCATGCACAAAATTTTGTTGATGTTGATCAAAAAATAGATTGATACAAAAAATTTAAACTACATTTATTTTTTAATTTATAAATCTGCCTTTACTTGCAATCAAAATATATCTTGATAGATTATCGTTGCATGCAAATGTTTATTTCACCATTTTGATCGGTTTTACAGTCATGCGATTATTCTCAAAGGTCATTTATAACACATTACTTCCTCACAATCTCCATTATGAGATTTGAAAACTCAACAAATTTTAGGATCATAACAGAAAGTGAAACCATTGTCAATGCATTCCCTTAATGGACAAATGTTTTAACAGTTCAAAGTCCCCAAAACCAAAAATAAGAGTAGTTGATAGACCTTGGGTGAAATCCTTGCACCAAGGCTGACTTCATAGAAGATCTAATGTTGTGAAAAGATCCATAGAACTCATGAAAATAAGGTGAGATGAAAGATCACTAACTAAGGCATTACTATCTTATGCGAAACAAGACTATTTTTTTTTAACATGTTCTACAAAAATCAAAGGAAAATCTGAAGTTTAGTGCGATGAATATGTGTCATTGGTAGACAATATCTAAATTAGGAAATATAAAAAGTTCTATAATTTATTAAAAATAATATGTCATACACCTACAATAGAACAGATGAAATAAATAAGATGTAGGCATACCCTGTACACGCAATGTGATGTAGTATGAACACAACAAAAGAATTCATGGAGCCTCATGGGCTCTCACCAAACCCTTGAGCAAGAACATACATTGTCCACCACTTTGATCAAAGATGAAACCAATGTTTCAGCACCTGAGAATTTTCTTGAGTTGAAATCAATGTTATCCATTTTAAAAAATATATATAGTTGTATGACTTATGACAAAAAAATTGAGATGCAGTTGTGAAATAAGAGATGGAATAGAGGACATGTAGCCTTAACTTGTATATAAGTAGAATGTAGTTGCAACTCAAATTCTTTGTCTTCATAGCCTTCATAGCCTTCAAATTCTTTTCAAAAGTAGAATGTAGTTGTAGCTCAAAGGCTGACTTCATAGCCTTACCTTGTTTGTCTTGAGTATGTTCTACAAAATCAGAGAAAAATGTGAAGTTTCATGTGATGAACATGTGTCATTGGTAGACAATATCTAAATTAGGAAATATAAACAATTCTATAATTTATAACAAATAATATGTAATACACTTGTAATAGAAGGGATGAAATAAAAAAGATGTAGGCATACCTTGTGCACGGAACGAGATACAGTATGAACACAAAAAATGAAGGCTTGCTCTCCACCCTACTATATTGGATCATGAAGCCTCATGGACTCTCACCAAACCCCCGAGCAAGAACATACATTTTCCACAACTTTGATCAATGGTGAAACCAATGTTTCGACACTTGAGAATTTTCTTGAGTTGAAATTAGTGTTATACATTTTTAAAAGTATAAATAGTCGTATGATTTATGACAAAGAATTTGAGATGTAGTTGTGAAATAGGAGATGGAATAAACGACATAGAGTCTTACCTTGTATATAAATAAAATATAGTTGCAACTCATACACCATGCCAAACATGCGATTGCGAAGGTATTTAGCATTGTGGAGATCTATAGTTATAGTTAAAAACATTTGCAATATAAAATGGTTCCAATCAGATATAGTTACACACAAGGAAAATGTGAAGTTTAGTGCGATGAACATGTGTCATTGGTAGACAATATATAAATTAAGAAATATAAACAATTCTATAATTGATAACAAATAATATGTAATGCACCTGCAATAGAAGAGATTGAATAAATAAGATGCATACATACCTTGTGCATATAGTGGGATGCAGTATGGTTATGATTATAACTCCCATATAATTTGTTTTCAGCACCTAAGAATTTGGTTGAGTTGAAATCAATGTTATACATTTTTAAAAGTATATACAGTTGTATCATATATGACAAAGAATTTGACATGCAATTTTGAAATAAGCGATAGAATAAAAGACATATAGCCTTACCTTGTATATAAATGGAGTGTAGTTGTAACTCTCATACACCATGCCAAACATGTGCAATCAAGAAGCTATTTACCATTGTGGAGATTTTTAGTTACAATTGAGAATGTTTGCAAGCTAAAATGGTTTCAATTAGATATAGCTAGACAGAAACAGTTTGAAGGAGAGAGCATTGGCAGTGGTATCATTGATGAAAGAAGAGGATGGAATTCAAAGAAAAATTAAATATAAATTTTATATGGTCAAGCAAAGAAGAGGAAGGAATTCCATTTTTTCATTGGAGGAGAGGAGAAGCATAATACAAGAATTGAATAGTAACTTCTCTTAGTAATCACCATAGAAGCAAAACTTTGGCTAGCTTAGAGGGAGTGATTTCAACTGGACTATGGAGGGAATGACAAGGAAGTGGAATTAGAAATGGTGGAAACTCTATATGCATTGAAATGAAGAAGGAAAGGAGAAGTACTATCATTACTAAAAAGAATGCAAACATTTCATCATGATGGCAGTGCAGACAATTGTTGGAGGTGATCCTCTTCTTTGATTCAGAGTGCACTTTATTTGTTGGCATGTGTATGAAAGTGAATTTGCACCCCTAACAAAAATTCCCTTTTACCCCCTTGCACTTTAGAAAACCAAATTTGGAGGCTTAATTCCACATAAGCCCATAGTCTTTGTTCCACTTGGCACCCGTTGTGAGTGTCGGTGGAGGCATTTCGGTCTAGGACGCCCACACAATGTGCAGATGTCTGCGTAGAGCACTTACGTCCTTGACAGATTCTCGCATCTGGAGCCTGTAGAGGCATTATAATTCCCATTGGGAGTGGACTTGTAATGCCCTCTTTAACCGACCAACACAAATATGGTCATTTTCTTCACACTTTCCTTCAAATTCACCAAGATTCTTCATCCATTTGAGAGTCTCTTCTTCCTCTAGCTTCATTCTACCTTCTAGCTAAACTCCATCCTTGCTTGCATAGCTTAATATAGCTTGTTAAAATAGCTTCAAACTCTTTCAATCACTCTCAAGCAACACTTTACACTTCACAACAACAACATCAACACTCCATCACTTCAGTAGGGAAAGTGTGGAATGAAATACCATGACAGCAGAGGCCTAAGTTCCTCTCATTTTATCTCCTATTAGACTTGAGTTCTTTGGGAGAAGGTGGTCATATTTCACTCCTCTCCTCTATTATTTGGTTGAGTAGCATAACATTGTTTTGTAGTTCTTTTGTGTACTTTACTTCACTTCCTACTTTTCTCTCTATCTATTTTGGTTGTCTATGGAGGTGGGAACACCAAAACAGAGGTTTGATTGAGGCAAACCCCTATCTAGCCCCAACACACACTCTCTCTCTCTCTCTCTCTCTCTCTCTGTGTGTAGGTATTGAATATGTTCACACACTAGAGGCATCATCAGTCACAGAGTCGTAAGCATTTCCCTTCCCTTCTTCTCCTTCTCCTTATCACTTCTATTTCACTTTATTTTAGTTCTATTACATTTTATTTCTTTATCAATTTCTAGAAGTTCTCAATAATCAGATTGCTAGTAGACACTTAGCTATTTTCTATGACATTCTCACTTTCTGGTCTGTATGAGACACCAGCACACCTCAGAGATGCTAGTGCCCCACGTTGTCATCCTTGTTCTGTGCTGCCCTCTTTTGGCCGAAAGCTTGACAGTTTGTCCAAAGAATCTATGTGACCTGCTCTTTCTGGTTCTAGATCTCTTGTCATTGTCCTTTGAGGTAGTTTAGGGCAGTTCACCCCATGAGGCTCTCTGAGTGAAGAGAATTCATGAGTAGTGAATCCCCCTTCTCTACAACATGTAATTTGGAGTATCTATCAAAAGAGAAAGGTGGATCTATGCGTATTCTTGTAACTGATTTTACATGGGAAAGAGCTATGAATGTTAGCCCTTGTCTTTCTTTAGTTCCAATATCTATTGTAGCTTTCTCTAGTGTTAAGCCTTGAGATTTATGTATTTTTATTTCCCAGCCATTGTCAAGGGGAGCTATGTTCAGTTGTATCATGTGATGGAACCCCTAAATTTTTTTGTTCCATTTCCAAAATCTTGATGAGTTTAAGGAACTATGTGTTTTGATTCCTGCTACTATATAAGGGGTTTTGGGTTTATCTAAGTCTCATTTGAAAAACCCTTGGAGTTTTTATTTTTGCCTCGCTTGTATTTTTTCAATTGACTCCCTATATCATTCATCAATCCTTTAATTCACAACCCTTGACATCGAAGCCCATTGAGTGACCGACCCCCTAGTCTTGTTTTATTGGTTCCTCTTGATTAGATCATTATTTTTTAAGTTTCCTAAGTTGGGCTGAAAATTTTCCGCTAAAAATCTTAAGTCTGTTATGTCCTAGGAGTGGCTTCATCAAACTAGGTGGGTAGCTTTTAGAGTTAAAATTTTTTGACATATGCAAGTATAATTACCCCTAAATTCCATTTGATCAATGCAAAAAATCTTAACTATTTCTCGCATGCCCGTTCCATTTTTGTCTCTCATTTTTTATCTATTCGGGTTCATAGGCGAAGGCCATGTATCCTTGATGATTGGTGGTCTAGGCATTGTTAATAAATTGTGTAGTTGATCGATTAAAGTTAATCAATGATGTAGGATAAATGAAGTGGATGCATCTGGATCATTCCCCGTGTGCCTGTTTTCTTTCCTTGATTATTAAAATAATCACATGGGCTAGCGGGTGATTGCCACTTGTCTTCACTAATGATGGGATCGACGGTTTGTATTGCTAAATTTAAACTAAATCAACGGTTGATGACAAATGATGAAGATTAATCTTGACTGGTCCTTACCATCCCATGTGGGCCCCATTCTTCCTGCCAATTTCCTGATGGGGAAGCGGGTGTTTACCACGTGGAGTAATCCTAAGGACACAGAGGCATAGATATGGAATTTTTTTTTTATTGAAATATCAACATGGGACATGGAGAGTAACATTTTTGTTACTAATATTCATATATTGCATTTGCTTAAAATATCTTTTAATCTAAGTCGTTGATGTTATATGAACAAATTTTCTATTAGTTAAGGAGTGTGTATGATGAGGCTACAAAATCTGATCTAATCCTCTTCCCATCCTCCCATTGATGACATTTTCACATGAGTTATGGCTCACGAGGGTGAGGGAAAAGGGACACATGGATCATGGCTATAAAGACAAAGATGTGGTGGAGCCTGCGTACTACAAACAAGTGCTTCCATGTGGCCTCACATCATTTGGAAAGTGTTGGGGCTATGCATAGTTAGATCTTTCATAATAACTTGATGAAATCTAGATCGTGAATCAATTAAATCTCGAAAATGGTGATCGGATGGCATTCAAAACTTAGTTGAGGGAAATCAAGTCATTATGGTTCATGTGAGTGAACCTTAATAACTGAAAGAACATTGAGATATCGAAGTAAGGAGTTACATGATTATTAATATTTATTGTAAAGGAAAAATTTAGCATTAAAGTGTACTCAATACACTCAAGGAGTTCATGTTGTGGTTTCTAACCATTTTCGACAATCGGTACCAGGGTTCTTAACTTGCAAGAAAAATAGTAAGTCAAATATTTGATTTTCGTTTGGCATTGTTGATAAGTTGTGTTTTCTCAAGCCTAAGTCTGTTAGGATTTTCTTGGTTTGGATTTTTAAGTTTCAAATGTTCATAAAAAGAAACTTTGTTAATTTTTAATTTTGCATAATTCATGCCAAACCCTCACAAAATTCAAAGGCTTTGTTGAGTTAAAACGAAAAACCCTGTCTTGTTGTGCTTCATGCATTATGGCTCCTAAGGTAAAAGTATCTTCATCTAAAGGGGAGTCTTCCACTCCCAAAAGACCTCAAAATAGAGACCTTATGGATCAATTACCACCCTCCACTAGTGACAAAACTAAAGGCCAATTGATTTCCAGAGGTCCTCAAATAGCAGAGGGTTTGTTCAATCGAAGAGGTTCTATCAAGGATGCTAAATTACCTTATACGAGATGGGAACTGTTTTATGCTTTGTTCAAAAACAAAATATATGAGTATCGTAGTAGGAAATCCTTGGAATTGTGACCTTGGAAAGTTAATTATGCCAAATGTCTATATGGATGCCGAATTGCTTAGGTAAATAGCTGCTAATTATGACCCAGTCATAAGAACTATCAGAACCTATGATCAATGGAAAATAAATGGTTAAGATCACTAGGGAGAAATTGGGTCTTGTTTTCAAGCTTATTGAATGGAGTGATGAAATGCATAAGATAAATGAGAATGATCTTAGGTAGGAGTATGAAAAAGCCAAGATTTCATTCAGAATCCACATCTTACCAAGATTTTTAGTAGAGGTTGTAGGATGGAAGATTGTAATAGGATCACATTATAAGGAGCCTATCCCTATTAACTATTTTGTTCCTTATTTCAAAATGACTTTCTATTCCATTTTCCAAATAATTGGATATGGGGTAAAAGTACAAAGTAGTGTCACACTTATAAAGGAATTGGCCATCACTGATGTATATTTTAAACTTGAATCACTTGAAAGTAAAATATATGTTTTTAATTTTTAAATGATGTAAACTAATAAAATGTTTATTTTTTAGTATATTTTATGTTTGTATTTTTTTGAAAATTTTTTAAAATACTTGAATATATAGATTTTTATAAATTAACACTATAATTTGGGTTTTGATAAGATGTTGAAAAACTGACATTACATGAGACCTCAAGCTTTATATAGTAAATTTTCTTTTCTTGCCTTCAAATTTTTTGTGTATATTTATAACTTGAAACTTTAGGGCATGGATATATTTTTTTGCAACTATAATAAACATATATTTTTAAATAAATATTTAAATGTGTGTGTATTGAAACTTGGTTGTTTCCACTTGATGCCAACTTTTATATTAAATATTTATCTAAAATAGAAAAAAAATTATACTATCTTAATCTAGATTCTTTTATCTAGGGCATCATTTTTTTTAATAAGTTTTAGTATTTTTTTTTACATGGTAATCAACCTAATATTTTTGTGTTGATAACCTAATTTAAGTAAAAAATAAAATATAAAATATAAATAATAGTTAAAATATTAAAATAAATATATATTTGAAAACTACACTTATGGATCTACAAAAGAGTATTTTTACATTTTAAAAAAAAAATTATTTATATAAGTAGGAGTTGTTGAAACATTAATTTTTTCAAATAATTTCATTTTTTAAGTAAATTTGCCTCAAAGTGGTGCTACATATGCATTTATCCAACAATTCTAGTTCAAAAAGTTGTGGACATATTTAACTTATCTAGAATGAATCTTACTAGATCATATGTTTGACCAAAATTAATTTTAAGTTGTAAATATTAAAATGAACTTGCGGTGATAAGTTGGACAAAAGTGTGACACAACTTTTTACTTTTACCCTATGATCATGTCTCTAGAATTCCAATGGCATGGATGTATATGCCTGCCCATATCTAGCATCCTGAATATTGTGTGGTGTATGATTGTGCATGATTTATTTTTGAAAGAATGCATGAGGGGTTGGTAAGTTTAAAGAAAGTTGAATATGGGGTAAGATGCAGCTAGTATTCACTGCTAATGCATATTTTTTTGTACAAGGCTACAATTTACTTTGGGAAAAATATTGATTTGGAAAGGAAAAGGGGCGACTTGGATCTACCTGTGCAATGTTGGACCATGGTCTTGGACAAAGATGATAGGACATATGATTATGTCACATTCCAGAATTTGTTCTCTTTTGAACTAAAGAAGCTTTTGATTTTGAATTTGCCTAGAGTTCCCATTGCACTACATGATTTCTTGAGACCTAAGGAAAGAAGTCCTAAGATAGGAGTTGATCATAATTGGGGAGGTGTTATATCACTCCCTGATTACACTATCTTAAGAGTATATGGTTCCAAAGTAGCACCTCACTTGCTGCCAAGGTTTGTGCTAGAGAGAATTGGTTTCCTTTAGGTTATGTGGCAACTAGGAAATTTTGAAAATGAGGATTTGTTGAATTAGGGAAAAGGAACTTTCTTTCCTTCATACACATGTTTCTCTGATTTTGTAATGACCAAAGGAGGTTGGAATAACATCCTTGAAGTGCTCAAAACATATCGCATGCAGAGGATAGTTGAGAGGGTTAGATATGATCCTGAAGTTTTTATGGCTTGGTTGAATGAGAGAAACAAAAGCTACAAGTATGTCCACATTTTTCAGTATCTAGAAGATGTAATAAAAAATATATTAGACATTGTGGAACAAGAAAAGAGATTAGAAAGGTGGATTACATTCAATAAGATAGAAAGGAAAATAAAGTAGGAAGAACCTGATTTCAAGGTCCTCCCAAAGGCTGAGGATATAATACAAAAGGTGGAGCATGTAACAAGGAATTTTGATTCAATAATAGGCCACCTTGAAACTAAAGGGGTAGTTAGTAAATGATAAAGGGAAAGATCCAATTGCAAAGGAATAGAGTGGAGGAGGAATCCCTGCTATAGAATAGGAGTTTACATCACAAGCCTCTGAGGAACCAAAAATAAAGTATTTTATAAGGATAAATAGTAAGGAAAAGAAATGTGATGAAGCCTTTGTTCCCACTCAGCAAGAGGAACACAAGCCTCCTTCTCTTGTGCCATAGATTCCATCCCCATCTCCACCTTTTCCGATAGAGCCTAAAATTGTGAATATTGATTCTCCACCACCTAGTGAAATACCACCTAGAGAGCCACCATCAAAAAGGAAAAACATTGAGGCCACTAATTTAGTGGACTCTGATGATATTTGAGTATCATAACAAGAAATGCAAGAAGGATTTCCTACTACATCTGTAGTAAGGGCGACAAATAAATTGGGAAAAATATTGAGTAACGTTGATCTTAGAGGAATAAATGGAAGTGACAATATGTGAGTTGATGCAAGATGAGTATGTAAAAATTTTGGCTATAGAAAGGATCCTTCATCCATATTTTCCTAGTGTTGTCATTCAAAATAAGGTGTTAAGTGAAATGAGAGCCAAATTCTAAAACATGGCTACAAAGGAGGGCCAGGAACTAGTGAGAACTAGTGGCATCTTATTGTTGCCTGGATGGGATTTGGCTTTAGCTATAGCTTTTTACACAATCAAGAAGTGTGACAAATCCCTTTATGATACAAAAGAAGAAGTCGCACTTGCACTACAAGGGTCTACTTTTAGTGAGGAATGGGAAGCCTTGGCTATATGGTCACTAGCCCCAAGCACAAGAAAGTCAGACATTGCTAAGCCTGCACCTAATTACAGTGGAGGCCTAATAATAAAAAGAGTATCAGAAACATCGGCCTTAGAAGATGCAAATATGTTAGTTCATGTTGTGCGGTTCACAAGGGCAGCTATGGAATCTATGACCATTGAAAAGGATCAACTTAGAACATAATTGAATAATTTGTTGGTTAAGTATGGAGATCTTGAGAGGGATAATATTCAATTACATACAAAGGTATCACTATTGGAAGATCTGTTGCAAAAGTTCCAACCTAGAAAGCTCAAGCAAGATGATGTTGACTCTCCCACTACTGCACAAGAGTACTATCCCCAAATTTTACTGCTAAAATGAGTTCTTCATGGTAAATTGTGCCATATAATATGCGAAGTATACCCATTTCAGTAGTAGTACCCAGTATATCAGACGAGCCACAAGTGGAAGGGGATATGAAAAAGGAAGAATTTCTTAGGCAATCACACGAATACAAAGAAAAATGTAAAGGTCATGATGAATAAAATTTTAAGAGAAATTTGAGGATTGCCACAACAATACTTGAATATCTGAACAAAAGAGTGAATAAAAATTTGAATAGTATTCACTGCAGTTATTCATCCATGGTTGATTCCATCAAAATGTTTGATATTGACAAAGAAAGGGCTATTCCACTCATGGAAGTCTTGATCCCTAGGAAGTAGGAATTGATATTGATGGGAATTAGGGTTAAGCAGGATCCCAATCCACTTGAAAGGTTTAAGCCTACTATGATTCTTGTAGACAAGATTGAGGGATACAGAGGAAATATTGAGACTTTAGAGAATAGGATAAAGGAATTAGTAAAATCATGAACCATGAATCTCATCATGGCCTTCTTCCATCCATTTTAAGGGATGATGGTAGCATTAAGAATTTACATGAGTGGAAAAATGAAGTGAATAAAGTTATTTCAGATCAAGCTATGAAAATTTGTCAAAATATTGATATGGAGACATTAATAGAAAATATGGATATGTTAGTTCATGTTGAGACTATCCTACTAGAGTTTGATAAGGAGGCCAATGAAATTGTCACCAATTATGCACCCTATAGATACATGGCTAATGAAGTAATGAATTTTTACTGGCCTACTAAAGAATAATTCATTGCATGGAAAGGAAGGTACTTGGAGGGTGTGGGAGGTATAGCATTATGAGTGGTGGATTAGTCACTTGAAGATTTGAAGTCTGCAACCATGATGAATAACAGATAGATGGGAATGCAATACATAGCTTGGATTTAATATAGATTAGGCTTTTGTTAAAGTATGGAGAAATATAGCTCATCTTATTCAAAATTGAGTTAATGACAAGGCTACAGATGTGGTTTTTCCATTTGTCTTTTCCTTTTCTATTTGCTTCATGTTTTATCTTCTTTTCACTTTGTGTGTGTGGGCACAAGTTTTGAGGTAACTATTCAGTTGTACCCATTATAAATTGGACTTGATCTCCAATGATAAATGATGACTACTTTCACTTTCTCATATATCTCCCACCTCTTGGGAGTGCATTGTAACTAAATAAGATAACATTTGATGTACCAGTCCAATAGGGTTTTGACATGTGTATTTTTGTTTGGAGACTTGTTTTTCTTCTTCATTTCCATAAGAAGGAATTTAGGGCCAAAAAATACTTGGGTTGGTTGTTATTTGCAATTAACACTGTGAATTCTAAGAAGGATACTAAGCATGTTTTAGAGTTTTTGGTCTTAATTTTAGAATTCATCCTTATGTATGTGATTTGGATAACAATATAACAATATGTATATGGAGAAATACCAATTTCATGGCTATTGTCTCTCCTTGTGCTCATTTTATGAGTTATGAATGAAAGTAATTCAAGATGACTTTTATTTGTCTCTATTGTTCACTAGTGTATGTTTGATTTCATTCCCACTTATTGATTCAATGAATTGATTTAAATGCTTGGATGAAATTACTAACTCATAAATATTAGGTGCTAGGATATGATAGGAAGCTTTATTCATGAGTGTAATGCAGAAATGTTGTAATGCAACATCCCTTGGAACTTACCTTTTCTTTTGTAGAAATTGTTATGTGATTATATTGGTTGATTTTTGAATTTTTGCTTAGTATAAAGTCATTGGTTCATGCAAAGTACTCATGGTCTAGTTTATGTGTCAATTCATCAGCTAATCACTTTTATCTACAAACTTTTATATGGATACCATTGTAGTTGTTTCGTGTTGATGTCACATCTTCTCATGCACTAGATATAAAGAATTGATGAATAAGATACCTATTTATTTAATGTATTAGGATCTTGAGAAATTTTATAATTATCTATCATTGAAAATGTATTTGATTATAATTGTGTAAGGTTCATGAGCATACATTGTTGGATAACCCTCCCGAGTTTCATAGAGCCCAAAGTGTAGGAGTAAGTTTTGCAGCTTTCACTTGTTGATTGGCCAATCCCTTTGGACTAATAATTATTGGAAATGGTAAAGCCCAAAGATATTTCTAGAGATCAGTTTGGCTCTTAGAAAATAACCAAAAAAATAGCGACGCTACTGGGGACAACTAAGTCCAAAGTCTCTAGTGCAGATTTGGTACAATTAGAGTCAAGTATTTTTTGTGATATTCTTTATTGTGTGAAAAATAATTGGTTTAATTTTTTTTGCATTAGTCACATCACCCTCAATCTTATGCATCAAGTCTCATCTCATTCTATCACCTTGTGTTGGGTTATGTTTAAAATTCTCTCTACAGTTACAAGTATAAAGTCAAGATCCAATCACTTTATATTTCTTAGCATCTTGGGTGGTGACTCTAAATTCTCTAACACCAGTGTAAAGTTAATTTCTCAAAAGGAACATAAGAAAAGGTATCTTGACATATCTAACATCATGAAGAAGACTATAATTTATGAAAAAAAATATCCTAAGGAGAAGGAAAAATCTGAACATGTTAAAGATAAGCAACCCGCTTGGGTAAAGAAGAGCTCTGAATCAAGTAAGTCTATTGAATTCCCTACTGAGGAATCTCCTACATTAAATGTTGAAGTGAGTAGTTCCAGTACCCATGAGAAGGCACATGAAGTTGAAGGGTCAAACATAGACCAAGGAATTTTCCTTTTCGAGCAAGTGTTTGATAGTGAACTAAATATTTCAAGAGAGGAGGATAAGTGGGAGTTTTGGGGAAAAAATAAAGATTTTTTTGAGCCTTTCACCCATGGAGTCAGTAATTTTTTTAATAAGAATAATTTTAATCCAAGAGGTGAATATCTTGGTGTAAAAGTGCACCTTTCTCTTGAGGAATATCCTATTGACCAGCCTTACTATACTCTTGTCCCAAGTGAGCATGGAGATGTCCTAGAAAATGAGGAAGACTTAGATAGAGACATGAAAGCTATAGAAGAGGAAGAAATAACACTCTAAGAAGAAGAAGAGATTATATTGAGCGAGTTAAAGGAGAGGGAAGATAGGATTAGAGCTAAGTAACTTGAGAGAGATGCTAGAAATAAAAAATTGGAGAAAATGAGAGAAGATGTTGCTAGGCGTAAAACCTTTAAGAAAAATATTTTTAAGTTTACTTCTAAAATGACCAATGAAATTTCTAAAGTAACAATCCTAGTGGGAGACTCTTATATTAATACCTATACCACATCTTTCTCAACTACTAAATCCTTATATCCTCTTGTTGTTGCTAAGAAGACATCATTTGTAGATCATGGGAAGAAACCCATTGATCAACTTAAGAAAACTACCTTCAATACCAATACTTGTACCAATACATCATCTATTGAAATCCCCACATAGATTACCAAAATCAATCCAACTCCATCTACTATACCTCTAGACCCTAAGATATTTAAGCTACAGTTGGAGAGTGAAAAGCTATGAGAAGATTTTAAAAAGCTGAGATGATAGCTTCTAATGCAGAGATGGCTAGGAAGATTTCTTTTCTTCAAATGTCCACACCTACTCCAGAGCCTTCAAGCTCTGGGCATACAAATAGTGATTCACAAAAGAATAATTCTAGTGGAAATATTCCTAGAGGAGGTGGTGGTGGTGACAAAGGTGGCGGAGGTGGAGAAAAGGATAAAAATAGTAATTCTTATTTTGAAGATGATAAGGGAAGCAAGAAAGGAAGTGGTGATGGTGAAAGTGGGAAAGGAAAATATAGCATCTACTTTGATAATGAAAAAGATGATGAGAAAAGAGATATGGATTGACATACTAGGAAGCCACTCCAAGTAGATAGATACCAAAAATTGTGTTTTATTGGAATACTTGGCTACCCTAACCCATTCCCTCAAGATTTCAGACTTGCTTTAGTCAAATTCTCTGGTAATAATGCCTTGAGCAGTGAAGATCATCTCAAAGAATTTGTGAATGTTATGGATGATTTTGAGGTTGAGGCGGAAGATTTTATGATGAAGTTGTTCATGTAGTCTCTCATTGAAGATGATCGAGAGTGGTATAGAAGCTTTCATGCCGAGAGTATTCACTCTTGGAAGGAATTCAAGAGAGTTTTTAGAGAGAAATATGGTGACAAGATTGATTCGAGTTTTTTATTGAATCAATTTAAAACTATTGCTAAAGGTTCTAATGAATCTGTTGTTGAGTTCAACACAAGGCTCCAAAAGGCTAGAAGAAGATTTCCTCCTCATTTGCAATTGAATGATCATGTATGTATGGTAAATTATTGCAATGTTTTTGGTAGAAAAATGAGTTATCGCCTGCTACATAAGAACCCTCAGACATTGAGGGAAGCCTTCAAGATGGTGAAGCATATTGAGAATATTAGTAGTGAAATTGCTAAAGTTGGAAGAAGAGATGATCCAAAACTCTTCAAAGGTTCAAAAAGGGAAGATAAGAGTTCGAGTGCTAAAGGGGGAACTATTGAGGAAAAGCTTGATAATTTTATGAAAACCATTAATGATAAAATTGTAAAGCAAGAAAAGCTGCAATCAAAAAATTATCAAAGAAATGAAAGACTTCCTTGATTACAAGACCACCAATACAATACCAATTGGTATAATAGAAATCCTATTCCAGATAACCAAAGAAACACCCAAAATAAAGTTCCCCCATATCGTTTGCAGAAGAATTCGGGATATTTTGTTGAAGATACCCCTTGGTGTGTGACTTGTCAAATGCCACATTCTTCTCAGTAATGTGCAGTTGCACAGATTGTTGAAGTAGATGAAGACATACCAAGAGACTTTGATCAACAAAATGATGAGGAAGTTAATCTACTCATGGCTATGGGTGATTTTGATGTTGCTAACAACGAATTCTCTTTTGATGAAGACTCTTATGAAGTGGATGTGGACAATCAAAGGAAAATTGCTAGTACATATCATCAACATGTCTTTTCTAATGAGGATGTTGAGAATAAAGTCGAGCTTTACAATTTGGAAGCAATCAAAGAAGATATTTCATTAAGAATACCCTTAGAGGAGGAGATTGCAAGATATACTATAGCCTTGGCTGCCTAGGCTAGAAGCACTTGTTATTTGAGAAATAGAACAATCAGGGGTGAGCAAGGTATTCCTGCCGGTCTTTTCATCAAGAAGAAAAATTTCAACAGCAAAGAACATAAGCTTGATGAAAAAGTTGAAGCAACCAAAGCTAAAGAAGGTAAGGGAGATAAAATTTTGGCTAAGAGAGAAGAAAGGCCAAAGGCTACTCGCGAATTCAAATCTCTAGCTGCAAAGATAAAGACAAAGAAGAAAATTCTTGATGTCATAAGGAAGGATGCTAAGCATAGGGTTGAGGAAACCCAAAATCAACAGAAGGAGAGAAACAATTAACAAGGTATGCTCCCAATTGAGTTACCCAAATATACTCCTATTGATATGTTTCAATTACTTAGCCAAGTAAAAGTTTATTTTCCTTTTTCTTGAAATGATGAGAATAGACAGACATAAGTAGAAAGAAGTGGCCCTTATCAATGGTGTTGCTATAGCTTGTAATAATTTTGTGGAGCTCACCCCACCCAAACTGAGTGAAAAAGACAAAAACGACAAGGAGGTTGAGGGAGTTACTATTGATATTCCCCATACCTTCATAGGAAATTTTGTAACCACTTATCCTTACAAGATAGATCTATTCTTCCTCACCTTAGTGGTTAGGGGAATTTCTTTTTAAAAATGTATAATTGACTCTAGAGCATCCAACAATATCATGCCAACTAAAATCATGGATGCACTAGGATTGAAAGTTGATAGCACTCATGTTAAGTTTTATGCCATGGATGAAAGATAAGTCCCTGTCATTGGTGTGATATATGAACTTCCCTACAAATTGGTAGCCTACCCTGACAAAGAATTCAAAATAAGTGTAGTAGTGGTGGATTTCCCACCTAATTATGGAATGATGCTATCTTGAAAATGGAGTGTATCTTTGGGAGCCAGTATGCAATGTGACATGTCTTATTCCACATTTCACATTGATGGTAAGGATGTTTAGGTGATGAGAGAACCGAGAGAACCACATATGTTGGAGCATGCTCCTGAAAATGACATGGTTCTTTTTATAGACATCGATATCGATGATTTCAAAATAGAAGGAATGCCAAAAGAAATGGACAAGTGCCCTAGAGAAAAATAAAATAAAATTTCAAGATTATTTGACAAAGACGGGTTTTGGAAAATGTACTTTGATGGTGCAATTTCCAAATAAGGGTCTGGGGCAGGGATATTATTGGTAGCACCTAGTGCCAGTACTTACAAGTTTTTATTTACATTATCTTTTGTTTGTACGAATAATGTGGTTGAATATGAAGCTTTATTACTAGGCTTGATTTTGGTTAAGAACCACGAAATAAAAAATTTAATAGTAGTTGGTGATTCTGAGCTTGTAATTTCCCAAGTAAGAGCCAAATATTCCTACAAAAATAATAGACTGAAGAAGTACATAAATCTTGTATGGGATTACATTGAGCAATTTGATTCTTTTGGAATTGACTGGATGGAAAGAGGACAAAATAGAGTAGCTATCTTACTTGCTAATATTCCATTAAGACCCGATGATATAACTTTCATGGGAATTTCTAAAGTTGAGATACATACAAGGCCTTCCATTCCTGGCAATGTGTGTAACTGGCAGATGTTCAATGATGATGAAGATATTCTCAGATTTTTGAATTGTGCTAATGAATATGAATGCGAGGAGATTGAATTTGGTGGATTGTTTGAGAATATTTATGGGAAGGACATGGTGTTTGGGAAATATATCATCCAGTTAAAAAAAAAATCCCCAAAAGCCTTGTAGCTCTTGAAAGGGTTTTTGATAGTCAGGATAAGAGTAAGGTCAACGCAACTATTGCTCACCTAGAAGACCTAGAGGAAGTAAATTTGAGAACTGAAAACTCCCCCAAGAAATTTTATGTTGGAAAGAAGATGAAGCCAAAGATAAAATAAATGCTAATTTCCTTGCTTAGAAAATATAGGCATGTCTTTGCTTGGTCATATGATGACCTAAAATATTACAGAGAGGAATTATTTCAGCATTAGATTCCTCTGAAGGAGAATGCTAAACCTTTTAGAAAAAAGCAAAGACCAATTAATCATACTTTAGCTCCCAAGATGCAAAAGGAGTTGGTAAAGTTAAGATATGCCAACATTTTAAAACTCATTAGACATTCTTCATGGGTATCCAATCTGGTACGAGTAAGGAAAACTAATGATGACATAAGATTGTGTGTTGATTTTGAGAACCTGAATATATCTTCATTAAAGGACAATTATCCATTGCCAACACATGGAAGCCATGTTATGGAAGGTAACTGACTGTGAACTACTATTAATGATGGATGGTTTTTCAAGCTATAATCAAGTAAAGGTAAAGGATTTTGAGTAGTATAAGACTACATTCACTACTCCTTGGGGCACCTATGTTTATGTCAGAATTCCTTTTGGCTTAAAAAATGTAGGTGCCACTTTTCAGAGAGCTATGGGTGTAGCTTTCTCATATTTTATTGATTTATTTATGGTTGTATATCAAGATGAATTGACCACTTACTCTAAAAGGGAAGAATATCATTGTATGCATCTAGAGAAGGTCTTTCTTAGGTCACTTGAATATGGAATATCTTCAAATCCAAAGAAATGTGCTTTGGGGTAATTGAGGGAATGTTTTTGGGACATATTGTTAATAAAGATGGGGTAAGAATAGACCCTGAAAGAATAGAAGCTATAGATAAAATCCCTCAGCCAAAAAATGTCAAGAGCATTCAGTCGTTTTTTGGACAAATATGTTTTTTTAAGAACATTTGTGACTAATTTTTCAAAAATAACAAGACCTATTTCCAAGATGTTGAAGAAGGGAGATAATGTTCTTTGGAGTGAGGAGCCTAGTCAAGCTATCAAAGAGGATACAGTCTAAAATTCCCTAGACTTATCTATGCCAATGCACATTTTTTCTTTTGCTTCCTTTCATACTATTGTTGTTGTATTGTCACAGAAAAATGAAGGGGGCATTGAACAACCTATTACATTATTTAGTAAGTCGTTACAAGTTGTGTAGCTGAAATATGACATGAATGAGAAACAAGTGTATGCTCTAGTTAAAGCTATGAAGAACTTCATGACTTACCTACAAGGAGCCACCATCATAGCATTTGACCCAAGTGTTGTTGTGAAAGATATTTTCAGCCAACAGGAAAATATAGGCAAAAGATGTAGATGGATCAACTAGATCCAAGAATTTAATATTGATGTTCAAATCATGAAATTAGTAAGAGGTTAGGGCCTCACTAAATTGATGAAAAAGGTAATTTGGAGGCAAATCAGATCAATGGAACAAAAGTGATTGATGTTGCACCTATCTGTGATATGCAAATATGTGGGTGGTACAAAAGAATTGTCCAGTACTTACAGACTCTACAATTTCCTATAGGAATGACTTACAATGACAAAATGACATTAAAATTGTGTGCCATTAAATATGTAAGTATTGAAAATGAGCTATGGTGGAGAAACCTAGATGGTGTACTTACTAAATGGGTCGATGGGAAGTAGGCACTAGAACTATTGCAGGAGATGCACAATGGGGTGTGTGGTGTTCATTACATGGAAAGGACCACAACTCACAAGGTTTTAAGAGAAAGAGTCTGGTGGCCTACTTTCTTCAAGGATGCTCACAAGTTTGTTAAAGCTTGTGATTCTTGTCAAAGGTTTGTTGCAAAGTTGAAGTTTTGGGGAAATTTTCCTCTTAGGCCTATGATAGTTCAAGCCCCTTTCCAACAATGGGGGGTCGATTTCATTGGAGAAATACGAGAAAAATTTAGTGGAGGTCACTCATGGATCCTTGTTGCCACTGATTATTTCACAAAATGAGGTATAGGAAATACCCACAAAGATGGCAACAAGAAAAGTGGTGGTGGATTTCCTATTAAATA
Source organism: Sequoiadendron giganteum (assembly GCA_007115665.2). NCBI lineage: Eukaryota > Viridiplantae > Streptophyta > Pinopsida > Cupressales > Cupressaceae > Sequoiadendron > Sequoiadendron giganteum. The sequence goes on along the minus strand of CM021100.1, from coordinate 867,596,963 downwards.
ACATTCTCATTAGGTTTGGAGTTCTTGAGAAAATTATCTTAGATAATGCTATGTGTTTCAGGTCTGATGAATTCAAAGAATTTTGTGATAAATATGGAATACAAGTTTCTTATTCTTCACCTTACCATCCTCAAGAAAATGGTCAAGTTGACTCTAGCAATAAGAGCTTAATGAAAATCATCAATAGAGTAATGGAGAAGAATTAAAAATCTTGGGAATCCAAAATAAAATTGGTACTCTAGGCAGATAGAGTGACTGTGAAAAAGGCTATTGGTTATTCACCATTTGGCCTAATATATGGTCTGGATGCTAGGTTGCCACACAATAAACTATTGAATATGTATAAATATGATGACAAAATATGTGATGATATGAAGCACAATCAACAATCTTGTGCAATTGGATGCAACAAGGAGAGAGGCTTAGGGTAAAAATATTAAGATACAGTTGCAAGTTAAGCATGTACATGACAAGAGAGCTGCTCCTAGAAAGTTTTAGGTGAATAGTATGGTGTTAGCCTTGAATTCGATAACTCAAGACAAGGGTAAGCATGGAAAGTGTGAAGCATTATGGATGGGTCCTTATCTGATAGCTAGTGCACATGGGGAGGATTCCTATTTCCTCCAGAGCTTAATAGGTGAAATTTTTAAACTACCAGTACATGCACAGTTCTTAAAACCATACTTCTCCTAAGTATGTTGTTATTCCATGTAAACTATAGATTTTTTACTTTTTTTGTATAGGTGTGTTTTTTTTTGTTGTGTCTAGTTCAGTTTTACTACCTAGTTCAGGTAGTTCCTTGGCTTTATGCTCTCTTGTGTTTTGACTAGTCTATTACAACCATATATTCTAGGATCTTGCCATGCCTGTAAGAGACATACATCTCCATTCGAAGCCACTAATGGGACCCATAGAAAAATAATGTTCTAATTCCAAAATAGTGATGAATTTAAGGGACTATAGCTTTTGTTTCCTACTACTGTATATAAGGGGTTTTGGGTTTATCTAAGTCTCATTTGAAAAACCCTTGGAGTCTTTATTTTTTCCTTGCTTCTATTTTTCAGTTGACTCCCTATGTCGTTCATCAATCCTTTAAATCATGAATCTTGATATTGAATCCCATTGAGTGACCGGCCCCCTGGTCTTGTTTTACTGGTTCCTCCTGATTAGATCATTATTTTTGAAGTTTTCCTAAGTTGGGCTAAAAAATTTGAACTAAAAATATCAAGTCTCTTATGTCCTAGGGTTGGCTTTGTCGACCTAGGTGGGTCCCTTTTTGGGTTAATTTTTTTTTACATATGGAGGTATAAGAACCCCTGAATGTTGTTCGATCAATACAAAAAAATTGAACCATTGCCCGCATTCGCATTCCATTTTTGTCTCTCATTTTTTATCTATTCAGGTTCATAGGTGAAGGCCATGTGTCCCTAATGATTGGTGGGAAAAACATTGTTCATAAATAATTCAGATAATCGATTAAAGAGGATCAATGATGGAGGATAAATGGAGTGGCTGCATCTGGATCATTCCCTACATGGCTGTTTTCTTTCCTTGATTATTAAAATTATCACATGGGCTAGCAAGCGATTGCCACCTGTCTTCACTAATGATGGGTTTGAGGGTTTGTATTGCTAAATTTCAACTAAATCAATGGTTGATGGAAGGTGACGAAGATTAATATTGACTTATTCCCGCCATCTCATGTGGGCCCCATTCTTCTTGCCAATTTCTTAATAGGGAAGCGGGCGTCTGCTACATGGAGTAATCTTGAGGACATGGATACATAGATATGTGGGAAAACTATTTGATAGAAATCTCAACACAGGACATGGATATTAACATGTGCATTACTAATATGCATATATTACATGTGCTTAAAATATATTTTAATCTGAGTCGTTGATGTTGTATGAAGGAAAAAGTTGTTGTCAGTTAAGGAGTGTGTATGATGACACTGCAAAATATGATCTCAGCCCTTTCTCATCCTCCCGTTGATGAAAGTTGCACATGAGTTATGGCTCGTGGGGGCAAGGGAAAAATGACACATGGAACATGTATATAAATACAAAGAGGTGGTGGAGCTAGCATACTACAGACAAGTGCTTCCATGTGGCCTCACATCATTTGGAAAGTGTTGCGGCTATGCATGGTCAGATCTTTTGTAATAACTTGATCAAATCTAGATAATGAATCAATTAACTCTCTAAAAGGATCAATGGTTGTCATTCAAAACTTATTTTAAGGAAATCAAGTCATTCTGGTTCACACGAGTGAACCTTAATAATTGAAAGGACATTGAGCTACCGAAGTAAGGAATTGCGTGATTATTAATTTTTATTGTAAAGGAATAATTCAGCATTAAAGTGTACTCAATAAACTCAAGGAGTTAATGCTATGGTTTCTCAACATTTTCTCACGTCAGTACTAGGGTTTTCAATCTACGAGAAAAATATTAAGTAAAATATTGCTTTTCTTCTAGCATTGTTGATAAGTTGTTTTTTTTCAAGCCTAACTTTGTAGGGTTTTCTTGGTTTTGCTTTTTAAGTTCTAAACATTCACAAAAAGAAACTCTTCTAATTCTGCATTTTGCATAATTCATGCCAAATTCTCACAAAAGCCATAGGATTTGTCTAGTTAAACCGAAAACCTTGTCTTGTTGTGCTTCATGCATTATGGCTCCTAAGGTAAACATATCTTCGTGTAAAGGGGATTATTTCACTCCCAAAAGACCTATTAATACAAACCTTATGGATCAATTACTACCCTCCACTAGTGACAAACCTAAAGGCCAATTCATTCCCAGAGGTCCTCAAATAGAAGTGGGTCTGTTCGATAGAAGAGTTTCTATCAAGGATGCTAAATTACCTTATACGAGATGGGAACTATTTTATGGTTGGTTTAGAAATATAAATATGGGTATCCTAGTAGGAAAACCTTGGAACTGTGACCTTCGAAAATTAATTATGCTAAATGTTTATATGGATGCTAACTTGCTAGGGAACTAGCTGCTAATTATGACCCAGTCACGAGAACTATCAGAACCTATTATGGAAAATAAATGGTTAAGATCACTAGGGAGGAATTGGGTCTTATTTTTAAGCTTATTGAATGGAATGTGTAAATGCATAAGATAAATGAAGATTCTCTTAGGCAGGAGTATGAAAAAACCCAGATTTCATTCTGAGTCCACATATTACCAATATTTTTAGCAAAGGTTCCAATATGAAAGATTATAATAGGATCACTTGATAAGGAGCCTTTCCCTATTAAATATGTTGTTCCTTATTTCAAAAGGACTTTCTATTCCATTTTTCAAATAATTGGATATGGTCATGTCTTTGGAATGCCAATGGCATGGATGTATATGGCTCCCCATATCCAACATCCCTAATATTGTGTGGTGTATGATTATGTGGGATTTCATTATGAAATAATGCATGAGGGAATTGTAAGATTAAAGAAAGTTGAATCTAGGGTAAGATGCATTTGGTATTCACTAATAATGCATATGTCTTTTTAGAAGGGTGCAATTTACTTTGGAAAAAATATTGATTTGGAAAGGAAAAGGGTTGACTTCGATCTGCCCATGCAATGTTGGACCACAACATTGGACAAAGATGATAGGACATATTATTATGTCACATTCCAGAATTTGTTTTCTTCTAAACTAACAAAGGTTTCGATTGTGAAGTTCCCTAGAGTCCCCATTGCTCTACATGATTTCTTGAGACCTAAGGAAAGAAGGCTTGGGATAGGAGTTGATCATAATTGGGGAGATGTTATCTCACTCCCTAATTACACTATCTTAAGAGTATATGGTTCCAAAGTAGCACCTCACTTTTTTCCAAGGTTTGTGCCAGAGAGAATTGGTTTCCTTGAGGTTATGTGGCAACTAGGAAATGTTGAAAATGAGTATTTGCTGAATCAGGGAAAAGGAACTTTCTTTCCTTCATACACATATTTCTCTAATTTTTTAATGAACAAAGGAGGTTGGAATAACATCCTTGAAGTACTCAAAAAATACTACATATAGAGGACAATTGAGAGGGTCAGAAATGATCCTGAAGGCTTTATGGCTTGGTTGAATGAGGGAAACAAGAGCTACAAGTATGTCCACATTTTTCAATATCTAGAAGATGTAATAAAAAATATATCAGACATTGTGGAACAAGAAAATATATTAGCAAGGTGGATTGCATTCAATAAGAAACAAAGTAAAATAAAGTAGGGAAAACTTGATTTCAAGGTCCTCACAGAGGTTGAGGATATAATACAAAAGGTGGAGGATGTAACAAGGAATTTTGATTCAATAATAAGCCACCTTAAAACTAAAGGGGAAGTTAGTAAAGATAAAGGGAAGGCTCCAATTTCAGAGGAACAAAGTGGAGGAGGAATCCTTGCTATAGGACATGATTTTACATCACAAGCCCTTGAGGAACAAAAAATAAAGGTTTTTATAATGAGAAAGAGTAAGGAAAAAAAATATGATGAAGCTTGTGTTCCCACTCAAGAGGAAAACAAGCCTCCTCCTCATGTGTCATAGATTCCACACCCATCTCCTCAATGGTTGGTAGAGCCCGAAATTGTGAATATTGATTCTCCACCACCTAGTGAAATACTACCCGAAGAGACACCCTCGAAAAGGAGAAAGTTTGGGGCCATTAATTTAGTGGACTATGAGGATGAAGGTTTCAATGATGATATTTGGGTATCAAAAAGAAATGCAAGAAGGAGTGCCTATTGCATCTGTAGTAATGGAAAAAAAAAATTGGGAAAAATATTGAGTAACGTTGATCTCAGAGGAATAAATGGAAGTGATGATATGCGAGTTGAGGCATGTACTAAATTCCTGGATGATGACTCATTTGAAAAAAATCAAGCTTTTATGGAATTTGCATGCATGGCTAAAAGAGATGAGTATGTAAAAAGTATGGCTATAGAAAGGATCCTTCATCTAGAATTTTCTAATGTTGTCATTTAGAAAAAGGTGTTAAATGAAATGAGAGCCAAATTTCAAAACATAACTACAAATGAGGGTCAAGAATTGGTGAGAACTAGTGGCATTTTTTTTCTACCTAAATGGGATTTGGCTTCAGATATAGATTTTGACACAATCAAGAAGTGTGAAAAACCCATTTATGATACAAAAGAAGAAGTTGCACTTACACTACAAGGGTTTTATTTCAGTGAGGAATGGAAAGCCTTGGCTATATGGTCATTAGCCCCAATCATAAGAAATACAAACATTGCTAAGCCTGCTCCTAATTATAGTGGAGGCCTAATAATAAAAAGAATATCAGAAACATCGGCCTTAGAAGCTACAAATATATCAATTCATGTTGTGTAGTTCACAAGGGAAATTATAAAATCTGTGACTACTAAACAGGATAAACTCATAATAAAATTAAATAATTTGTTGGTTATGTATGGAGATCTTGAGAGGGATAATATGAAATTACATATAAAGGTAGCACTATTGGAAGATGTGTTGCAAAAGTTACAACCTTGAAAGATCAAGCAGGATGATTTTGAGTCTCCCACTACTATACAAGAGGACGTATCCCCAGAGTTTACTGCTAAAATGAGTTCTTCATGGGTGACTATTCCATATAATATGGGAAGTATAACCATTTTAGTAGCAGAACCCAGTCTATTAGAAGACACACAAGCGAAAGGGGATATCAAAAGGGAAGAATTTCTTAGGCAATTAAATGAGTACAAAGAAAAATGTAAAGGTCATGATGAAGACGCTTCTAAGAGAAATTTGAGGATTCTCACAATAGTACTTGAACATCTAAACAGAAAAGTGAATAAAAATTTGAATAGTATTCACTACAGTTATTCATCCATGGTTGATGCCATCAGAATGTTTCATATTGACAAAGAAAGGGCCATTCCACTCATGAAAGTCTAGATCCCTAGGAAGCATGAATTGATATTGATAGGAATTGGGGTTAAGTAGGATGCCAATCCACTTGAAAGGTTTAAGCCTACTATGATTCTTGTAGAAAATATTGAGGGATATAGAGGAGATATTGAGAGTTTAGAGAACAGGATAAAGGAATTGGTAAAATCCTTCCATGAATCTCATCATGGCCTTATTCCATCCATTTTAATGGATGATGGTAGCATTAATACTCTACAAGAGTGAAAAAATGAAGTGAATAAAGTTATTTCAGATCAAGCTATGAAATTTTTTCAGAAGTTTGATATGGAGACATTAACAACAAATATGGATAAGTTAGTTCATTTTGAGACTTTCCTACTAGAGTTTGATAAAGAGGCAAACCAAATTTTCACCAAGTATGCACCCTCTAGATAGAGGGTTGATGAAGTAATGAATTTTTATTGGCCTACTGAAGAAGAATTCATAGCATGGAAAGGCAGCTACTTGGAGGGTGTGGGAGGTCTAGCAGTAGGAGTGGTAGATCAGTAACTCAAAGATTTTAAGTATGCAACCATGATGAATAACATATATATGGGAATGCAATGCATATCCTAGATTTAATACAGATTAGGATTTTGTTAAAGTATGGAGAAATATAGTGCATCTTATTCAAAATTGATTTGATGACAAGGCTGGAGACATGGTTTATCCTTTTGTCTTCTCCTTTTGTGAGTGCTTTATTCTTTTTCTCCCTTTTAATTTGTGTGTGCATGGGCACAATTTTTGAGGTAAATATTTGGTTGTACACATTTTGAAAATTGGAATTGAGCTCCAATGATGAATGATGACTACTTTCACTTTCTCATATATCTCCCACCTCTTGCGAGTGCATTGTAACTGAATAAGAGAATCATTGATGTAGCAGTCCAATAGGGTTTTGACATGTGTATTTTTTGGCTGGAGGCTTCTTTTGCTCCTTCATTTCTATAAGAAGGAATCCAGGGCCAAAAAATTAGGGTTTGTTGTTTTATGAAATTAACACTGTGACTTGTAAGAAGGATACTAAGCATGTTTTAGAGTTTTTGGTCTTAAGTTTAGAATTCATCGTTATGTATGTGATTTAGATAATAGTATAGAAAAATATGTATGGAGAAATACCAATTTCATGGCTATTGTCTCTCCTTGTGCTCATTTTATGAGTTATGAATGAAAGTAATTTAGGATGACTTTTATTTGTCTCTATTGTTCACTAGTGGATGTTTGATTTCATTTCTTCCTATTGATTCAATGAATTAATGTGAATTCTTGCATGACATTAGTAACTCAAAAATATCAGGTGTTAGGATACTGATAAGAAGCATTATTCATGAGTGTAATGGGAAATGTTGTAATGTAACATATCTTGGGACTGTATTGTAGGAGTTGAGAAAATACAACACCACAAACCCCGAAGATCACCTGCATGCAAATAACCTGTCACAAAAGAAGAGATGGAGACAAACAAGAAAGGGTTCTCTGAAAACTGAAAATGTATATATCAGAGAGAATGAGAGAATGAATTGATATGAAATACAATGGGATCAATCCTTATAAAAAGGAGATCATGCAAACCCTAATAAAACCCTAATAGGATAACATTTAATAATTAATATAATTATTAAATGTCACTTTATGCAAACTAACGTGAAATCTTAAGAAGGGAATAAAGGTAATTTAATCAACATAATTAAGTTAAGACCTTTACTCTAACACCCCCCCTTAAGATGAGCAACAGTGCAGCTATAAAAAAATGCAGAAAAGCAAAGGTAACTACAATGCAAGAAGGAAAACATGGGTCCCGACAACTAGGCCACATCAGGTACCCAAATACAACCAAATCTCTATAAAGAGGAGAAATAGAGAAAACCTCATGGGAAAAAGCTCTACTCCAAAAAGAGATGCAGAAAGCCAAGAAGAAGAACATCACTAAAGCAGAAGAAGCTGCAAACAACTGTTGAAAGATGACTGCTTGGTGCTAAAGAACCTCCGCTGAAGATAAGATGATCAGGATCAAAAAGACAACAATCTGTATGAGTTCCCCATATGACACTACTCGAATCAGATGGCAAACAAAGGAAAACACCTGGAATGAAGATACAAAATCTACATGAGTGCCCCAAATGACACTACTCGAATTAGATGGCAAACAAAGGAAAACACCTAGAACAAAGATACAAATGGAATAAGTACCAATAGTCTATCAAGAAGACAACAATCTGCATGAGTGCCCCAAACGACACTACTCAAATCAGATGGAAAACAAAGGCAAATACCTGGAATGAAGATACAAATGGTACAAGAACCAATAGTCTGAAACACTAATCAACTGAGAATGGAAGATTCCTTCCAAGGCAAAACCAAGGAAGCATTAGCACGAACAGTATAATACCCCCCATAATGGTGATCTGGGAGCCTGATAGATCAATTGAAATGGTGTGCAATACCCTGTAGTGCATGAAGAGGATACAACATCTAAAAGTGCACAAGAAAGCACTTGCAACTAAAAAAGTGGTGTGCAAAACAAAGCACACATGCATGAGGCTGGAATAATATGGACTCACTGTCGTTGTGGAGGGACACTCACCAGACAAAGATGTGATGGCAAAACAAGGCAAACTACACAACCCCTCATGGCACTTTATAATATTAGTGCGAGTACAAAATATGGCACAACCTTATGTGCAAAGTCCCAAAAAGATGCATGTACAATAGTGTGGCACTTTATCTCAGTGCGTTTACATAAAAGATAGCTTACAAATGATGCTCAAAAATGTCCAAAAAGGACAAAATGCTGGAAATACATGAAGAACAACCAAGAACAAAGCATCCCATGTGAACAAAAAAATTTCAAGAGTAAATATGTCAAGGTAATCCACCAGAGTGTGAAAACACAAATAACTGAATAAAATATACTTGAAGTGAAATCTAGAAAAATAGCATGGATGAAACTGAAGAGCTCTGAAATACGGTTCCAATGCCGCTAAGATTGCAAAAAATGGAGAAACTGATCAAAAGATATGAGCTTGAGACTGAAAATAGCCCCTTTGTCTTCAACTGGCTATAGAATGCATCAACATAAAAAGGAAGTGATGAGACCCACACCACTGAAAAGATGAGAAAATCAGCTTTCCGACGATATCTTGTTTGCCAAAAAATGATATCGTATGCCCAAGTTACGGCCTCTGGAATAAATCAACTCCAAAGAGGGAAAAAACCAGTGCTGGGTTAAATTTGACGGTCATATGGCCGTCGTAGCAAAAAAACTGTGTTAAATTTGACGGCCAAACGACCATCACCGTAAAAGTGGGATTGGGCTTATTTTGGAAAAAAATTGTTTTTTTTTTTTTTCTAGCAAAAAATGTTTATTTCTAACTTGATTTCTAGAAAATTTACTTACTGTTTGTAGACAAAAATAAAAACCTAGAAATATTTTGATGCTAGAAACAAAACCCAGAAATCGTTTCTTGATCCAACAAGCAAAATATGAGAAAATATTTTTTTTTTTACTTTCATCCAAGAGAAAAATGACATGCGTCATTTTTTCAACAGTGATTTTCTCCAGATCTGTGCAAGATATGCAAAATCTAAAAGATACCCAGTTTAGATTTTGACACTGGCTACAAAACCCATAAATCGTTTTTCCTGCAAATGAGTGAAAACTAAATTTTTGAAGCAAAAATGATGACGGCTCCAATAAAAAATGGCTTGCAACAAACCCTTGTAGCTCCAAAAATCTTCAAAACAAGAACAAGCAGCTGCAGATCTAAAGCTCTGATACCATGTAGGAGTTGAGAAAATACAACACCACAAACCCCGAAGATCACCTGCATGGAAATAACCTGTCACAAAAGAAGAGATGGAGACAAACAAGCAAGGGTTCTCTGAAAACTGAAAATGTATATATCAGAGAGAATGAGAGAATGAATTGATATAAAATACAATGGGATCAATCCTTATAAAAAGGAGATCATGCAAACCCTAATAAAACCCCAATAGGAAAAACCCTAATAGAAGCCCTAATAGGATAACATTTAATAATTAATATAATTATTAAATGTCACTTTATGCAAACTAACGTGAAATCTTAAGAAGGGAATAAATGTAACTTAATCAACATAATTAAGTTAAGACCTTTACTCTAACATGTACTTTGCTATTGTTGAAATTATTATCTGATTATATAGGTTGATTTTTGACTTTGTGCTTAGGATAAAGGCACTAGTTCATGCAAAGTACTCATGGTTCAGTTTTTGTGTTGATTCATCAACTAATCACTTTTGATCTACAAAATTTTATATGGATACCATTGTAGTTGTTTCATGTTGATGTCCCATATTATCATGCACTTGATATAAATAATTAATGAATAAGCTACCAACTTATTTAATGTATTAGGATCTTGATAAATTTTATGAGAATTATTTGTTATTGACAATGTATTTGATTATAATTGTGTAAGGTCCATGAGCATACATTGTGGGATAACCCTCTCAGGTTTCACAGAGCCCAAAGTGTAGGAGTGTAAGTTTTGTAGCTTCCACTCATTCATTGGTAAATCCCTTTGGAGTATTAATTATTGGAAATGGTAAAGCCCATAGGTATTCCTAGAGATCAATTTGGTTCTTAAAATATAACCAACATCGTGTGATTGGAAGAATGGGGATGGATTTTTGGTTGTCTTCATCCCATGTTGGGCCAATGTAGTTTGGGAAGTGCAAAACAACATATTCAGGCAGTTGAGGTGGTTTAGTACCTCTATCATATACAATAGACTTGACATAACCCAATGATCCATTGACTAGGCCAACTACCACCCAAATATTTGTTGTTAACATTACTTGTTCACCAATTACAAGTAAGAGCTCTGCTTGAAGTTTTTCATCATCACCATAATCAGGTGTGTTTTGCTGATTAGTTTTAGAAATAATAATTGCAATGGTTTAACATTTAATTGTTGAAGCATTTCTATTGTGCAAGGTGACCAACCTATTATTTGGGAATAAGTGAATAGCTGCATCCAAATCTTAGTTTTGTTCAGCTAAAAGCATGGTGTCTGTTTGATTCATAATATTTTTCCAATTAGCTTGAGATGCCTAAGAATTTATAATATTCAAAAGAAGTCTATGAAACCATTGTTGTGCATTGGACTATCCATGTTGGTGGAAGAATATGTTGAGTTTGACAACAAGATTAAAAGTGTGACAAAGAGCCAAGTCTGTGGAGCGAGAAGTGTTGCTAGGTTTGTCTAGAACAGACGAACACTGTGCTAGGTCACCAATGAGTATAATAGAGGCACCACAAAATGGTTGCATATTCCTAGTAGGGATAACTTTCTACAATCGATTATCTATTTTGAGCAACAACTTGGGTCCCAAGAACCTCACTTCATCCATTAAGATGTACTTAATATGTTTGATGTCCTCTTCAAATATGGTCAATGACTATCCTTTCAACGGATTCATATCTCTAATTGGTATCCGAAGAGATGCATGCACTGTATAGGAATGTATATTGTAAGCAGTCACCCCCATTGGTGCCCAAGCAAGCAAAGGATTCATTCTATGATTTGGCAATGTATTTAGTATTCTCTAGATGTTGTCTATAAGAAATGATTTACATGTACCTATAGTACCTTGAATAATCATATGCAATGGTGATGAAGATGGGACAAGATGGTGTTGTTCAATGATATTTAGAGGGTGAAGCCACAATAGTGGTTTACAATTCAAGTGAGGAAGGAAAACTCACAAAAAATGACCCCAAGGCAAAACAAGTGTTTTTAGGGGTTCGTACGAACCTATTGGTTTGATCAAACCAAAAAGGGCTTCACTTGAACTAGGGTCCGAGTGAACCCCTTTGAATCTTTGCCACCAAAAAAACAAAAACAATGCATACAAAAGGGGTTCACTCAAACTAGGGTTCGATTGAACCCTGGTTCAAACAAACCCCTAGAGGTTTGCTCAAATCCCTATGGGTTCGAACAAACCCCCTTATCTCTCATCCCCCATCTCAAACACAAAAAAATATAAAAAAATTTGGCACTTCGGAGCTCGAGTTGAGGATGAAAATGGAGGAATCTTCACAAACCCAACTAGAATCAGGTAGTCCTTAGAATGAGCTATCCAACAAATATAATTTTAAAATGTTTTGGTTTTATTATGTATGTGTTTTTTTAGTTTTATTAAACATAGATTTTTCATTGAAAATCAAGCTCTTTGTTTTGCACATGTGGAAATATAGCAGATTATCAAAATAAAATTTTAAAAAATACGTTCGGGTTGGTAGTCAATGTCCTTGATCCATTAAAAAATTAAATTGAATTTTGATACATACAGAAAAAGTTATGTTGTATACAGTCCGCCTATGTCTAAATTGCAATTGGTTTGACTTTGAAACTTGATTAAGGAAAAAATATTCAATAAAAAACTATGAGACCAAATTAAAGTGCTAGATATCATAGTTACAAATCTAAATTTGAAAAAATTAGAATTTTATCCTTGATAAAAAAAAATTTATGTTGTATACGGTGAGCGTCACTTTTTAAAAATGTTGCTTTCTGAAAAAAACCTGTTTTCGTGGGAGATGGAAAAAAAAGTGCAATCTAATTCCAAAAAAATTGAAAAAATATTTTTAGAATCTATAGACAAAATTTGATGAGACTCTAGTGTGCATTATCTTCAAAATTCCTCACGGTTTAGCCGCTATAGGTGCCCGAATATGAAGATTTAGTTAAAATTAATAATTTCAGTGTCCAGTTTGGCCAAAAATTGTAAACCACTATTGTGGGATCACCCTAGAGCAAGATTTTTCTTAGGAGATAGATGATGAAAAAGTGTAGTTAGAATAGGTGGAAAAATTCTATCTTTAGTTGTATGCAATTTACTTTTTGAGATTAAATCTACAACAATGTTATGTAGATTCTCAGGAACATGGTGCATGGCCCACATGTGATTTAAATTGAAATCCTGTCTAACTAATAGGTGTAGTTGGTTGAAGAAAAAAAAATATGTAGCACCAAGGCGAGAAATAAATTCCCATTCGTATTCATTTATGGGAGGAAAATATTGGGTCTTGTCGATATCACTCTCACCTTCTTCTTGACTAGTGGGGGGAGAAATAACTCTATTGACATGCCAAGGGTGAAAGCCAGCAACATGAAATAACCTCCAGTTTTGTGTTATATTATCTCTAGTGAGGCCTATATCTGCTTTGACATTTTGAAAAGGCTTGTATAGCTGCAATTCCAACCAAAAAAATGTTTCAGAGGTATCACAATGCTCAGGGGGAGAGACTTGAATAGCAGGTAAACAATGATGGCAGTAGGGTGTAGTCTCAAAAGCCAACCCCTACCTTTCAGATTTTTTTGATGTGTATACAATTGTGTAGATTGAATAAGGGATATAGTGTCCATCTCATTTGGTCTTTATATGTAATAATGAATATAACTAATTGCAAGCTCTTCACCATTATCATCTATTTTTAAATGGTGGAATATTTGCCTACTCACATTTAAAGATAGGAAATATCACCTTGACATGACAAGGGGAAACTTTTACAGCATATGGCATGTTTCTTGTGCACCAATGTCATGATCTGTAGCCAAGTTCATCATGAAATTTTGATAGGAAAGCAACACTTTATCCCCAAATGAATTTGTACTTGCAAGCCTCTGCAAGATATCAATATAGCTTTCAAAAAAAATTTCAGACTTTGATGCATATTTGGAAATGTAGTTTAGCACAATTTTTCTTGACAAGACTGGCTGGCAATCAACATTTTCTTGTGAGATCGCATGAATCTCAGGGTTGTGGATATTAAGGCATCATCATTTCTTGTTGGCTTATATGATTTTTTTGATTCATTATCAATTACCAATGTTGATGATGGTTATGCATTCCATGGAGCTTTGTAGTGACATTATAATTGGTGGCCTTTTTTCCTAAGGCATGTGTACTGAGTACATTTGGTATGCCTCTACACCGTGTTCACCAACTATTCATAAACCACCATTGGGTCCATGCAAGAAATTTTTAAAGTGTGAAGAAAACATGGGTCCTCTAAAGAAGAGTGGTGGAATCTTGATATTAGCTATTCTAGGGAACGAGGATTTCATCCTAAAACAGAGCAATCAAAGAGCCATTCTTCCCTCTGAACCTTGTGTGGGTTGGACCAGCCAAGCATGTCCATATTCGGGGTACTTGGAAGTGACAAGAAACCATGGAAATGTGTTGATCTGATGGAACCCTAAAAAATTTCATGGTCCCATTGGTTTTATGGTAAAAATATAATTCCCCATGTCATTTTTCCATTAGGGTTTAAGGTTCTAAGGTTTTATTTATTATTGGCCCCTTAGGTGTCCTTCAACTTATATTTCTTCATTGATCGGTTGTATCCAGTAACCGATCACATTAAGTGTGTTTCATGGAATTAAACCTTGTGGTCTAATCAGCCCTAAATACTTGGCTACCCATCGAGCCTAGGCTCCCCTCTTTAAAACAACTTATGACCACAAGCATTTTAAAATCACTTAATTTTACGTCCTTGTGGTCAATCGCTCGTCACATGTTTCCTTTTAAGCAACTTATGTCTAACCCATGATGATTGATGTAGTATTCTCCTAACCATTTCAAAGTCTATTTCCCATCGCATGCTCCAAGATCGTCATCTAGATGGTAACCCCCAATGAGCAATGTGGTTAAGTTTCTAACCCATCGATCACTTTTGACCCATCCTCAGTTACCCTTCACCTTCCTGAGATGAACCTGTGACTGTTGATGATTTTATTTTCTCCCCATTGTGTGTGGTTGGAGCATCACTGGTTAAGATTGTTGAATGAGAAGTGTATGGGTGATGAGTGATATGAGTTGGTTTTTTGGCTAACATTTTCCTGCGATCAAGATTGACAACGGGCAAGTTGGGAATGATGAACTTTGGATATAGATGGGTAAATGACAGTTTTAAAAGCACCACATCACTAATTCTAAGTATGAGAATGAAAGTAAGTGGTGATCCTTAATGGGCCTTGTTGATCAGGTTTTAAATCCTGAATGATCGATGGCTAGGATTCAACATGTAGTGATTTTTTTTTTCTGCTCGCTTGAGTGAGCCAGTGTGGCCATTAAATGCAAGTTGCCTCTAATTCCTCTATTTTATGGGGATTTCTTATAGATTATTTGATCATCTATAATTATGATGGCACTCAAATAATTTTGATAGGTACTAGAGGAGCGATATTTGAGTGCTGAGTGAATTATCACAAAGGTGATGGTATGATATCCCCTAGTTTGTAAGTGTGTATGCATGCATTTTAGTTATCCATGTTAAGTTCCTAGGGTGATATTTTTTCTATAGCTTATATTTTACTCTTTATAATCTTGTGTAGGGCTCTTGGGGTTTTCTTTTCTGTGAGTGGAGATTCTATAAAGGTTTTGACTAGTGTTTTCTTGCAAAATGGGGCAGCCAAGTACTCCTATCACACTAGTTTGAAGGTCTAAGAGGTTGTGTATCCAGGAACCACTTTCATATGTGCCTGGAGCTAAACCCATTATGGTATAAGTTTCAATTCTCCTGAAGGGTAAGAGGAATATGCATAAGAAGGGAAATAAAGTTATTGTCAAGAGTACTTACAATCTGAGAAATAGGATTGTTTCAGAAGAATTGGTCAAAGTTAGAGGGAAAGGGCCTGTTAAGTCTGTGAAAGAATTGAAGAAGTAGAGTAAGGGTCCTAAGGTCTGTTCAGGGAATCTCAATGTTCTTATTGAGATTTATGATAACTCTTCAAGTAAGGAAGGAGGAGTTGGCCTTGATTTTTTCCATTGTACCGTTTACCTTATGCCCTATGATGATTTAGATGACTAGGTGATAATTGCTACTCCATTTTTTTCAAGAAACCAGGTGGGTATGTTTACTCGGTTGCTGACAAGGCTACGTAGCAACCATTTCCCCCTAATAAATGGTGTTCAATTTTTTGAATTTTATGGCGACTCGACCCTCCTATGGCTGGTTCATTAATCTCCACCATTGGTACTGATGGTGACTTCCCTAGTGTTGGTGAATGCATTTATTTTGATAAAAACTCCTTTTAGAAGGCTTGTGTGTGCTTCTCCGACTAATTTCATGGCACTCGTTTTGCATTTTTTCTTTCCTGTGGTGAGAGAATGATTGAATATAGTGGTTTGAGGAATGGTTGAAATTGAAATTGAAATTTTGTTCTAAACTGAAATATACTTGAAATGTAACTATAATGAGCCTAATGTTTGTTGGTACCTTAGTCTATAGAAGGGATTTCAAGGCTCATTACAAAGGTCAAAATTTGAGTCTAGAATGGTCTTGGTAGAATTTAAGCATAAAAACAAATATAATGTAGAAGGCTTGATGAATATGCCAGAGAACTATCTTGTGTATAGGTCTTATATGTACTAGTCTTAAATAGTTCTACATGATTTACTAATATCGAAAAAAATATTAAATTCTAAAGCATGCACTCTCCTTTGTACATTTTTGTAGATTATAAATTAAAATATTAAGGATCTTTTCATTTATTTTCACTGTTTTAATGGAATGTATGGTTCTATTTTGTGCATTAACTCAAAGAGTTAATTAAATGCTTGAGGAGAGTCATAGGTTTGTAAGAACTTTCATGGGATTTGGTAAGGAGTGATGTTTTGGATATTGTGAGTTTTTGTAGTGCAAGGAATTATGAAAATAGTCCATCTATTTCAGAATTCAATAATTTGTGCATTAATAGGTATTCCATATTTGACTCCATTTCCCAATTGATGAGGCACTGACTTGTTTGTGAAAATCTATGCAATCAATGAATTAGTGATATGACTAGCCATAGGTTCAAAACAATAAAAATACCCACTAAAATCCTATAAAATTTGAAATGTAAGTTTGAAATATACTCTCATTCCTAGGAAATAGATGATAATTCTCCAAAAGACTAGCCAAATCTTTCTTGGGTTATGTCAGATTTTCATATGATAGGAACCTATTTATTTCTATAAGTGTTCTTCATCAAGTAAATCAAAATGATCGCAATAAGGAAACACCCTCCCAACT
Source organism: Sequoiadendron giganteum (assembly GCA_007115665.2). NCBI lineage: Eukaryota > Viridiplantae > Streptophyta > Pinopsida > Cupressales > Cupressaceae > Sequoiadendron > Sequoiadendron giganteum. Next base: position 867,579,973 of record CM021100.1, on the reverse strand, counting down.
CTCATAGAACCTAAAATGCAAGAGTAAAAACCTCACAATTATTTACTTGTTGTGTTGGCCACTAGCCTAGGAATGTCTTAAACATAAGGATTGGCTCTGCTTTAGGGAATTTTGGGGTTCATCTAGAAAAATAACCAACATGATACAAGGTGTTGCCACTCATACCTATACCAGTAGTTCTTTATACAAAAAAGACTCTCAATAACCTCGTCATGGAAAATGGTGAACCACAAGTGCATGTACAAGGTTTTTATATGTTGGTTCTAGATGAAATTATCTATGAACCATATTTAGGAGTATATCATGTGAAAATTATCACTAGGATCAAGTACCTTGTGAAAATTCGGCCATTTTGTGTCTACAGACCTAAGAGTGAAAAAGAGAGTTAGTGTCCCAAGATGGGGGATCATTAAAACAAGCTCTTGCCAGAACTTTCTCCAATATGATCGTGACCCTCACAAAGATGCATAGAAGTAAATGAACTGGTTTTCTATCTAAGTGTCCAGTGCATCCTGAAGAAGTTTTTGTAGTGCAACAACAAAATTTGGGATCCTTTCTTCCAAGTTTGTTTTCATGAAAACAAAAGCTGGCTACTTGCTTCGATGTCTCATTATTAAATTATAAAGGTAATAGCTAAATCTAACATGCCTCCCAAATATATTATCATAGTGTCTCATCAAGTGCAATGCATATTCATGTAAGAGAATTTGTATGCTTCTCGATTGTTGGGGCATCACTATTCTAGTGGGGAACAATGTTGGAAAAGCCACATGCTTAATAACCCTTCTATATTGTATTTATTGATAGGGTTACAATTTATCTCTGGCCAAGGAAAAGTATCTTGAATAATGTCTTCAATATGAAAGGCATATATGATTGCCTAAAATTCCTAGGGAAGGTTGGGAATCAATGAAATAAATGATGATGAGGCCTCAATCTTAGCTTCCTCATCAATAGAAATTTCTGAAATTTCCACTGGTTTAGCTATCTTTTTTCCTAGTTCTTTCATTGTGTGTAGGAGATCGAAGATTTCCGTACTTGTAGTAGGAAACAAAATTAAAGCATCACAATCAATTGCAACATCACTATAGTATGGATCATTTTAAATTTTGTATATCAATGAAACCGTGACATTATGTTT
>CM021100.1:867558037-867578732 GCA_007115665.2 Sequoiadendron giganteum | reverse complement strand
TGGAGCAACTCTAGCTATAAGCATTTCTTCAACTTGAGTTAGCTTTGCAAGGACAAGAGGATGTGGTCCTAGGTCCATCTTATTCATTGAACTAAATCGATGGATGCCCTTTTTAGAAGAACAACATAGATAAAAGACATCTGAGTTGGATGCTCACACTTTCATTCCAAAGTAGATTTCATTGCAAATACTACAAACTTTTAAATCATACAAAGCATCAATGCATCAACAAAAGGACTCCATTGCAATGTAAAAAGAATTTCCAAATATTTTGTTAAAACAGTATTGGGATGATGATGTGGATGGAAAGACATGCCCAACAAGTTTGTGTTGAGATCCATAGTCGCCCACTATTGAGGTACCTTAACTAGGAAGGTTGTGTGGAAGCTGTGAAGGGATGGAGGGTGTGGGACTATAGAAGAGAGAATGTGTTTCGAACAAGCTCGACAAAAATTGTGGTGCGGCCTCTTGATCAGGAGGGGAAAAGAAAGGATGAACTAGAACAAATGTTTGCTGCAAGTATTTAGCACGATGACTTGCACAAATCTTGTCTCTATGCCACACATAATAGAGTTGGCTTCTTTGGCATTTTTCTACTCTTTTTTGGTCCATAGTTAATGTAGGACATGAACTTGAACAAGGTTGAGGAGCCTACAACCATAATATGAGGAAAATAATAAATTTCTTGCAAACACCAACTTAAAGAACAATGGTATAGCTAAATAGATTAAGCCAACTCAAAAAATCACAATTGTTTAGTAGTATGATGGAAAACAAGAACCAAGAGGAGATGTTCTAAATATAGGTGTATATGGGTGTGATGGATAGGAAGCAATGGAAGAAAAATAATTTTGTGTATTGTAATGAATTGCAACCATAGACAATAAGGAACATGTCAATGAGTGATTGAGTAGCACAAAAATAGGATCAGGAGAACACTAAAAGAGGGCTTTCTCTCCACCCTACCATATTGCATCATGGAATGTTGAGGACCCATAGAAAACCCCCAATCAAGAACATAAATTGTCTAGCACTATAATCAATGCTAAGATCAATGTTTAATATTACAATTAAAATATAACCTATCATACATATGAATGTTTTCTACATCTAATCTCACAAACATACACATCTACACATAGGAAATATAAAACAAAACACAACAAAAGAAGGCATACTCTCCACCCTACCATATTGGGTCATGGAGCCTCATGGGCTCTCACAAAACCCCCAAGAAAGAATATACATTTTCCACATTTATCAATGGTGAAACCAATGTTTATTATTACACTTAATATACAGCCTATCATTCTAACAAACCCTTTTTGAGTCGGAAAGAAATAATAACTAAAAAGGTGCATCTAACTTCAAATACCTATATATCAGTGTCGATTTTGTTTTGCAAACACATATAAAGGCATCACATGCCTTCGATGAATTTGTAGGAATCTGTTGCTTGGATTTATATACACACAAAAAGAATGTGGAAATGTATGTATGTGGAATTACATGTAGACAATAGGTATATTGTCTACCATTCTAATAAATACAGAGATCAATGTTTAATATTACGTTGAATATATAGCCTATCATACATATGAATGTTATGTGAATCTAATCTCACAGACATACATAACTGCTCATAAGTAAAATTATATGAAACACACCAAAAGAAATCTCACTCTCCACCCTACCATATTGGGTCATGAAGCCTCATGGGCTCTCACCAAACCCCCGAGCAAGAACATACATTGTCCACCACTATGATGAATGGTGAAACCAATATTATTTATTACATATAATATAGAGCCTATCATTCTAACAATTTTTTTTTTAGGCTCAAAGAAATAATAACTAAAAACGTGCATGTAACTTTAGACACCTATATATCCAGAAAGAAAAAAAATATAGATATATACAACATGAAAACCAATCCAACCATAACATTGAAAATGATTATGTTGAATGGAGCAACACATACCATTGTCATATTCTTATAGGGATAAACATTTTGATGCAGCAAAAAAATTGTTTGTCCTCTCATAAGCACATGACAACGGTGTGTGGTTTTCCTCCATAGTCACATAAACCATAATTTGCAGTGGCTAGAAAAGGGAAAATCATAAATGTAAATTTTATTTATGGGAAAGGAATATGTTTTCTCAAGTTTAAAATGGAAAGTGTTATTACAACCATCATCATTATATGGATAGCATATAACAATTAATGTTGAAGTCCCAATCCCTGGCAAACAACATCATGCATTGGATGCAAATGTAGAAATTTGTTACTTGCAAATATATACACACAAAAAGTATGTGTAGAAATGTATGTATGTGGCATTAGATGTAGACAAGATACACATATAGATGGATGGAAACTTATATATATGTACATATTGATACATGTGTTGAATTAGGAAATCAAACTTGCACCTTCGCAAAAGCTCACCATCTTGGCCCACAACTCTGATAGTTTGTAAAGCCATAAAACAACACCCAACAATTCCTTATCAAAAGTTGTGTAGGCTCTCACTATGTTTTCCAAGGTTTTAAATGGCCTGTGTTATTAAAACCATCACCACTGCATGGAAACCATACAACAATTAATATTGATGCCAGGATGGTGGGCTTTTGTGAAGGTGCAAGTTTGATCATTTGTTGTCAAGCTTTTGTGAAGGTGGTTGGAGGTTATTTTATGTTTTTTGCATGGGGTGATGGTTGCAAAAGCAATACAAAAGTCTTGGTGATGCATTTCCCCTATGTGTAGATATGTATGTATGTCATAGTAGATGCAAACAAAATTGATAAATATTGATCCCTATGTTTATTATATTGGGAAATTATTGGAATGATAAGTTGTATTTTAAGTGTTATATGGAACATTGGTGTCACCATTAATTACAGTGATGAAAAATGTATGTTCTTGGTTGGTTGTTTTGAAAGTACATAGACTTTTTTCAAAATTCTCTACAAAGGGTTTCTTATTGCACTTAATATAGAGCCTATCATTCTAGGTTATGGAGTTGTAGCAATATCAAATATAGACATATGTAACATAACTTTATGAACTAACGTGTAGAAGCAATATACTCTACACTCAGCCAGCACAAGAAGATTTAAACTATAGAAATCAAATGAAAAAATTATGAAACCTATAGTTTTGTGGTTTTCCCTTACTGTGCACACTTTGGCCATAATTTTTGTCATCCTTCCTAGTTTTTAACCCTTCTAGAATCTATCCTGTGGTTGGTAAAAAGGTGGTGGATTTTTCTAATTTTTTATATTAAAAGTGTTTGGCGCATCGACAGAGAAGGCCAGCGAAATTAAATGAAAGTTGGCATCAACATCAATTATTGTATAGTTTCTATGTGGTGACGATGGCTGCAAAGTAATATAATAGTTCATGTTCTTCTCGATAAGTCATTGCTGGTTGTTTCTATGTGGCCTACGGTAATAGTTTGCATAATTTTCCATAAGGCATTGGTGATTGTTGACCTATGGCTCTGAAAATACTATTTAATTTGTGGTTCCTATATACTGGAAATGGTTCGAAAGGAATTAAAGAGGTCCTATGTTTATAATTTTTGAAGGATAGTTGTTTTTTGTTTAGATCTCAATAAGGATTTCTTATAATGGGAGGTTGTATAATTAGTGTGAGATGAAAAATTGGTCTCACCATTGATTATAGTCGCAAACTAACATACATTTTCCACCAGTGTAATCAATGGTGCTATCAATATTTTTTATAATTAAACGTCGGTTGGCATCAGCATTTATTTTTGTATAGTTTCCATGTAGTGGCAATGGTTGTAACATATATATCAACATAGATTTTGTTTTGTAAGAATGTATATATGTGTTGCATTCATTGCATGTATAATAGGCAGTACTATATATGAATGTTGGCTACATCTAATTTCACACATGTCTTGGATGTTGTTTTTCCTCTTTTTTAACAAAGACAATTTGAAAATCCTAAGCCTAAGCCAATTACTTCACACAAGAACATGCACCACATGTTTCAATTAACAAGAGAAATTTGAATAAATGCACAATTATACTCTCGAACATGAAAACTGCAACTATCAATTGAAACATATGTACTTGTTATTTTATATGTCATTAAATTTTTGGATGAATGGGCATAGGGCCAAGCCATACAAGGGTATGTGTAGGACCATGATGGGCCAAAAAGTGGCGATATCTAAGTGATATGATGGCCCATGTGGCTGGCGACCTTTTTTTTACCCAAAATTGATGAAACAAAAAGGGTTTTGAAAGGGGATTCTCAACTTTCCACCAATATAAATTATGCTTTACTTTGAATTTAATAAATAATTATTATTCATTTTCTATTTGAATTATGACTAAAGTCCTAATTCATAGGCTGATTGAAAAAAATCTATAGCTTTCAAAGGGTATCAATTTTTTTGAATCCAAAACATGCATCACATTCTATGCTTCACATACTATAGGATTGAAAAAAAAAATGAATTTCATGAAGTTTTGACCAAGTTAAGTTGGTCAGACATATGACTTTTTATATTTTTTTAAATTTGTAATAAAAAAATCATAATTAATTATTTACTTGGAAAATAATTACAAAAAATTATGCATCACATCAGGACATGAGTCCCCTACTTATACCTAAAATATTATAATTTTATTGTGGTTAGGGTGGTCAGACAAACACCTACTTCTTATTTTTTCCGTGAAATTTAAGTACTACTACATTGAAATTTCAAATTTTCACCAAATAGATTTTAAAAATAAATAAATAAACCTAGTATTTTAGAAACCACATCTAATTTTCTACAGATTCTATTCTTACATATTTTTTAAATAATATAGATAACCTATTCAAATTTTTACATCAAGTTGCCTAACTCTCATTTTTTGAATTTTATTGCCACTTAAGGGCCTGTTTTTTCCAAGATGATCCTGCAGATACCTACAAAGTAGCAATAGTTTTTTGTGGAGAAGTTGAAGTATAGGCCTACAGAAAAAATAGAAACTATATTATGAAAAGAATAAACATATGAAGAGTATATATGATTTTTTTCTGAATTTTATTTCATATACATACATATTTGCACATAGTGATGAATGTTGCATGTGTCTAATTTCACAAACCTACATATATGCACATAGGGAAAGTAAAATGAAACACAGAAAAAGAAGGCCTACTCTCCACCCTACCATATTGAGTCATGGAGCATCATAGGCTCTCAACAAACCCTTGAGCAAGAACATACATTGTTCACCACTATGATCGATGGTGAAAATAATATTTCTTATTACACTTAATATAAAGGCTATTTTTGTAAGAATTCCTTTTTGAGGATGAAAGAAATAACTATATTCCCAAAACAATAAACATGGGGAGGAGTATATATGAATGGTGTCCACATATAATTTCACATACATAAATATCTACACACAGGAAAAGAAAAGTGAAACACAACAAAAGAGACACATACTTTTTGTGTGTATATATTTCCAAGCAAAAAATTCTTACATGTACATCCAATGCATGCAATACATATATATGCAGTTGCAAAATAGAATCTACACCGATATATATGTATATGAAGTTAGATGCACATATACATGCATTGTTGATTATTGTTCAATAAATTCAAAAACATTATTTCATTTATGATTTCCACATAGTGGCGATGGTTGGAAAGCAATAAAACAATCCACATATATGCTTACAAATAAAAATCTATACAGATATATATGCATAAAAAATTATATGTAGATAAGAAACATATATATCCATAGGTGGAATTTTGAATAGAGAAATCATCATGAGAGAAAAGGAAATAAACATCATTTGGCACAAGTTTGGAAATAAACATCACTTAGCACAGGTTGGCATGGAAATATCACTTGTCTACATCTGATTTCACATACATACATATCTGCATAGAGGGTTGAATGTTGTCCATGTCTAATTTCACAAATATACATATCTACACATAGGTAAAGTAAAAATAAACACAACAAAATAAGGCCTACTCTCCACCCTACCATATTGGGTCATGGAGCCTCATAGGCTCTTAGCAAACCCCTAAGCAAGAACATACATTGTCCACCAATGTGATGAATGGTGAAACCAATGTTTCTTATTAGGCTTAATATAAATCCTATTATTGTAATAATTCCTTTTGAGGATGAATCAAATAACAACTATCTTTGCAAAACAATAAAAATGGGGAGGAGTATATATGAATGTTGTCTACATCTAATTTCACATACATACATATTTGCACAGAGGAAAAGAAAAATGAAAGACAACAAAAGAAACACATACTTTTTGTGTCTATATATTTCCAAGAAACAGATTCCTACATATGCATCCAACTTATACAATACATATATATGCAATTACAAAAAAAAATATACATCGATATATACATATTTGAAGTTAGATGGACATATATACACATTGTTGTTTTTTGTTCAATAGCTTCAAAAATATTATTTCATTTATGATTTATATGCAGTGGAGATGGTTGCAAAGCAATAAAATAGTTCACATATATGCTTAGAAAGAAAAATATATACAGATATATATGTATCTAAAGTTACATGTAGACAACACACACATATATCCATAGCTGGACTTGTCAATAGAGAAATCAGCATGAGAGCAAAGGAAATAAACATCACTTGGAACACACTAGCATGAAAACATTATTTCATGTATCGTTTTCATATAGTGCTAATGACCACAATAATATTTAGCATTCTAAAGTTACCAAAGCAATTGAATAGTTTATGGGTAAATGCACAAAGTTGGGTCCACAAAATGTGGAAGTTTTTGCCTTAGCCAAAAAAATGAAATTGACTAAGGAAAAATGGGATCCCAATTTTAAGAATCGGCATCCCGTTTTGGTTTGAGATCCTGAGCCTGAATCACAAACGGGATCCCACTTTTTGAAAAATGGGATCTCGTTTGCTAGAGGGTCCCGAACCCACAGAGAGGAAACAAGATCCTGGTTTGTAAAGAGTGGGATCCCAATTTGTAAAAATCGGGATCCCGTTCTTCACAAACTGGGATCCCATTTCGTAAGACTATTTATTTTTACAAATCAAGATCCCGTTCCCCTACCAACGATCACTGCATTAATTAATCAGAAATGGGATCCCGTTGTTTATAATTTGAATTTTTTTGCCTTTTGGTTGGGTTTTTGCCTCGAATTTTGGTTTGGGAAAAGCATTAAGAGTTTGAACCTAGGCCTTCAACTTGGTTTAACCTACAAGTTGAAGATTCTAACAATGTTAAGGAAAAAAATCAAGTTTGGACATATGGCTGATGACATTTTTTGTATAATTTTTTGACGAAATTAAAACCCATTTTAGATGAGACAATGCAGATTTCAAATATTTAAATTTTTTTACAATTGGATTTTTTTTTCTATTTTTCAATTAATTTCTGATGAAATTGGTCCATAAAATTTAAATATTAGTGTTTTTTACTATTTTAACAACTTTTGATCAACATAACATTTTGACGAATGGATTGCACAAGGACAAAATTCAAACAATTCTTTTAAATTTTAAAAAAAATTACAAAAAATTATAACTTTAGGTCATCTAATGTGTATCGTACACGATGATTTTTCTAAACGTCAAATATGCCTGATAAAAAATTAACAAAAAAAAAAATTCAATGAAAAATTACAAAAAAATATCCAGGACATGCTTTAGTGAGTCACAAGTCTTTTCCCAAAAGGATTTAGAAAAATATGGATTTCGTACATGTGCATGGTATGGTAAAAAAAAAAGACTTTTAAATAGTGGTTTTTACAAAAGCCTATTGAAACTCAATTTGTACAATTAGGGTATTGAAATAAATTACATATTTGGAAACTAGACTCTGAGTACTACATTTATGATTAGTGACTTTTTTGAAGATTTCATCTTTAAGTGCTTCAAATTTTAAGGTCAAATGTGTCAAACTCTGAAAATCAGGGAAAACACTTCCACTTTTTGGTCAAAAAGTGGACTCAACTTCTTGCTAGCACCTTTATGTTATTTTCAAAAAGGCATTGTTGACTGTTGTTTTGTAGCTTTAGCTGATATCAACATTGTGAGCCACCACTATGACAAGGTTTTTTGCAAAAAAACATACATAGATATCCATAGCTAAACTTGTCAATACATGAGAGAACAACTATATATAAGTTTAAACCTAGATATATATGTATGTTTCCTAAGCACAGGAAATAAACATCACTTGGCAGAACTTGTCACGAAAAAATTGTTTTATGTATGGGTTTTATATATTGGCGAGGGTTGCAATAATAGATTTCATTTAAAAATTACCAAAGTAATTGAGCAGTTTATGTTATTTTCAATAAGGCATTGTTAGTGTTGGGTTGTATCTTGAGTTGGATAACATACATAGATATCTACACCTATACTTTTCAATGCATGTGAGAATATATGTACGTATAATTTTAAATCTAATTACATGTATCAACAAGTATAAATGTAGATATATGTGTGTGTTGTGTGCATCTTCGTTTAGATACATATATATGTGATATGGATTTATGAATGGAGAGTTAGGATCAATATATTCAACATTCAACCAACATTAAAAGATTAAAAACATAGTCATGAGATTGAAATAATTATGGGTTCAAGGGAACAAATATTATAGCTGAGAACCATATGATATCGATATGCAACATGAATTTATGAATGGACATGCGAAAGAAGTAGAGAGAATTGTTATCAATCAGATATGCACCCTATGCTAAGCTTGCATAAGATTCAACTATCTATTGAAACATGGAAACACTCTTCAGATGTGGGTGATCTATTTGAAGAGAGAATCTCCAGAGTGAGCTAGTTCTCCGAATGAAACTTTCTACTCTAAGTAATTTTTTGGGAAGAGGGGTAGAAAGATAACTGAAAAGATAACTTAAATCTAACAGATGATTTACCAAAAAATTATGAGATTTAGACACCACTACTCACATAAATTTCTCTGTCACAATAGCTCTCACAATCTCATTTGACACATAATTTCATCAGTAATTTGCATGAAGATCTATAAATAAATACAACATACAACCTAAAACTATGCAATTTTGAACAACAAATTCACAACAAGACATAAAAGGATTCAAATTTGAATCATAAAGACATCAAATTGCTATTATGAAATGAGACAAGAAATGAGAAGAAGAAATCTACTGCTTTATTGAAACTGAAAGAGTATTTTTCCTAAAATCTGAGTACAAAATTTCTTACAAGACTCTCTTCATGAACAAGAGAGGGAGAAGCAAAAATCTGAACTAAGAAAAACCCTAAGTTTTTCTCCTAAATATATCTCTCCAAACCCTAATCTGAGTTCAAAAGAAAATCCCAACAAAAAGCATCCAAAATTGCATCATACTATATAATAAAAGTGGAAACCTCACACTTTTTGCATGCCCATCTAAAAAGCTTCTAAAAAAATCCTAATATACTTCAAAAGATGGAAAAACAAACCCAATTTAGTTATCTCTTTCTGACTTTGCCCAGGAAGAAAATCTGCTTTCATAAAACTACTAAAAATGGAAAAAGATAAAAACAATTTATAAAAAAAATCTTTATCTTTGCTTTAAAATGTTTGAAGTTTTAAGTTTCAAGTAAAGGCCTATCTTATCATTTGACTTTAATTATTTCAATATTTTGCAATTAAACTAATGCTTTTATTTTTACAGAATATTGAAATAATTAGACTCCAATAATTTTTATTTTGCAAATCAAATATCATATTGTTTTCTTTGAAAAAATAAAATAATGAAACCTAATGCTTCTATTACTATGATTTTCTATAAAAACCATTAAAAATAATAAACCCTAAACATAGGCCTATATGATCTCCCTAACATCATAATAAATTTTAGAACCTATAGCCATAGATTTTGCCCCAAAAATATAAGGCATGTATTTGGCCTAGGGAATGATGGATAAGGGCATATGAAGATTTTATGATTCTTTTCCCTCCAAAGACTATGAAATGTTTGCCTAGAGCACAAGACCTAATATATAAAATACATGCTAAGGCAATCAAAAAAATACCAAAAGGTATTAAAGGTTGTGGCTTATGAATTCGACCTAGGAAACATTTAATAGGACATATTAAATATCTTGAAGGCATCAATCGGCATGGAGATATTAAAATGAATGTGACCAAAAGCCCAAACTATCGACCTAGGGAAAAATAGAACAAAACAAGACAAAAACCCTAATCTCTTTCATTTGGGATTTTGACCTTGGCTGATTTAGGAAGAGGAAAACAACCTCTTCGACCAACCGCCATGAGAAATCTAGGTTTTGAGTAGGAAAATGTGAAATCCATGGCCATTGATGCTTCTATAGGATTCAACTTGAAAAAGGATGTGATCTTATTTCTCAGGTCGTGACCATTATATGCTAACAAATGAATTCTCCTAAGGAAAACCTACATTATACATATTGTTTCTTTGCTTTTGATATTTCAATAACAAACCCATGTGGGTTTTCGGCCTTTTTAAATATTTGTGAACCTAAGACTCCTCTAGGTCATAGCTATTCTTTAGTTGATCTGGGTATTGTAAGGTCACTGTATTTCATTGTTTTCCTTGTATGACATTTTTCTGAACTCAAAACATATGGGTATTGAGCTTCTTGTGAGAACCAAATGATTTTGGGATTATTAGGGTATGTGCAGGCTTTTGATGGACCAAAAAGTGGCAATGAGAAAAAATCATGTTTTGAATCGGTTCAAAAATGCGGAAATGGCCTAGTTGACTTTTCTAGGTTCGGGTGTCAATACTTCTACCCGAACCAAAAACCAAAGGTAGTTTCCACAAATCGGATATCCGATCCAAATCGGATATCGGATTTGTGGAAGTTGTATATAAAAAAACAACCGACTCTTTAATTTCATTTCTCACATTTTGACGTGGGCGCAAGAGGTGAAATCCAAATCCGATATCCATTTTGATCCGATATCCAATTTGAAAGGTATGTATTTTGTTTTTTCGATCTTGTAATCGATTTTTCAATAGATTTTGTTAAGTTTAAGTAGGTTTTATGAAAAAATATTCAAAAATATAGTTTTGTATTGATTTTTTTAAAAGACTAGAGTTTACATTGTTTTCTTATTAAAACTTAATGTTTTGAAATGGATCTTGATTAAAAATTAGTGTTGTTGATGTATTTTTATCAAAAACAAGAGTTTGTTATTGATTTTTGTGAAAAAGTATGGTTTTTTTGGATTTTTATTAAAAACTAGGGTTTTTTTACAATAATTTCATTTATATTGTGTAATTTTAATTAGTTTAATTAGTTTTTAACTTTAATCAGGTATTATGGCTACAAATGTAAATCCACAAATGCCAAATGCTCCACCACCTCCATAGCCAAATGCTCCACCACCTTCGCAGCCACCAATTGAAGACTTAATTGGTGAAAAATTGGGGCAATTGAGGGGCATTCATGAGATTTATTAGACAATGCCTCGATTGAGAGATATGACAAACACATTGAAAGATATAATTAAAAATATAGAAACCCTCTCCACCCAACATAATTCCTTTTATTCGTGGTGAGAAAACATGAGGGAGTATTATCGATGTGGATTGTCTTATGATGATCTGAAAGATCTTCAAATAACCAAAGCCCAAATAGCCTCTTTATTCATTGATCGCCGCACTGGTTTGCTAGTGAATGTTAATAGAACAAAACTTTCCATAAAATGGTGCATACATAGGGACATTGTAGCTAACTTTTGGGATCGTTGGTGTATGGTTTTTGATAAACCACTGAACAATAATTCTAACATACCATTTTGCTTTATTAAAAAATTATATGCTAAGTTTGTGTTAGGGCATCATGTCAATTAATTTGACATTAAACCCTTCCAGGGCATTAATGGAGGTATGCCCCATGATAGACCAGAGGTAGTTAGAGTAGTCCCATGCCCAAATGTTCCCCTTCCTGCCCTTCCTCCCCTTCCTCTGCCACCTCCAATATATCACCCAGAGATTATCGAGGATGCATCCACACAGACTATTTAGGCTATTCACTCTTTGAGTGGTCATTTGGTTTTGCATGTTTCTACAGTAGCTCAGCCACATTTTGGTTATGTTGGCGAAAGCTCGAGTGCTGCTGCATCATCCTCCTCAGGTCCACATATTTGTGTGCCACATGCTTGCTCTATGTGCCACTAGATATGCATGGGTCCTTTTGTACAACCCACCGAGCATCCCTTGGACACTTCTGATTATGACCTCCATGATGTAGACATTATAGATCAGTCATAGGGGAGTGGAGCGCACCCTACATAGTCCTCTCCTACTAGAGATGGAGATGCTGGAATAGTGACATAGGTAAGATTTAAGTTGTAATTTCATAACTTGCATTTTTTTTAAATGAATATTAATAAGAGATAGTATCAAGTACTAATATTTATTTACATGGTCTATTTAACAGTTGATTTCTAAGGAGGAGCTCGCACGAGTGACTGATAGCACCCTTAGGGCCATTTCATTTGGCTTGGACACGCACGCAGTATATATTTTCGCACTCACTCATTTACATTTTATATTATATACTTTCTTTTCATTTGAATTGTCATTAATGAAATTATATAATAGATTATATGTTTATCTTGTTTTCCTCCTGTAGGAAATACCCAGTGTGAGTGAGGTGCAGCCTCATCCAGACTATGGAGGCACAAATCTAGATAAGGGGAAGGTAATTGAACTCAAATTGGATTGACTTAAGATTTTTAAGATCTTATATTGATTATACATACATCAACATAGATTGGTAGTTTCATATGTACTTGTCAATTTTATTTACAGGCAATTATGAGCTTTACAGATATGTTGACAAGGGACACACTGCCTAAAGGTGTAGTTATTGGAACACCTCAAAGAGTAGGTGTTGAAACCCATCAAAGAGGAGGTGTCGAAACACCTAAAAAATATAAAGAAAAAGATCAACCTAAAGAGGTACATGTGCTTATTTTATTTTGTGTTTGGTAAATAAGTTCTTATTACCAATAATCATATGCTAACTTGGATCAATTTTGTGTTTTTGTTCACATATATAGATTGGCATTTCAAAAGTTGATTTGGTATATTCTAGGACTCCTAACCCTTTGAAGAGACGTATATTTCAGGTAATCAATATTTCAATTTTAGAGTTCAATTAAAATTCAATGTATATTGATTTTGATGTTAATTATTCAATTTTAAATTATATAGTATAACTAATCTCAATTGTGGTTTGAATTTTTCTTGTGCAGCTACCTTCAAATCCAACGAGTGCTTCAAAGAGGCTCCATTTTGATGATCCACCAGTAGTTTAGGATGAGATAGACATTTTGGCATGTAAATTTTGAATACATATTGAGATGGCATATGCCACATTTTGTAAGACTTTGTTTGAGTTGGCGTCGATGCCATTTTTGTATATGGACATACACTTGATTATTGGATAATTTGATATATAGAAGTTGACGGTCAAAATTTAATTTGTTCCTCATGTACATGATTAAATTCTTTGAAAATTTTATCTTGAGCAATGGTTAAATATCAATGTACAATAGCTTAAAATTGAATGGTTATATTATGTAGTTTATATTTATATCTCTTATTACATTGCATTACACATCTTTCAAACTCAAATCATTAATTCACATTGCATAACTAACAACTAGATGTTCATAGATGAAAAAATTTCAATTACAATATAGTTCTAACAAAGTCAGCCTAAGTAGTTATACAATTACTTCACATTGCATAACTAAAAACTATGAGCAATTGTCAATTACATTTGTTTGTCATTGAATTCTATGAGACCACATTTCTTTGAAGTTTTTTTTTCAAATAGTCCACTGCCTTGTCTATGCTACCACATTTTTCATACATGATAGCGATCACATTAATTTGTGAAAAATTAAATGATAGCCTATGGCTATTTAATTTATACTCATTTTATTTAAATGGATGAGGTCGACTGATAGGGTAGATGGTGCATGAGCACCTAGGAAGCACTAGGCAATTTGAGGGCCTAGAATGAAGTTTTGTGTTTTTGATACTTTAAAGGTCATGTCGACCATTGGAATTGAGTTAGAGACTTAATAAAATTCCTTGGTCAGGAGCTATTAGTAGTGGAAAAGTTTATGAGTTTAGACACTCACTTTTGTTAGTTTCTAGGAAATTGGCAAAAGTGGCAAAATGGGACATTTTGCACCTTTTGCAACTTGGTAACTGACTTTTCCGACCAAAGGGAGGCATAAATACTTTGGGGAACCTATATAGGGAAGGCTTTGACTTGTGAGCAGGGTTGGAAGGCATTGAGAGCTTTTGTAATTTGAAATTTGATGAATGTTAAGAGTGAACAGTGAGAACAAGAAGGTAAATTTTGTGTTTGCTTGAATTTTATGTGATCAGGAGCAATCATGGCTCTATAGTTGTTTTAGTTTGAATTATTTGTTATGTTCTAAGCTTTGGTGGTAGTATTTAGAGCGTGTGTTCATTTTTTAGGTGTGTGTAGTAGTTGTTTTGTTTCCTTTTGAGTTGCTAATCTAGCTAGCAACCGAGCAAGAATGGGGTTTTAGCTCTCTTTCCCATTGTACCTGGTGTACGGGATTTTGGGGAATGAGGCTAGACTCCATGGTTGTAATTATAGTAGGTTTAGGATTAGATAGGAGTTCAGGAAGCATGAAGACAGTCTACTCCTAGGTGAGCTTAATAGTGCCCGACTAGGAGAGACAGGGAGAAAAAGGCATTTAACGTGCAGGGGTGGGAAAATCCAGGTAAAAAATGGTGTGGGAAGGGTAGTTGAATGCCTTGCAAAGGCTTACCAAGAAGGAGGAAGCCCCATCAACTTGTTTTATGTGAGAAAACTCTTGATAGTTTGCAAAATACAGTGAAAAGACCTAAAAAGGCCCAAATCCTTGGTCAGTTCTAGTTTATGGAGTTGTACGGACAGTGGGAACCTAAGGCACCAAAAATATTTGAGAGGTGGGCTAAGGTATCAGGACCCTAAAGGATAGACTGATTGCTCTTTGGAGAATTTTGGAATGAAAGCCAATTTTCTCAGAGTTGGAGGCTTAATTGGAACTCTTGGGCTAGTAGCCTAGAAACCCTAATTGAGGGTTTGGAAGTAGCGAATGATAAATGGAGTATGGGGAACTATCAATAACCATAGGGAGATGAGTAGAAGCCCTTGGAAACATATCATCACCCCTACAAAGTTGAATTGAGTTAATGGAGAGAATTAGTCTTTAGGGAAGATTGAAGGCTAAGGGAAGAATAAGAGGTAGTGCACCAAGTAAGCTGATTTGACATGATAGTAGGGTTGGCCAGAAAAACCAGGGGCACCTAGACATGATGAAGGTCCTATAGGTTCATATGGTTAAGAAAGACACTAAGGAGATCTTGCAAACAAGGATCCAGAGCATGGAACAGTGAGTGTTCCATCCAACCCTACCCTATCAGTTGGATGGAACAATCATTGTTCCATGCTCTGGGTCTTGCTCACTGTTCCATAATCTACCCTAAAGACTAAAATTCTCCAAGAACTAAATCCCTTAATCTACCCTTAATCAGTAAAATGAGTTCCAAAACTCATTAAGCCTTTCCACTCCTTATCCTCCTGATCACTCCTGATCAAGACATGTTCCTAAGCCTCTAACTCTATCTCAATGGTCAAAAGAAACGAACTAACTACAAAAGAATGCTTGAACCAAAGAAACTAGCTACCTAATATTCCACACAATGCTTGGAAGACAATTTCACTACATTCTACATAATTGACAATGTCAGGATCACTCCATTAACACACAATTCAAAGCAAAAACCAAAAAAATTACACAAATTTATCACTGTCTTCTCTTGTTTTCAAGGTGAGTCAAAGTTGGTTGCGATAGGTATTCCACTCAATCCTTGAAGAAGGAACGAAAAGGAGGAAAGAAAAGATGCTTCAAGAGGAATGGAGATAAATGGTCAGATGGTGCTCCTGCATTCAAAAAAATTTGGGACCTCTATCATGTTTATTGGGATATGATTTGGTCAAAGTCAGTCAACATTCATTCTCAAACTCGTATGACCCAACGGACTATTCCAACACATCTGGATGGGTATGTTTAAGCTAGGTATGGTTCTCTCTTGCACCCAAATACGTCGAATCGCTTCAAGCTGCATCGGAGCGGCATTTTCCCTTAAGAGTCCAAAGTGCTAAAATGTAGCAAACTTTGACGGACTATTTCTTGAAAACCGTGATACTTACAGACCCTTCATCTGAGGATACGGGATCGTGTTGAGACCATCTAAAATCACCTCTCTCAGTTTTTGCTATCTCGAAGGTGTTTTCCCGTGGTGATGAGTTTTTAGTTGAGGGAAAAGTTGTCAAATGCAAGTAGTGTAAAGTTGCAAAGTGGTGCAACTTTCATTCTCGAACTCGTACGACCCAATGGACTGTTCCAACACATCTAGATGGGTATGTTTACGCTAGGTATGGTTCTCTCTTGCACCCAAATACGTCGAATTGCTCTGAGCTGCATCGGAGCGACGTTTTCCCTTAGGAGTCCAAAGTGCTAAAAGGTAGCAAACTTTGATAGACTATTTCTTAGAAACCGTGATGCTTACAGACTCTTCATCTAAGGATACAGGATCATGTTGAGACCATCTACAATAACCTCTCTTGGTTTTTTCTATCTTGAAGGCGTTTTCCCATGGTGATGAGTTTTCAGTTGAGGGAAAAGTTGTCAAATGCAAGTAGTGTAAAGTTGCAAAGTGGTGCAACTTTCATTCTCAAACTTGTACAACCCAATGGACTATTCCAACACATCTAGATGGGTATGTTTACACTAGATATGGTTCTCTCTTGCACCCAAATACGTCAAATCGCTCTGAGCTACATTAGAGCGACATTTTCCCTTAAGAGTCCAAAGTGCTAGTGGGAAACTTTGATGGACTATTTCCCAAAACATGATAACTACAGACTCGCCCGTCTAAGGATATGGGATCAATGTTGAGACTATCTACAATAACCTCTCTTGGTTTTCTATCACCGAAGGCATTTTTCGAGTAGTGATAGGTTTTGGAGTTGAGGAAAAAGTTGTCAAATGCAAGTAGTGTAAGTTGCAAAGTGGTGCAACTTTCATTCTCGAACTTATGTGACCCAATGGACTATTCCAACACATCTAGATGGGTATGTTTACACTAGATATGGTTCTCTCTTGCACCCAAATACGTCAAATCGCTCTGAGCTACATTAGAGCGACATTTTCCCTTAAGAGTCCAAAGTGCTAATGTCAATGAAATGTGGGGGCATAAATATTTAAGGTTGGATCAAGATTCTGCAAGTCCTAGGTCTTTCCCAATCAACTTGAATCAATTATATGGAAAATGAAATTCATAATGAACTTTTTACTTTTTTGTTTTTTGAAAAAGTGGCAAGCCATTGTAATTTTTTGTTATATATAAATAGGAGATATTACAAAACATGGTTCAAACGAGCATACCGACAGGAAAGAACCAGGAAGAAAACCTCCGGTTGTAGCTCGATTAAGTACAATGGCAGACATTTGAACCATATTTCAAAAAACATCACTGGATATAGATTATGCCTATACACAGTTATGACCTTTTTACATTATTTCACATTTCAAAATTCAATTTTTACAAAATTTGCCTATTTGAGGCATTCAAGGCACAGTCTTCCACAAGAGTAGTATGTTGTCATTTTCGAGTGACAAGCACCTGTACAAACCATCAAGGTAACAGTTAAACTACATACAATAGAAAATATGCTTAGAATAACCAATCGATATTATTGTAATTTGTCACATACCTCTCTGAAAGGATCAGAGTTGCCTATTGTTGCAGCAGGTCCATGACCAATCATGCCAGGAATATCGCAAAATTTTTCAAATGATAAATCTATATTGTAACAACAAAAAATATGCTTAGACTAACAAATCCATATTAATCTAAACATACTGAATGATGATGAATTGGTAATGCAAACTATAAAAGATGCTTTGAATAACCAATCTATATTAAAGTAATATGTCGCATACCTCTTTGAAAGGATCAGATTTGGCTATTGTTGTAGTAGGTCCATGATCAATCGTGCCAAGAATATCAAAAAATTTGTGAAATGATATATCTATATTGTCACAACAAAAAAGAGGCTTAAGCATTGTACTTTCCATTCTTGAATATGCTATTCAAGTGTGCCTGAAGGGTCATCTCTTTGCTTAAGAGTATCCAATATTGCTTCATGATCAGCATTACTAAGTGTCCATAGTTGTTTTGTCTTTGGTTTGGCATGATGCTTCAACAACTTAAAATTTGTTGCTATAACAAGGTGTGAATACATGAGAATGGTTTTGTGTTTCTCATAGTCTTCAAATGCAGGTATGCCATTCTTTCTAATCTTGTATGTTCACAACCAAGTTCCTGCAACCACAACTGAACCTATAGGATACACAAACAAATCATCATCTTCCATCGATTGTGTTAGCTTGTGCTTTACCCACACACATTGAGCCAACCAATATTCTAATCTCTCTTCATTCCCCTGCGGTGCAACAACTGCAAAAACATGTCCTGGATGTAGTAGATCTGAAAACCAGTCGTAATCAAGTGAAATTTCCATTGTGTAATTTTTCATGGATATAGTTTCATAAAGGAGTTAGATACTGTGGAACCGATGTATCCACCCACTCCCTTGACTCACATTAATCCCACTCGCACTGAATACAACTCTGACAAAAACAAGCCAACTGTCATGTCCAAATGGTCCATGTGCTTGCATCTGAGCTTCGTAACGAATGCATCTTTGAAGAATCTTTGATTGTATGACAATCCAATCTACCTCCCCTTGTACCCTCCTCAACCAACCAAAAGAATTTATGCACTGTTGAATCAAGTGTCCCTCCCTGTGACAATGTTGAACTACACCAATCAACAATAGAATGTACATCATTGAATTTTGCTCCTGAAATCTTCAATTTCTCCTTAACTAGAGCTCTTTTTACACATGCACCTACTCCATCATGCTCCCCTTTCCCATGCCCAGCTTCAAAAAAAATGAAAATATTAGGTACACCCCTCTCTACATGCATTCTACTCAACTAATAAAACATACGAGCATTCTTGAATTGACCTGTACAATTATCTGACCAAATGAGATGTCGGCCCAGTGCTATATCATGCTCCTGCAAGAACTCAAAAAAATTCTTGAAACAATGTTGGACATACTCAGACGAGTGAGATCTATCATCACTCATATAAAAGTGATACTCTCTTATTATCGTTCGATCCTTCTCTGTACTATCAGGTGCATGTCTAAACATTATGTGGACAAAAATAGCAATCTGAATGGAATTGTAATACTGAGATTGTACCTCATTTTATGGTTGCAATGTGTAGTTCTCAGCAAAATCAACCACTGATATAATAGTGCCAATCGGAAAAGAGTCCTTACATATCCTGAATTGTTGATCCAACCACTGAGACCTATGACTATGCCTTGCATATTTGTTAAAAATATTGTCCTTAAAATCTAAAATAAAATCAGCAACACTACATTCTTTTGTAACCAACTCGCATCTAGAACCTTCACCTCCACTCTGCAAAGTATATTTGACTATCTCATATCTCTTTTTCTCAACAAGATTCTTTCCAAATTCATGTTCCGAACCCTCATGAAAACATTGAACAAAATTTGACAAGCCACCACATTGTGAGCACTTCGCATTTAAACAATCATTTCTATAGAAAAAGGAACCATCATCCCTAGAACATAAAAATAGATCTAGCAAGTCCCTTGATGATTTCGGAAGATGCATTGCACCACACTCCTGCAACATTTCATTAGTATGCAAAGTAGAACGGATATAGCATAATAGTTCATGGTACATTGAAAACTCCACATGGTATTTGCAACAACAAGTATTACGACTCTTAAGAGGCACACAATAGAATGGTTTCAAACCTTCAAAAGTTCTTTGCGAGATTTCCATATTTGGATGTGTTTGATTAAATTTGCTGAACAACATTGTTTGGCTTGATTCCAAGAAATGTTTAGGATGCGGTGTACGGTCTCAATTGCCAATTCTTAACTTTAAAACATCCTTTGCATTGGGTGATACTCTAAAGTTATCATGCCAAAATTGTTGAATTGTCTACTTTACATTATCGGTTAGCTTCTTATCAACACGTGTAAGCCTTCCGACAAAAGCCCATGTATCATTTTGAAGAGGATCATCTATTCTTTCTCTTCTTGCAAGTGCTCTATCCAAAGTTTTATGATTTAAGTCAAAATCAATACAAGTTTGTCTCATAAGGTGAGCCTTTTTCAATTGATGGCTTACTAGGGCGGTGGTAATGACTCTCCGAGCAACTCTCTTATCTTTTTCCTTGTTATTTTTTCCAATAGACTTGAGAGCATCAAAAATATTTTTGACAATAATAGAATTTTTTTCGGTCCTCTTGTTCAGACAAATCTTCAATTTGGCTAGCAAAGGTCTCATCTTTTGCATCTTTAGCAATTGTACAAAAAGTTGGCATTGCTCGGTCAATGTCTTATCACTAAAATATTGGTTGAAAAGTATTCTAGCCCACAACCGAACAGTTTGTGTTGACATCTTGCCTTCAAAATTGTTTATAATGTTA
>CM021100.1:867544272-867557937 GCA_007115665.2 Sequoiadendron giganteum | reverse complement strand
CTCCCTCTCCCTCTCCCTTTCTCCCTCTCTCTCTCCCTCTCCCTCTCCCTCTCCTGCTTGCTCTCCCTCTCCCCCTCTCCCTCTCCCTTTGGTCTATGTCTATACAAATCAGATATCCGATTTGAATCGGATATCTAGTTTGTGAAACTCAGGTTAGATCTTACCCTTGCAGAACATGTTTTACAAATTGGATATCTAATTTGTGTGCCATAGAAAAACCCCATGTGGGCCATTTTTTTTGCATTCCAACAGACCCTGCATTCTATTTGCAGCACTTTCCAGGTGACAAATGTGTGGTTTCAGACATGAAGAGACAAAGATAAACTTTTAGGAGATTCTTGTACTCAAATTTGTCATACATAATGATTTTTTAGCATCTTTTTTTTGGTATAATGGGGAGCAGCAGTCATCGGAAGCAAAAGCGTAAGAGAAAGCTAACAAAAGAACAAATTGAAGGATATAGACAAAGAGATAGAGAAGGTCATAGAAAGAAAAGACAAGGTATGTTAAATATTGGTGAACCTGAGCCCTATGGTCTTTCAAATGAAGAGGAAATTGAATATGTTCATGGTGCAAATGTAGAACATGATATTGAAATCGGGAATTAAAATGTTCAAATTGATATTGAAAATTTTCAAGGTGAAATTGTTGGAATTGAAGATGTTGAACATTATATTGAAATTGGGAATGAAAATTTTGAAATTGATAATGAAAATGTTGGAATTGAAGATTTTGAACATGATATTGAAATTGGGAATGAAAATTTTGAAATTGATAATGAAAAGGTTGGAATTGAAGATGTTGAACATGATATTGAAATTGTTCAAAGTGAAAATGTTGGAAATGAAGATGTTGAACATAATATTGAAGCAAGTGTAAATTATGTTTCACCAAATTACATGAGAAATGAAGAACCTTGTGTGGAAGAAAGAGGTATTCCAAATTCAAGACCTTTAAGGACCCCTAAATGGTTATTTGAAATTGATGATAACATTATAAACAATTTTGAAGGAAATAGGTCAACACAAACTATTCGGTTGTGGGCTAGAATACTTTTCAACCAATATTTTAGTGATAAGACATTGACTGAGCAATGCCAAATTTTTGTACAATTGCTAAAGATGCAAAAGATGAGACCTTTGCTAGCCAAATTGAAGATTCATCTGAACAAGAGGGCCGAAAAAAATTCTATTATTGTCAAAAATCTTTTTGATGCTCTCAAGTCTATTGGAAAAAATAACAAGGAAAAAGATAAGAGAGTTGCTCAGAGAGTCATTACCACTGCCCTAGTAAGCCATCAATTGAAAAAGGCTCACCTTATGAGACAAACTTGTATTGATTTTGACTTAAATCGTAAAACTTTGGATAGAGCACTTGCAAGAAGAGAAAGAATAGATGATATTCTTCAAAATGATACATGGGATTTTTCCGGAAGGCTTACATGTGTTGATAAGAAGCTAACCGATAATGTAAAGTAGGCAATTCAACAATTTTGGCATGATAGCTCTAGAGTATCACCCAATGCAAAGGATGTTTTAAAGTTAAGAATTGACAGTCGAGACCGTACACCGCATCCTAAACATTTCTTGGAATCAAGCCAAACAATGTTGTTCAAAAAATTTAATCAAACACATCCAAATATGGAAATCTCACAAAGAACTTTTGAAGGTTTGAATCCATTCTATTGTGTGCCTCTTAATATTCGTAATACTTGTTGTTGCAAATACCATGTGGAGTTTTCAATGTACCATGAACTATTATGCTATATCTGTTCTACTTTGCATACTAATGAAATGTTGCAGGAGTGTGGTGCAATGCATCTTTTGAAATTATTAAGGGACTTGCTAGATCTATTTTTATGTTCTAGGGATGATGGTTCCTTTTTCTATAGAAATGATTGTTTAAATGTGAAGTGCTCACAATGTGGTGGCTTGTCAAATTTTGTTCAATGTTTTCATGAGAGTTTGGAACATGAATTTGGAAATTATCTTGTTGAGAAAAAGAGATATGAGATAGTCAAATATACTTTGCAGAGTGGAGGTGAAGGTTCTAGATGCGAGTTGGTTACAAAAGAATGTAGTGTTGCTGATTTTATTTTAGATTTTAAGGACAATATTTTTAACAAATATGCAAGGCATAGTCATAGGTCTCAGTGGTTGGATCAACAATTCAGGATATGTAAGGACTCTTTTCCGATTGGCACTATTATATCAGTGGTTGATTTTGCTGAGAACTACACATTGCAACCATAAAATGAGGTACAATCTCAGTATTACAATTCCATTCAGATTGCTATTTTTGTCCACATAATGTTTAGACATGCACCTGATAGTACAGAGAAGGATCGAACGATAATAAGAGAGTATCACTTTTATATGAGTGATGATAGATCTCACTCGTCTGAGTATGTCCAACATTGTTTCAAGAATTTTTTTGAGTTCTTGCAGGAGCATGATATAGCACTGGGCCGACATCTCATTTGGTCAGATAATTGTACAGGTCAATTCAAGAATGCTCGTATGTTTTATTAGTTGAGTAGAATGCATGTAGAGAGGGGTGTACCTAATATTTTCATTTTTTTTGAAGCTGGGCATGGGAAAGGGGAGCATGATGGAGTAGGTGCATGTGTAAAAAGAGCTCTAGTTAAGGAGAAATTGAAGATTTCAGGAGCAAAATTCAATGATGTACATTCTATTGTTGATTGGTGTAGTTCAACATTGTCACAGGGAGGGACACTTGATTCAACAGTGCATAAATTCTTTTGGTTGGTTGAGGAGGGTACAAGGGGAGGTAGATTGGATTGTCATACAATCAAAGATTCTTCAAAGATGCATTCGTTACGAAGCTCAGATGCAAGCACATGGACCATTTGGACATGACAGTTGGCTTGTTTTTGTCAGAGTTGTATTCAGTGCGAGTGGGATTAATGTGAGTCAAGGGAGTGGGTGGATACATCGGTTCCACAGTATCTAACTCCTTTATGAAACTATATCCATGAAAAATTACACAATGGAAATTTCACTTGATTACGACTGGTTTTCAGATCTACTACATCCAGGACATGTTTTTGCAGTTGTTGCACCGCAGGGGAATGAAGAGAGATTAGAATATTGGTTGGCTCAATGTGTGTGGGTAAAGCACAAGCTAACACAATCGATGGAAGATGATGATTTGTTTGTGTATCCTATAGGTTCAGTTGTGGTTGCAGGAACTTGGTTGTGAACATACAAGATTAGAAAGAATGGCATACCTGCATTTGAAGACTATGAGAAACACAAAACCATTCTCATGTATTCACACCTTGTTATAGCAACAAATTTTAAGTTGTTGAAGCATCATGCCAAACCAAAGACAAAACA
This sequence comes from Sequoiadendron giganteum, assembly GCA_007115665.2. Taxonomy (NCBI): domain Eukaryota; kingdom Viridiplantae; phylum Streptophyta; class Pinopsida; order Cupressales; family Cupressaceae; genus Sequoiadendron; species Sequoiadendron giganteum. Next base: position 867,554,578 of record CM021100.1, on the reverse strand, counting down.
ACTATGGACACTTAGTAATGCTGATCATGAAGCAATATTGGATACTCTTAAGCAAAGAGATGACCCTTCAGGCACACTTGAATAGCATATTCAAGAATGGAAAGTACAATGCTTAAGCCTCTTTTTTGTTATGACAATATAGATATATCATTTGATAAATTTTGTGATATTCCTGGCACGATTGCTCATGGACTTGCTGCAACAATAGCTAACTCTGATCCTTTCAAAGAGGTATGTGATATATTACTTTAATATAGATTGGTTATCCAAAGCATCTTTTATAGTTTGCATTACCAATTCATCATCACTCAGTATGTTTAGATTAATATGGATTTGTTAGTCTAAGCATATTTTTTGTTGTTACAATATAGATTTATCATTTGAAAATTTTTGCGATATTCCTGGAACGATTGCTCATGGACCTACTACAACAATAGGCAACTCTGATCCTTTCAGAGAGGTATGTGACAAATTACAGTAATATTGATTGGTCATTCCAAGCATATTCTCTATTGTATGTAGTTTAACTGCTACCTTGATGGTTTGTACAGGTGCTTGTCACTCGAAAACAACAACATACGACTCTTATGGAAGACTATGCCTTGAATGCCTCAAAAAGGAAAATTTTGTAAAAATTGAATTTTGAAATGTGAAACAATGTAAAAAGGTCATAACTGTGTATAGGCATAATTTATATATTGTGATGTTTTTTGAAATACGGTTCAAATGTTTGCCATTGTACTTAATTGAGCTACAACCAAAGGTTTTCTTCCCGGTTCTTTCCTATCGGTATGCTCGTTTGAACCAAGTTTTGTAATATCTCCTATTTATATATAAAAAATTACAATGGCTTGCCACTTTTTCAAAAAACAAAAAAGTAAAAAGTTCATTATGAATTTCATTTTCCATATAATTGATTCAAGTTGATTGGGAAAGACCTAGGACTTGCAGAATCTTGATCCAACCTTAAATATTTATGCCCCCACATTTCATTGACATTAGCACTTTGGACTCTTAAGGGAAAATGTCGCTCTAATGTAGCTCAGAGCGATTTGACGTATTTGGGTGCAAGAGAGAACCATATCTAGTGTAAACATACCCATCTAGATGTGTTGGAATAGTCCATTGGGTTGTACAAGTTTGAGAATGAAAGTTGCACCACTTTGCAACTTTACACTACTTGCATTTGACAACTTTTCCCTCAACTGAAAACTCATCACCATGGGAAAACGCCTTCAAGATAGAAAAAACCAAGAGAGGTTATTGTAGATGGTCTCAACATGATCCTGTATCCTTAGATGAAGAGTCTGTAAGCATCACGGTTTCTAAGAAATAGTCTATCAAAGTTTGCTACCTTTTAGCACTTTGGACTCCTAAGGGAAAACGTCGCTCCGATGCAGCTCAGAGCAATTCGACGTATTTGGGTGCAAGAGAGAACCATACCTAGCGTAAACATACCCATCTAGATGTGTTGGAACAGTCCATTGGGTCGTACGAGTTCGAGAATGAAAGTTGCACCACTTTGCAACTTTACACTACTTGCATTTGACAACTTTTCCCTCAACTAAAAACTCATCACCACGGGAAAACACCTTCGAGATAGCAAAAACTGAGAGAGGTGATTTTAGATGGTCTCAACACGATCCCGTATCCTCAGATGAAGGGTCTGTAAGTATCACGGTTTTCAAGAAATAGTCCGTCAAAGTTTGCTACATTTTAGCACTTTGGACTCTTAAGGGAAAATGCCGCTCCGATGCAGCTTGAAGCGATTCGACGTATTTGGGTGCAAGAGAGAACCATACCTAGCTTAAACATACCCATCCAGATGTGTTGGAATAGTCCGTTGGGTCATACGAGTTTGAGAATGAATGTTGACTGACTTTGACCAAATCATATCCCAATAAACATGATAGAGGTCCCAAATTTTTTTGAATGCAGGAGCACCATCTGACCATTTATCTCCATTCCTCTTGAAGCATCTTTTCTTTCCTCCTTTTCGTTCCTTCTTCAAGGATTGAGTGGAATACCTATCGCAACCAACTTTGACTCACCTTGAAAACAAGAGAAGACAGTGATAAATTTGTGTAATTTTTTTGGTTTTTGCTTTGAATTGTGTGTTAATGGAGTGATCCTGACATTGTCAATTATGTAGAATGTAGTGAAATTGTCTTCCAAGCATTGTGTGGAATATTAGGTAGCTAGTTTCTTTGGTTCAAGCATTCTTTTGTAGTTAGTTCGTTTCTTTTGACCATTGAGATAGAGTTAGAGGCTTAGGAACATGTCTTGATCAGGAGTGATCAGGAGGATAAGGAGTGGAAAGGCTTAATGAGTTTTGGAACTCATTTTACTGATTAAGGGTAGATTAAGGGATTTAGTTCTTGGAGAATTTTAGTCTTTAGGGTAGATTATGGAACAGTGAGCAAGACCCAGAGCATGGAACAATGATTGTTCCATCCAACTGATAGGGTAGGGTTGGATGGAACACTCACTGTTCCATGCTCTGGATCCTTGTTTGCAAGATCTCCTTAGTGTCTTTCTTAACCATATGAACCTATAGGACCTTCATCATGTCTAGGTGCCCCTGGTTTTTCTGGCCAACCCTACTATCATGTCAAATCAGCTTACTTGGTGCACTACCTCTTATTCTTCCCTTAGCCTTCAATCTTCCCTAAAGACTAATTCTCTCCATTAACTCAATTCAACTTTGTAGGGGTGATGATATGTTTCCAAGGGCTTCTACTCATCTCCCTATGGTTATTGATAGTTCCCCATACTCCATTTATCATTCGCTACTTCCAAACCCTCAATTAGGGTTTCTAGGCTACTAGCCCAAGAGTTCCAATTAAGCCTCCAACTCTGAGAAAATTGGCTTTCATTCCAAAATTCTCCAAAGAGCAATCAGTCTATCCTTTAGGGTCCTGATACCTTAGCCCACCTCTCAAATATTTTTGGTGCCTTAGGTTCCCACTGTCCGTACAACTCCATAAACTAGAACTGACCAAGGATTTGGGCCTTTTTAGGTCTTTTCACTGTATTTTGCAAACTATCAAGAGTTTTCTCACATAAAACAAGTTGATGGGGCTTCCTCCTTCTTGGTAAGCCTTTGCAAGGCATTCAACTACCCTTCCCACACCATTTTTTACCTGGATTTTCCCACCCCTGCACGTTAAATGCCTTTTTCTCCCTGTCTCTCCTAGTCGGGCACTATTAAGCTCACCTAGGAGTAGACTGTCTTCATGCTTCCTGAACTCCTATCTAATCCTAAACCTACTATAATTACAACCATGGAGTCTAGCCTCATTCCCCAAAATCCCGTACACCAGGTACAATGGGAAAGAGAGCTAAAACCCCATTCTTGCTCGGTTGCTAGCTAGATTAGCAACTCAAAAGGAAACAAAACAACTACTACACACACCTAAAAAATGAACACACGCTCTAAATACTACCACCAAAGCTTAGAACATAACAAATAATTCAAACTAAAACAACTATAGAGCCATGATTGCTCCTGATCACATAAAATTCAAGCAAACACAAAATTTACCTTCTTGTTCTCACTGTTCACTCTTAACATTCATCAAATTTCAAATTACAAAAGCTCTCAATGCCTTCCAACCCTGCTCACAAGTCAAAGCCTTCCCTATATAGGTTCCCCAAAGTATTTATGCCTCCCTTTGGTCGGAAAAGTCAGTTACCAAGTTGCAAAAGGTGCAAAATGTCCCATTTTGCCACTTTTGCCAATTTCCTAGAAACTAACAAAAGTGAGTGTCTAAACTCATAAACTTTTCCACTACTAATAGCTCCTGACCAAGGAATTTTATTAAGTCTCTAACTCAATTCCAATGGTCGACATGACCTTTAAAGTATCAAAAACACAAAACTTCATTCTAGGCCCTCAAATTGCCTAGTGCTTCCTAGGTGCTCATGCACCATCTACCCTATCAGTCGACCTCATCCATTTAAATAAAATGAGTATAAATTAAATAGCCATAGGCTATCATTTAATTTTTCACAAATTAATGTGATCGCTATCATGTATGAAAAATGTGGTAGCATAGACAAGGCAGTGGACTATTTGAAAAAAAAACTTCAAAGAAATGTGGTCTCATAGAATTCAATGACAAACAAATGTAATTGACAATTGCTCATAGTTTTTAGTTATGCAATGTGAAGTAATTGTATAACTACTTAGGCTGACTTTGTTAGAACTATATTGTAATTGAAATTTTTTCATCTATGAACATCTAGTTGTTAGTTATGCAATGTGAATTAATGATTTGAGTTTGAAAGATGTGTAATGCAATGTAATAAGAGATATAAATATAAACTACATAATATAACCATTCAATTTTAAGCTATTGTACATTGATATTTAACCATTGCTCAAGATAAAATTTTCAAAGAATTTAATCATGTACATGAGGAACAAATTAAATTTTGACCGTCAACTTCTATATATCAAATTATCCAATAATCAAGTGTATGTCCATATACAAAAATGGCATCGACGCCAACTCAAACAAAGTCTTACAAAATGTGGCATATGCCATCTCAATATGTATTCAAAATTTACATGCCAAAATGTCTATCTCATCCTAAACTATTGGTGGATCATCAAAATGGAGCCTCTTTGAAGCACTCATTGGCTCTGAAGGTAGCTGCACAGGAAAAATTCAAACCACAATTGAGATTAGTTATACTATATAATTTAAAATTGAATAATTAACATCAAAATCAATATACATTGAATTTTAATTGAACTCTAAAATTGAAATATTGATTACCTGAAATATACGTCTCTTCAAAGGGTTAGGAGTCCTAGAATATACCAAATCAACTTTTGAAATGCCAATCTATATATGTGAACAAAAACACAAAATTGATCCAAGTTAGCATATGATTATTGGTAATAAGAACTTATTTACCAAACACAAAATAAAATAAGCACATGTACCTCTTTAGGTTGATCTTTTTCTTTATATTTTTTAGGTGTTTCGACACCTCCTCTTTGATGGGTTTCAACACCTACTCTTTGAGGTGTTCCAATAACTACACCTTTAGGCAGTGTGTCCCTTGTCAACATATCTGTAAAGCTCATAATTGCCTGTAAATAAAATTGACAAGTACATATGAAACTACCAATCTATGTTGATGTATGTATAATCAATATAAGATCTTAAAAATCTTAAGTCAATCCAATTTGAGTTCAATTACCTTCCCCTTATCTAGATTTGTGCCTCCATAGTCTGGATGAGGCTGCACCTCACTCACACTGGGTATTTCCTACAGGAGGAAAACAAGATAAACATATAATCTATTATATAATTTCATTAATGACAATTCAAATGAAAAGAAAGTATATAATATAAAATGTAAATGAGTGAGTGCGAAAATATATACTGCGTGCGTGTCCAAGCCAAATGAAATGGCCCTAAGGGTGCTATCAGTCACTCGTGCGAGCTCCTCCTTAGAAATCAACTGTTAAATAGACCATGTAAATAAATATTAGTACTTGATACTATCTCTTATTAATATTCATTTAAAAAAAATGCAAGTTATGAAATTACAACTTAAATCTTACCTATGTCACTATTCCAGCATCTCCATCTCTAGTAGGAGAGGACTATGTAGGGTGCGCTCCACTCCCCTATGACTGATCTATAATGTCTACATCATGGAGGTCATAATCAGAAGTGTCCAAGGGATGCTCGGTGGGTTGTACAAAAGGACCCATGCATATCTAGTGGCACATAGAGCAAGCATGTGGCACACAAATATGTGGACCTGAGGAGGATGATGCAGCAGCACTCGAGCTTTCGCCAACATAACCAAAATGTGGCTGAGCTACTGTAGAAACATGCAAAACCAAATGACCACTCAAAGAGTGAATAGCCTAAATAGTCTGTGTGGATGCATCCTCGATAATCTCTGGGTGATATATTGGAGGTGGCAGAGGAAGGGGAGGAAGGGCAGGAAGGGGAACATTTGGGCATGGGACTACTCTAACTACCTCTGGTCTATCATGGGGCATACCTCCATTAATGCCCTGGAAGGGTTTAATGTCAAATTAATTGACATGATGCCCTAACACAAACTTAGCATATAATTTTTTAATAAAGCAAAATGGTATGTTAGAATTATTGTTCAGTGGTTTATCAAAAACCATACACCAACGATCCCAAAAGTTAGCTACAATGTCCCTATGTATGCACCATTTTATGGAAAGTTTTGTTCTATTAACATTCACTAGCAAACCAGTGCGGCGATCAATGAATAAAGAGGCTATTTGGGCTTTGGTTATTTGAAGATCTTTCAGATCATCATAAGACAATCCACATCGATAATACTCCCTCATGTTTTCTCACCACGAATAAAAGGAATTATGTTGGGTGGAGAGGGTTTCTATATTTTTAATTATATCTTTCAATGTGTTTGTCATATCTCTCAATCGAGGCATTGTCTAATAAATCTCATGAATGCCCCTCAATTGCCCCAATTTTTCACCAATTAAGTCTTCAATTGGTGGCTGCGAAGGTGGTGGAGCATTTGGCTATGGAGGTGGTGGAGCATTTGGCATTTGTGGATTTACATTTGTAGCCATAATACCTGATTAAAGTTAAAAACTAATTAAACTAATTAAAATTACACAATATAAATGAAATTATTGTAAAAAAACCCTAGTTTTTAATAAAAATCCAAAAAAACCATACTTTTTCACAAAAATCAATAACAAACTCTTGTTTTTGATAAAAATACATCAACAACACTAATTTTTAATCAAGATCCATTTCAAAACATTAAGTTTTAATAAGAAAACAATGTAAACTCTAGTCTTTTAAAAAAATCAATACAAAACTATATTTTTGAATATTTTTTCATAAAACCTACTTAAACTTAACAAAATCTATTGAAAAATCGATTACAAGATCGAAAAAACAAAATACATACCTTTCAAATTGGATATCGGATCAAAATGGATATCGGATTTGGATTTCACCTCTTGCGCCCACGTCAAAATGTGAGAAATGAAATTAAAGAGTCGGTTGTTTTTTTATATACAACTTCCACAAATCCGATATCCGATTTGGATCGGATATCCGATTTGTGGAAACTACCTTTGGTTTTTGGTTCGGGTAGAAGTATTGACACCCGAACCTAGAAAAGTCAACTAGGCCATTTCCGCATTTTTGAACCGATTCAAAACATGATTTTTTCTCATTGCCACTTTTTGGTCCATCAAAAGCCTGCACATACCCTAATAATCCCAAAATCATTTGGTTCTCACAAGAAGCTCAATACCCATATGTTTTGAGTTCAGAAAAATGTCATACAAGGAAAACAATGAAATACAGTGACCTTACAATACCCAGATCAACTAAAGAATAGCTATGACCTAGAGGAGTCTTAGGTTCACAAATATTTAAAAAGGCCGAAAACCCACATGGGTTTGTTATTGAAATATCAAAAGCAAAGAAACAATATGTATAATGTAGGTTTTCCTTAGGAGAATTCATTTGTTAGCATATAATGGTCACGACCTGAGAAATAAGATCACATCCTTTTTCAAGTTGAATCCTATAGAAGCATCAATGGCCATGGATTTCACATTTTCCTACTCAAAACCTAGATTTCTCATGGCGGTTGGTCGAAGAGGTTGTTTTCCTCTTCCTAAATCAGCCAAGGTCAAAATCCCAAATGAAAGAGATTAGGGTTTTTGTCTTGTTTTGTTCTATTTTTCCCTAGGTCGATAGTTTGGGCTTTTGGTCACATTCATTTTAATATCTCCATGCCGATTGATGCCTTCAAGATATTTAATATGTCCTATTAAATGTTTCCTAGGTCGAATTCATAAGCCACAACCTTTAATACCTTTTGGTATTTTTTTGATTGCCTTAGCATGTATTTTATATATTAGGTCTTGTGCTCTAGGCAAACATTTCATAGTCTTTGGAGGGAAAAGAATCATAAAATCTTCATATGCCCTTATCCATCATTCCCTAGGCCAAATACATGCCTTATATTTTTGGGGCAAAATCTATGGCTATAGGTTCTAAAATTTATTATGATGTTAGGGAGATCATATAGGCCTATGTTTAGGGTTTATTATTTTTAATGGTTTTTATAGAAAATCATAGTAATAGAAGCATTAGGTTTCATTATTTTATTTTTTCAAAGAAAACAATATGATATTTGATTTGCAAAATAAAAATTATTGGAGTCTAATTATTTCAATATTCTGTAAAAATAAAAGCATTAGTTTAATTGCAAAATATTGAAATAATTAAAGTCAAATGATAAGATAGGCCTTTACTTGAAACTTAAAACTTCAAACATTTTAAAGCAAAGATAAAGATTTTTTTTATAAATTGTTTTTATCTTTTTCCATTTTTAGTAGTTTTATGAAAGCAGATTTTCTTCCTGGGCAAAGTCAGAAAGAGATAACTAAATTGGGTTTGTTTTTCCATCTTTTGAAGTATATTAGGATTTTTTTAGAAGCTTTTTAGATGGGCATGCAAAAAGTGTGAGGTTTCCACTTTTATTATATAGTATGATGCAATTTTGGATGCTTTTTGTTGGGATTTTCTTTTGAACTCAGATTAGGGTTTGGAGAGATATATTTAGGAGAAAAACTTAGGGTTTTTCTTAGTTCAGATTTTTGCTTCTCCCTCTCTTGTTCATGAAGAGAGTCTTGTAAGAAATTTTGTACTCAGATTTTAGGAAAAATACTCTTTCAGTTTCAATAAAGCAGTAGATTTCTTCTTCTCATTTCTTGTCTCATTTCATAATAGCAATTTGATGTCTTTATGATTCAAATTTGAATCCTTTTATGTCTTGTTGTGAATTTGTTGTTCAAAATTGCATAGTTTTAGGTTGTATGTTGTATTTATTTATAGATCTTCATGCAAATTACTGATGAAATTATGTGTCAAATGAGATTGTGAGAGCTATTGTGACAGAGAAATTTATGTGAGTAGTGGTGTCTAAATCTCATAATTTTTTGGTAAATCATCTGTTAGATTTAAGTTATCTTTTCAGTTATCTTTCTACCCCTCTTCCCAAAAAATTACTTAGAGTAGAAAGTTTCATTCGGAGAACTAGCTCACTCTGGAGATTCTCTCTTCAAATAGATCACCCACATCTGAAGAGTGTTTCCATGTTTCAATAGATAGTTGAATCTTATGCAAGCTTAGCATAGGGTGCATATCTGATTGATAACAATTCTCTCTACTTCTTTCGCATGTCCATTCATAAATTCATGTTGCATATCGATATCATATGGTTCTCAGCTATAATATTTGTTCCCTTGAACCCATAATTATTTCAATCTCATGACTATGTTTTTAATCTTTTAATGTTGGTTGAATGTTGAATATATTGATCCTAACTCTCCATTCATAAATCCATATCACATATATATGTATCTAAACGAAGATGCACACAACACACACATATATCTACATTTATACTTGTTGATACATGTAATTAGATTTAAAATTATACGTACATATATTCTCACATGCATTGAAAAGTATAGGTGTAGATATCTATGTATGTTATCCAACTCAAGATACAACCCAACACTAACAATGCCTTATTGAAAATAACATAAACTGCTCAATTACTTTGGTAATTTTTAAATGAAATCTATTATTGCAACCCTCGCCAATATATAAAACCCATACATAAAACAATTTTTTCGTGACAAGTTCTGCCAAGTGATGTTTATTTCCTGTGCTTAGGAAACATACATATATATCTAGGTTTAAACTTATATATAGTTGTTCTCTCATGTATTGACAAGTTTAGCTATGGATATCTATGTATGTTTTTTTGCAAAAAACCTTGTCATAGTGGTGGCTCACAATGTTGATATCAGCTAAAGCTACAAAACAACAGTCAACAATGCCTTTTTGAAAATAACATAAAGGTGCTAGCAAGAAGTTGAGTCCACTTTTTGACCAAAAAGTGGAAGTGTTTTCCCTGATTTTCAGAGTTTGACACATTTGACCTTAAAATTTGAAGCACTTAAAGATGAAATCTTCAAAAAAGTCACTAATCATAAATGTAGTACTCAGAGTCTAGTTTCCAAATATGTAATTTATTTCAATACCCTAATTGTACAAATTGAGTTTCAATAGGCTTTTGTAAAAACCACTATTTAAAAGTCTTTTTTTTTTACCATACCATGCACATGTACGAAATCCATATTTTTCTAAATCCTTTTGGGAAAAGACTTGTGACTCACTAAAGCATGTCCTGGATATTTTTTTGTAATTTTTCATTGAATTTTTTTTTTTGTTAATTT
>CM021100.1:867513655-867544172 GCA_007115665.2 Sequoiadendron giganteum | reverse complement strand
GGAGAGTGGGAGATGGAGAGAGGGAGAGGGAGAGAGAGTGAGAGAGTGAGAGGGAGAGATGGAGAGGGAGAGGGAGAGAGGAAGAAGGAGAGGGAGAGATAGAAGGAGAGGGTGTGAGAAGGAGAGGGGACAGTGAGAGAGAGAGAGGGAGAGTGGGGGGGAAGGGAGAGGGAGAGTGGGAGAGGGAGAGAGGGTTTAGAGTTGAGGGAGAGAGGGAGAGATAGAAGGAGAGGGAGTGAGAAGGAGAGGGGAGAGTGTGTGAGAGAGAGAGGGTGATTGAGTGAGAGACTTGAGAGAGATAGAGGTGGAGAGAGCAAGAGGGAAAGAGATAATATTTAAATATTTTATAAATTGGTAATATATATATTTAATTATTTATGGATTAACTAAAATATTGAAATAATATTTAAATATTATAAATTTAATAATATAATATATATTAAATACATAATTCGGTAAGATATTACCATAAATTGTATATTAAATATATTACATTACAAACTTTATTGGATATTATATATATTAAATTATAAACTTAATTGCATTTTTAAATAATATATTAAAGATTTTATAAATTGTTTTAAAACTCATCTAAAAGATATCATATATCAAATTCAAATCCGATATCGGATTGAAATCGGACATCTGATATTCTGACACAAAATTTAATGCCTTGGTATTAAGCTTGGCATTAGGCTTAGGATTTCGTTCGGACCTACCAATCCTAAAAGTCAACATGTAAAACGTGTTTAAGAACTTACCTTGTTTTTCCAGACTTCGTCCATGTGGCTGATGACTTTTATTTTATGTAAAATTGATAAAATGAAAAGGGTTTGTAAAGGAGCTTTTTAGCTTTCTACTAGTATAAATTATATTTTCTTTAGAATCTACTAAATAATAATTATTTATTTTTTATTAAAATTACGACTAAAGTCCTGATTGATAGTCTGATAGAAAAACATCTATAACTTTCAAACGGTATCATATTTTTTGAATCCAAAACATGCATCACATTCTATGCTTCGCATACTATAGGATTAAAAAATAAAATGAATTCCATTAAGTTTTGACCAAGTTAAGGTGGTCAGACATACGAGTTTTAATATTTTAAAAAAGTTGTAATAACAAATTCATAATTAATTATTTATTTGAAAAAAATTACAAAAAAATATGCATCACATCCAGACATGAGTCCTCTACTTATATCTAAAATTTTATAAAAAAATATTATGATTTTATTATGGTTAGGGTGGTCAGACAGACACCTACTTTTTATTTTTTCCTTGAAATTTTAGTACAACTGCATTGAAATTTCAAATTTTCACCAAATAGATTTTTTTTTTACAAAAATTAACCTAGTAGTTTAGAAACTACATTCAATTTGCCACGGATTCTATTCTTACATATTTTTGAAATAATATAGATAACTTATTCAAATTTTTATGTCAAGTTGCCCAACTCTAATTTTCTGAATTTTCATTGCCACTTAAGGACTTGTTTTTTCCATGATGATCCTGCACATACCCATTACATCTTTTCTAAAGGTATTTGTACTTCCTCCAACCTCTGGGGTCGACCCATAATTTAAAAATGAGCATCTTTGAAAAAAACCCACGTGGGAATTCTATATTATAAAGAATAGGATCTTTTCTGGCCATGGACATGGTTGTAACTCTCTTTTTTGTATCGATATTTGCTTGGGTTTGATCACACTTTTCCTGAATGAAAGCATTTTAGATTCAAAGGTTTCATTTTTATGGGGTCTCTAGAGCTTCATGGCCACTGCCAATACTCATTATTTCCACCATTTTGAAGAGCATAAAAGCTCACAACTCTCTATTTTGATGGTAATTTACATTTTAAGTTGAAACCCCAAAATGGGTTTTCTATTTTTAAGAAGGAAACTACTCTTGAGGCTATGACCATGGCTGTAGTTCTTGTTTTCCTAAAGAAAACAACCACCATTTGATGAGACATGAAATTATGCACTCAAGTTATTTCTCCTTGTATCAACTGTATATGAACATAAATGTTTGATGTTCATGTAGCTCTATACTATAGCTTCATGCTACTCTTCATGCATTTTAATAAACTCTATGAAATAGTTGTAACTAATATGAATATTGTCCAATAATACAAAAAATATATTAAAATGAATAGAATTTTCCATGATGTCTTTGAGGTTTCTCAAAATATTTCAATTTGTAGCTTTAATTTATGAACTCATATGTATGTCTATTCACTTCTTTAAACAATGAAAACACCTACTACAACTGTGAATGAACATCTTGAAACAACATGATATGATAGAAAAATGTACTCAACTTTGACAGTGTTAAAAAGATCTTCAATATGGAAACTGATGCATTTCATTTCGTATCTAAATTCCAATTGAGCTCATTTTTCACTCATAATCTTCACTTCATTATTCTTAGATTTGACTATTATGAGTGAACAATGGTCTTGATTGTTTTGATAGTTTGAAATGTTTTACTCTTTCTTGACTGGCTTATATGAATGTGATGATTGTATCTCTTGAATCAACCCTCATTTCTATGTCGAGGGGCAGCATGTCGAGATCTACCCTTGTGGGATCTCATTTTACTCCACATAATGTTATGTAGTTGATCAATACCTGCATAGGAAACAAACAATTATTAGTATAAAACAATGAAGTTAAAAAGATTCATAATGTTGCATTTGTAGTCATCATTGTACTCCTCCATATTCATTTAGCTGATTCAATTTGTTGCAAGGAATGAATTATATTTTTGATGGTATAGCACGTACTGTAGTTCATATCTGGAGCTCTAACAGTCCCTTTTACATGATGTAGGTTTACTCAAAAGTAGTAGCAAGGATGGGACAAGTACAAGAAGATCAATTGAGGATCAAGAAACAAGCAATAATGGATATGTTTTACATTATCTTCTTCCTCCTTTTTACCTTTAGTTGTATAGTCCATTTCTTGTAACAAATTTCTTTAGCTATCTCCACAACTTGTGTGAGCGTTTAAAATTCCCTTTTCATTTCCTTTCTGAAAAGAAATGTATCAAAAATAAATCTCGTACAATTCATTCCTAAATTAAATACTATAATGTGAATATAATTGTAAAATAAATGAAAGCAATGATTATGCTTAACCATCTATGTGTTCTCTTTTGTACTTCATTTATGTTGCAAAGCACTAAGTAAACTCTGAAATTATATTCACTGAAACAATTGCATAACTGAAAGTTGAAAAATCTGATGCAAACAACAATTTAAGCACATGCATAAATTAACTAAACTTTCACTTTAAAATGAAATGAACTAATCAGCTCTGCCAATTGAGCTATAGTGAAAATTTTGCAAAAAGAACATTTAAGTAGCATTAGAATATTATAAAGGACATATATGAGAATATTCTACAGTGGGCCAACAAAAGAATATTAAAACCATAGAATCAAATGAAAAAGATTTGATTACATTTTGCATTTTAATCGTGTGCAATGTTGGATTTTAATAACCTGGAATCAAGAAAAATTATAAAAGTATTGTATAGTCGGTAGAGGACACTCATCATTGAATATTACATAGGAAATATTATAACCAAAATAAAGTTTTATGCAACTCTAATAAAATGAAAGATAACCATATGTGACATGGCTTTATGAATCCAGAGGTAGGACCACATTTAAGCAACATGAGAAGATTATAAAGCACATATATGAGAATATTCTACACTCAATGAACATAAGAAGATTATAACTAGAGAAATGAGATGACAATTTTTTTATTGCATTCTACATTTTAACTATTTACAAAAATCAAATGCAGAACAACTATGGATTCAACAGAGACAACATTATAGCCAACAAAAATTATGGAGAGATAAAAGTATGTAGCAATTGAAAAGGGAAAGAAGCAAATAACTATATTGATATTAAAAACTGGACATATCAATATATAGATAAACACATAACCTCATAGATACATGTGGAAAATGTATATACACATACACACTCACACATACATATAAACATTCAAATTTGCATGCATATACACATACAAATAAATTATAGACACATATCTACACACATCTGTATAAAGATGTTCTATGCACTCAGAAAATTCAATTGCATGCATACAACCATGAGCACAAGTATATATAAGAACAACTGTAAATACTGATACATGCGTTGAATAGGGAAACATAATTTTATAACCAAAAAACATAAAATAAAATGAGGGACATACACTAAAATTGAAACAAAACTATAAGCGACATAAACAATAGAAAACAAAAGAAATGTATCTTTTTTTGTAAAACATTATAAGTTACAGTGCATTGTCTTAATATATAACCAATTTTACAAGAAACAAAGCAATAGGATAAAAAAGAAAAGGTTTTCTAATGTGACATACATACAAAAAGGGGAAAAGGAAAGAGATATCTAGTCAATACAAACTACAACGCATATCCAAAGTCACAATCAGGCACAATTGTTTGGAATTTAGGGAAGTACCACTATTATCTCTACAAAGTCTTCTTTGGTAGAGGATATTGCAGACAAATCTAAGAGAAAAAACTTGCACTCAACTTCAAAGTTAATTCTTGCAACTTTGACTATTGTTGTTTTAAGCCTTGTTTCTGAATTATAGGTCTGAGCTTTAATAAGAATAGTGAAAATAAAATAAGTGTAGATGACACCATTGATGATAGACTGAGTATTCATTGCAATAGAAGACTCATATTGCAACATATAAAGCTCTTTTTTTGACATCTGCAATAAGCTTGTTGCAACCTCATCAAAAGCAGTAGCCCAAATCTTGCTCATGTGGTCTTCCATCTTTAGCTACAATAAATACCAGAAGTCACAATTAGGAATGGTTGTCTCACATTTAAGGTAGTACCACATATTATTGGGAGACACTTCACACTTTTTCTTGCATTCTTTGCCATTGGCCTACAAGGGACATGCAACATAATAAAATGCATCAGTTTTAATATATTTTAGTGTTGTTGCCTTGATAGTAGCCTGCAATTTTTTTGGCAAGGCAAGACAATGATCCACGATATATCCAATATTGACTTTGTCATTGGCCAAAGCAACATTTCGAGGCATTGTTCAGGAGGGCTCAATGCTAGGTGGCTAAAAATTTCCTCATTACACCAAGGCCTGTGCTTCTGTGATGTTAGGATTTATGTATAGAACACCCCCTACATATGTATTCACAATAGATCCCTTGAAATATCCAACACGAGTATTTATAATAGAAATTATGACAACCAAACCAGGAATGTACAACCTTTCCAACTCCTAACCCTTTGCTTCCCAATGTGGGCCCCAAAAATTAGTGTGAATGCAAGAGAATGACAAACCATTAATTTTCACAGTTCTTCAAATCATTTTAGATTGATCCTTTCTTTGAATAGTTGATACCTTTCCTACATGCACCACAACCCAAATAATATCAATCAAAGTGTTATTGTTGCAGTTTGCAATTTCATTTATTGGGATGAATTTAAATACATTTTTTCGACAAAAATGTCTCATCATCACAGGACTTCAATATCGAGTTTTGATACAAAATAATTTCCATGTGGTTGATCAACTTATTAAATTTCTTATCCACTTGTTCGACCACACCTTTTGACACACAATAAGTGTGACCCACTTGAACCTTATCATTATACATTTCTGCTATGTCACTAAAGCAAGTGATTCATATTTCTATTCCCTCACTGTCAATAAATTCAAATTTGAATACTTGGCCCTAACGTCCTTGTTTATTGTAAAGGTACATATCCTATTTAGTTGTCACCCAACCTTTTATTGTCCGTCTAGTTTGGTAAATATTCAAACCTTTAACGAGACTAATATTTGAAGGAGCACTATACTATGTTGGGGATGTATGAATCCCAAATTTTGAGGCTCGTTTGCATGTGGAAGGTGAGTCTGATCCCACCATTTTTTATTCTTGATCTTCAAACAAATATCTAGGTGTTCCAATTAATTTACAATTTAAAATTTTGACATCTAAGTACAATGTAACAATCACCCTAAAACAAGACCAATATCAAATATTTAAAAAGTTGGTCCCCACAAATATGAAAGCATACAACAACAAGCACAAGCAGTGCAAAATAATAGCCAACCTTGATTCATGCAGCTTCCTACACACATCATTTGTCAAGTACAAGATGGAACCTATTTTCAACACCCCTGCAAATAAATGGTCATTGTATTTTGTAGGAAAAGTTCCAATCTGCATGTGGGTTCCATCAAAGAGGACAACTTTGCAATTTTCTACTAGGCTTTGATCACCACCTATTTTTTGAAAATACATCAACTAAAGAACCGAATATGGGATAGCATCTCGAACATCAATAGATCATATCATATTCCATGCCAAGGTTGGCCTACATTTGAATCATACAAGGTAGTTTTCCTCAGCTAAGCCAAATCAATGAAATATTCAAGACGGTGACACGACTCTAGGAGTAAAAGTGGGGGAAAGAGGCACCAAAAAATGAATCAATTATTGGTATCCAATATGCAAACACATAGATAAATATAAATGGCTACAAGATCACAACAACTTCAAAATTGCATATAATAGATGAATATGAAAGGAGGGCAAGGTTGAGCAAGAAGCAAACAAGATTATTTTTTTAACTAAATATAAACAAGGAAAAACATAGCAATGTTGACACCTCTCAAAACTGCAACCCTTTTTTTTTTAACACACGGGCCACTCCTAAATGGCTAGTGAGCCAAAAGGAAAGGGAAATATAAACAACTCAAATATAAATTAGTTAGACTATATATTATAAGGACTATTAATTCAAATGAAGGATATTCACAATTTGTTGGATGAACATGGAAAAGATCCAATACAATTCTCAACAGCAAAAAGGAAAGAAGGAACAAACTTATGGGATTGGTGCCTAAGGGTTGTTCAGTAGCCTAGGGAGAGCTAGAGTCCACCAACATTGTTGGGGTTGGTCTTTTAAAAGTTGAGAGCTCCAATTCCAATGGCTGACTATGAGCTCTATGGTACAACAACATGAGGGTCGAATGTTCAATTAAAGCAACAAAGGCTGATGAGAACCCCAACCAAACACATACAAGAAATATAGAACACCAATGAAATAACAACCATTAAGATCTTCAAAACGCAACATTATCTCTCAATTTTTTTGTAGAGACATTAACAATATGAGGGAAAATAAATAATAAAAAAAAGGCTTCAATGTTTCATATGACACTTAATATATAGTCTATCATTCCAAAAATTTTGTTTCAGATTTTTTATGTTTCAATTTATTTTGTAGAGACATTAACAATATGAGGGAAAATAAATATTTTAAAAAAGCCTTCAATGTTTCATATAACATTTAATATATAATTTATCGTTCCAAGAATGCCCTATTGAGGCTCAAACAAATAACAACTATTTTCCCAAAAGAATAAACATAGGAAAGAGTATATATGAATGTTATTTACAGCTACTTCAACATGCATACATATCTACACATAGGAAAACAAAATGAAACACAACAAAACAAGACATGCTATCCACCCAACCATATTGGGTCATGCAGCATGATAGGCTCTTACCAAACTATATCAAGATGGAGAGAAAGTTGTCTTTTCTTGCCACTCATTTTATTTTTCCCAAGTGTAGATATCTACGCATGTGAAATTAGATGCAGAAAAAATTATTATATACAAATAATATTCTTATGCAACATAAAACCCATTTTGTGATTTTTTTTTTCCATGGTTTTGTTACTATGAATTCTTCTATTTTCTAGTTTTTTTCGTCTAAAACATTTTTTATTGGCTTTTTACAATGGCTGGACAAAGAAAGTAGTTGAAAGAAATCAAGTAGGAAGAGGCACATTTGGAAAACCCATTTGTAGAGAATTTCAAAAATATTCTATGTTCTTGCAAAACAACCAACCAAGAGCATACAATTTTCATCATTGCAATCAATAGTGGCATCAATGTTTCATATAACACCTAAAATACAACTTACCATTCCAAGAATGTCCCAACAAAATAAACATAGGGATCAATATGTATCAATTTTGTTTGCATCTACTATGACATACATACATCTCTGTAGATAGGGGAAATAAAATGAAACACAACAAAATAAGGAATTTTTCATCACTGTGATCAATGGTGACATCAATATTCCATATAACATTTAAAATATAGCTTATCATTTTGTACGTGAAGATATGTATGTATGTGTTGTTTTGTGGTGATCGTTGTAACGTAATAAAATAGTTAATGTTATACAATTTATGTTGTTTTCAATAAGGCATTGTTGATTGTTGTTCTATAGCTTTAGCTATATTTTTTCATTTTCGATAAGGTACTATTGAAAAAAAAAAATTTCCACATGTGGGGTTATTTTATTTTTTATACATGGGTTTGTTGTTGTGTGTTCTTTTGTTTTGTGGGTTTTTTATCTGGATCACTATTGAAACCAATATTGTTTTATTTATGGTTTGCATTTTGTGGTCATTTACTATGAATTTTGTTGTTGTCTACAACACTATTGAAAACAAAATTGTTTCATTTATGGTTTGCATGTGGTGCTGATTGTTTCTATATTAAGTGCAATAAGAAACATTGGTTTTACCAATAATAAAATATTTTGAAGAATTGGAACAAAAAAGGTTATACTAGAAACAAAAAACACAAGTGGAACAATGACTGTTGTAGTTGGGAGCCGAATTTGTTCCAAAAACATCACCAAATGGGCCATCATACATTGAGAATGAAGACAAATACCAGGAGATCTTGGACACCATAGACACTACATGATACAACTGAGAACCTCAACAATGGGGGCAATGTGCTCTATTCGCAACATAACACTTATGCACCACAAACATTACATCAAATGAATATTCATCTTCCATTTCTCAAAAAAATATCAATGATCTACCAAAATCCATATGGCCCTCCAAATTTTCTTTCAATTATTGATAAACCATTTAACTTTAGTAATGTCCAAGGTTACCCAAATCCTTACCCCTGTGAATTGATATAACTGCTAATGCATATCCCTAAGTTTCATGGAGAATGGGATGAATCAGCTTATGAGCATATGGAACGATTCTGAAATTTCATTGTCAACTTTGAAATTTATCCAGAGCATGTCATTATGAAATGTTTTTCAAGATCTATGAGGCATAGTGCAAGGGAATGGTTTAAAAGTTTGCTTGTGCAAATTATATCTTCATGGGAGGATCTGAAAGAAATATTTTTGAGATAGTATGAGGACAAAGATGATGATTATTTACATAATCAAGAAAAAGATGATGATGTACATACTCAAAGCCAAGACTCCATTATAGAATTAGAATGTGGAATTTCCCCCTTAGATACATTTTTTGACATAAGGAAATATGAAGGAGAGGATGAAAAATATCTATACAATAGGATGGTAGATATCTGTATGCAGTTACCTCCTCATCATAGGCCTACAAGATCCACATTTGTCACACAATTTGCAAGAGCATGGGAGCCTGAATCAGTTTATTGGCCAGAGTCATCAAAACAACAAGCTTTTGATGTAGTAGATAAATTTATTGATTCCATGCTTGGGACAAGATGCATGGATACTGGAAATAATAAATCTAGTAGCGATATCATGGATGCTCAAACAATGCAACAAACTAAGGAAGAATGTTCCACTAGGATCTCTAATGAATTTTTTTTAGATTTGGAAGATGATTGCAGCATAAATGATATTGGTGGGGACACATCATCTGGGAAGTACATCAACAATGCTTCAGAAGCTAAATTAGAAGAAGATATCGTGCCATCCAACAATGAACATATGGAGATTCTCTCTTGCATAACATATTGTGAAGATTAAATTGTGGATGTTGATCTACAATAGGATGATTGTTGCCATTCATATGGAGATCAAGAAGTTGGAGAAATAGCAGGAGATCTGGATGAAACATGTTCACTCAACAGTAAGCAAGTTTCAGATTTATTGACTCTTGAATACAAGAGATATGCACATAAAGATGATTCCAAAGTTTTGGGTCCAACCTACATTTGTTTTGACAGTGAAAGTAAAAATTCATATGATCCCATGTGCATCTATCATAGTGATGAAGAGTTATTTGAAGCTGATCAAAGATCTATTTGTGTCTATAAAGAGGTATGTCACTTCAATATTTTTTCCTGCAAGAGAAAGATACTGGTTTGCATATCATTGATGATGAGTGTTCAACTTTTATTGATTCAAGTATGTATAAAGAAGATTGTATGGATCAAAGGTATATGTCAATTCCAACTGGTAATATAAAATAAATGGAAAGTAGTTCTGATTTGATGGTTGTCGAAGATGCTGATGAGATAGAATTTGTATATTTCCAAAAAAAGCATTCATATTTTTATGTCCCCGTACAGTTGCAGGAGCATTCAGCAACATATGATAATGTGCAAGCCTATGAATTTTTTGTTGAATGTAGATACACTTTGTATGTTGAGGGTGACAAAGATTTATTGAATGATTAATTGCAGAGTAGTGTGTCAGGTTGAATATAATGACTTTTTGAAGGTTTTCAATGGTAGTACATGTTGCAGGGTAGGTGGAATGGATAGTTTCAAAAGAAACCTGATGAGCTTTAATCAAAACAATGTCTATGATAGAGGAAAGTGTAGGTTTTTTCTTTGGGGTGGCCTAGGGCCATCCTTTATGGTTTAATTTTTGAACCATGGCAGGTACATAGGATTAAAGATTGCTAGTGCATGGACAATTCTTAGTAATGCCTCTTTAATCAATCTCTTCCATGCATAGTAGTTTAGGATTTTCCATTTCTCCATTTTGCTCCATTTTTCATCTCTACTTTGGTTCATTCCCTACATCTTCCATTATGTTCTTTCCCATTCTTTGCTTGGTCTGCTCTCCCAAAGATATTCTCGATTCTTGCAGTGATTGCACAATCACTCATCCCCAATAGGAGCCACTGTTAGAACCTAAATTTTCCATCAAAAAACTAAGTGACTTTATTCATTTATATCTATTTTCTATCTTTTCATGAAAATTTTTATTTTATTTCTCATCCAAGGTGCTAAAATGTTTTATTTTTCATACTGCTACCTTATACCCTTTGAAATTTATATCTTTTGTTTCCTACTGCTTTACCGCTAACAACTATCAGACTATCCATGGTAGTGCGGTGGAAGGTAGGCCTGGTGGTCATTAAGCAACCACTGCTACACTACAGATAGTAATCAGACTGATCATGGTCACATGGTAATCGTCGTCAAAGGCAGACAATGGTCAATGAATCAAGAAGTAGGTGGTAGTTAAGGGGCAAGCGTAAAGTGCTTACCACGCCACCACACACGGTCTAAACATAGGCCGTGGTATTGCGGTAAGCCACCAACGTGGGAACAACTAGTAGACAGTCACCACGACATCGTGGGGGGCTCTAGAGAGGACCGTGGTGACCACGGTAGAGATTAGCAGATGGTGAAAAGAGATAGATGGTGAGATGGCAGTCAATGAATGGCTACCACAGTACCGTTGGCAGTCAAGCCAATGACCGCGGTGCCATAGTAAACAATTAGCAGGCAGTGAAGGATGGAGGGAGAAGGCCATGGAAAATTCAGCCACTGCAAAATCGCCATGGACAAAGATAAGGGCTGCAGTAGAGCGGTAAAGGGACCAGTCAAAGTTAGAGCCTCGCGATACCATGGAGAGATGAAATGTTGCCCGTGGTTGCGCAGTAACGAGTGAGAAGCAAAATTCAGAGCACTACAATACTACGGAGGGAAATTCAAAGCCCGCGGTGGGGTGGTAAAATAATAAAGGCCACGGGGAAATAAAGTGTAAAGAGCAGTAAGGTTAAAATGAAATAAGAGGTAGTAAAAATATAGAGACACGATATAAACAAAATCTTTGCAGCAGTGCGGGGAAATAAAATATCAAAGACTGGTAAAGTATTACAACAAAATCAAATGCATAACTATGTAAAATATATTTAATTTCCCGAAAGGCAACACAATTAAATATTTTAATTATTTTCATGAATGTAAACGGTTTTACCAGAAAGGTGAAGGGTTGTGACCCTTGGCATTTACTGTATAAATAATTAGAAAAAATCAGTTGCAAATGAGGAGATAGTAGTAGTTAGACTATAGGAGTTAGATTTTTTCTAGAAAATGGACTGGGGAATGTAAATAATGATAGGGCCTTTCCTAAAATAGAATTAATGGAGATAAATATTTTAATTTGTGATATTATTTTTGTGTTTAGTTGTTGTGTTGTATAAACTCATATTCTCTATTTTTCTTGTCTCCAACTCGAAGTCTTTTAATCATTTAAATCAGCATATCAAGTATATCTTTGATTTATCAAAATGCACTCTCATTTTGTGTGATTTAATTAATTGGTGTCTGCAAGTCAGAATTAAAATCTTTTAGTAAGTCACAATGGTTTTAAGATTTATTTAGGATTGTTGAATTAGAACCTAATAAAGAAACATTCCAACACTGTTTATGAAAGTCATAGACTTAGTAAAGTTTTATGCCAGCCATAGAATTTTCAGAGTGCCTAACAACAAGAGTTAAGCCAATAAGAGGAAACACGTATCATTTTTTGACTCCATTGCCCATGTGGATAGAAGGCACTGATTTGCCACAACCCAGAGATACAAATTTATATCAAATAATTTATTCAAAAAAATTTCATTTTTGCAGTAGGATTAGGAGTAGTTGTAGTGATTCTATCTGTCCACTTCCCTTTGCCATTGTCGGTAGATTGTTTCATAGGAAATACATCTTAAATCTGCAACACACACATAGGTGTACCCACCTAGGTTTTGTAGAGCCTAAAGAGCAGAAGGTATAATTGCATCAGTTGGCCTTGTACATTGGCCAAAAGCGTTGTGAGAGCTTGGAAACCTCTCGTGGTTTAAACCTACATTTTCAGACCCAACACCTTCGTGACCCCATTCTATTAGCACAAAATCTCATGATTATTCTTGAGAATAATAAATTTACTCATGTGTATATAAATAATAACAAAGTGGTGAATGTGTTTGCTAACCTTGGTGCATTTACTCCAAGTTTGGTTATCTGGGATAATATCTCTCATATCCCTAGGCATGTGTGTAACTTAATTTATAATGATGTCAAAGTACTACAGTAATGAGATTGAGCTAAATTCCTCACTAGCTCTCTTTGTCATGTACCACAGATTTTAATTATGATAAACCACCCTCTTTGTGCAATCTTTTCATAAGTATTTATATTCTTGGCCTAGGAATTCTTCTCAACGTTTCTACAAAAATCCTTCTTTTTCTTTGTTGTTTGTGAATTACTTCATGGGGGTGATCTAGTCCAGGATAAACTCACCTTTTGTGAGGATTTGAAGAATGATAGGGATGTTTGGGCTACTCAACAATGGGGTAAATTGGCCTCGTATGTGGAGGGAATGAAGGGGAATGACCCCAATTTTTTAATTGAGTTTGTTAATTCCTAGAATGCAAGAATTATCACCATTGGTGGGTGCTATGTCCTTCTAAACATTGAGTTAATTGCATAGGTCATGCAAATTTCTCTAGATGGTGCTTGCATCCCTTGGAAGTCTAATGGGGACTACTAGAAAGACATGGAGAGGTTCCTGAAGGAGGGAAAAAAGGTTAACTGGCTGAAAAATGGTTTCAATAGAGTCAACCTCCTCGAGGTGTGGATAAAAATTGTGGAGGTTCTTATGAGGTATGTCACATTGGAGGGTTGCTTTCATCATTTTCATGCCCATCTCTTTCCCATGTTAAAATATTTCATAATAATTTTAAGATGAACTTCGCTTTTTAAGTTCTTTCTTCCCTTGAATAGTCCATCAAGACTCTTCAGTGTAAAAGTAAAAACTTCCCCATTCACTAGGGGCTAATTTTTTCCTTTTCCATCACCAAGATTCTCTTTCCCCCTCATTGGCCTCTATTGAAAGGAAAAAAAAATATTCATAATTATCCCAACCCCTCTAAGGGACCCCTTTCCGCAGTTTGTGCCTTGGAGGAAACCTGACCCACCACTCAGAAAATCATTAGGGCATGGGGTAAAACCCCTGTCCCCAGGGAAACCACCCCTTACCCCAAAAAGTGTGTTTCTTTCCCCAAAAGCACCTCCATTTCTACCTTTGTCTTTGATAATTCAACTAACTTGGATGATGAGTCATGGAAGCCCACCCTTGGAAACTCTCTCGTGTAGTCCCCTATTCATGAAGATGTGTCTGATGTTTCTAAACCCCCTACCAGTAAGCCTCCTAGCCCTCAAAGATGCCCCAAAATTTGTATTAATCTAGAAGGGACCTTCGAAGAACCCATTTTAGATAATCAAATTTGTGCCTCTTATGTCCCCCTTTGACATAAATTGGATGAAATTTTTGGTGACTTTTAATGTCCAAAATGAGATTATAGCTTTTGGCTCAACTTATTACCGTGAAGGAAAAAATTGAAGTGCTATAAAATAAGGTGCTTAAACATCAGGTGTCTTGGCTAAGAGAGGTCAAGGATGATGATCATTGGGATATAGTTTCATCCCTCGCCAAGTCTTTTAAAAAATGGGATAATTTGGAGGAGGTGACTTAGCTCAAAGCTCTAGGGGTAATGGAGGAGGAAAAAGTGAAATTATAGGAGGATATTTCCACTATTCACAAGAACTAGGACAAAACTATGAAATATCTCCAAGATATTTTTCCAACAAGAAATCAAGAACAGTCATGGGAAAATGGTGGTTGAGGTTGTTCATTAAATCATTCACTCACAAAAAAATGGAAAGAAAGAGGGAATCTTTTCTTAGCCCAGTATCAAGGAGATGCAACCTACTCAAAAGGGGCTCTTGTCATTCAATGAGAAATTCCACTTCCTTGATAAGGAGTGGCAGGCCATTAGTAGTCTTAAGATTCTAGGTGACCAATAGTTGTTCATGTTAATAAATGTTCTTTACCTAGTTAATTCATTCACTATGGAATTAGGGGACATATTCACATGTTAAGTTTACTTAGGATATAAGATTCTTTCTAGAAGTCTTAGTTGAATTTTCTAGAACTTATCTTATCTAGCTTTATTGCATGATTCCTAGGTAGTTAGTTGTCTCATGTTATAGGATTAAGACATTTTTGATGATCTTGTCTAATATTATCTCCTACCTTTCCTTTATAAGAAAGGCATATCATGTACATTTTCATATTCAACCAATATTCAACTTCCATTGTTGAAGCAAGTATTCTTACCATTTTCTCTCTTGTGGAAGTTATTTTGGTCTAGCAACTATTCCCGAGGGTGTTGGTGAGTCACAATTAACTCCCACATGGTATTAGATCTCTAGTGTTGTAGAATCCTTTCAAAATATGAGGGTTTCATGTTGGCTTGAAGATTTTATTGGGTACATTTTTGGGGTTTCAAGGACCTCATAGTTGAATCTAAGGTGTCGAAGAGAGTTAGGTTTTCCTTTCGTTTTGTTTTTCTTGATCTATGAGGGTTTAAATTTTTTTGAAGATTAGTAGATATAGGAGGTCACTAATTTTTTGGAGCACTTTGGGCCCAGATCGACATCACCATCACATTTAGAAGGCCGATCAAACAAATTTTGTCTGTAAATTTGTCCATTTTTGGTAAAGTTATTTTTGGGGAAATTTTTTTCCTCGAGCAAGCTATATGACCTCCCAAGTAGTACAATCACAACTATTTCACAAAAAAATATTTAGAAAAATATTTTTTTTATCAGAAAAAAATTGGGGGAATTTTTTTTATTTTAATCAAGAAAATTTTCTATGGCTTTATAAAGTTTTTTTGGACAAAATATTTTTAAATCTTTGTGAGTTTTTATAGATTATGAGTGAATATTATAAAATCTACAACTTGTACTCTAAATATTTCATACCTACATAGGTTAGTGTATAGCCCTTTGTAGATTCACCAGTGTCACATTAGGTCGCATGGTAATTGACAAAGTTTTTTAGCATCTATATTACACCACATATTTTGAATATTCCAGCGGCCTATTTTCAAAGGGAATTTTATATATATTAAAAATATTTTATTATGCATTGTTTAATTTTGGATCATCAACCCACATCAAATCCTTGGTCACTGTGAAGACCGCTATCACATTATTTGTCCATAGTGTTTCGTCATGTCCATTGTCACATCAAATCTTTTCTCTCCATAGGTTTTTTTAAATGTTGGTAGGCTTATATTTTGTAAACTAAAGTTTTGGTTTAAGATAATAAATTCACATTTTCTACTTGTTCATAGCTTTGTATTAAAATTTTTATAAAATTTGTTTTAATATTGTCAACCCCCTTATACCTACTTTTGCCACCTTTATTGTCATTCGTGTCTTCTCTACTACCACCCACCCACCACCACTAACAGAAGGGGTTTTTAATTTTTCTCCTGCAAGCTGCATGGTCACATGGGTGACCAGATCTAAGCTCCAAGTGCATAAATTTTGTGCTTGTTTAGCTTTAGTTGTGCTATTTTTGCCCCCAAGTGCCCAAAATAGGGTGTTTTTTTCAAATTTTCATAACTTTCGCCCACGGAGGCCAATGTTTTGAAACAAAATATCCTAGGAAAGCTAGCGATCTCAATTTCCTAGTGGTGTAGTTATTTTTTACAAATTTTTATATTTTATGGAATTTTTTTTTTTATTGAAGTTAGATATTTTGGCAAATGGTCAGCATTTCCCTCGAGATTCGTGACATGGCTTAACCACCTCCCATGGATCTGTTAACTTTGGTATTTGTATCGAGCATTCGATCTTTTGGTGCAATGGAAACTATAGGGCCAACAAGTGGTTATCAAAGCCAAAGGTGTCAGGTTCGAATCCCCTCGGGTAACGTTGAGGGGGATATCGTCATTTTTGGCTTCCGAGCTCATAAATTTTTGCCACAATCTTTGATTTTCGTGATTCTTGCGATGTTGGAATGGTATTAAGGAGCCTATTCTATCCATCAATGTACTTTTTCCTATATTTTTTCCACATATATTATTATTTCAGATTTTTCTCAGTGGGTGTATTGAAGGATACTTGAATGTTTTGGCAGTTGGGAAAGTTTTTTTTTGATCTTTGTACTTCATTTCATTTGTATTATAAATGTTAATCACATATTGTATCATTTTAGAAGTATATTATCATTGTAATCATGGGTTATACAACTCATCCTTTCATAATAGTTCTGACTAGGGATAATTATGAGTCATGGAAAAAAGGCATAATAAAAAATTGTAAGTGGCTAAAAATTTTGCCACATCATTATGGACTCATTTGTAAACCAAAAAAAATATATAAGAAATATGTTTGGGGTCATAAGAATGATCATATCATAGGATTGATTGGTTCTAGTTTCAGTCCATGCATCTTACATGAGACTTATCATAAGATATTCTCAAACATATCATTCCCACACATAGTTTGGATAAAATTTTGAGAGATTTTTGGTGATCCACATAAGCCTCCATTCCCAGATGATCCTAATTTAGATTGCTTAATTCCACTTGATTATGTTGATAATGTACCCTATGATGATGCAACCTTAGAGGATATTGAGTATGATGCAGAACTTGAGCATCTTCATGATCCAAAGACTTGTCCTATAGCTCCTACTTCTCTAGTTGAGATCAGAAAATCATACTTTGTTGATGATTCATTGAGTACGTCTAGTGACTAATTACAATATGTATCTAATAGTCTTCCTGATTTGGATTTCTATTTGATAGAAATTGCTTCTTTGTTTGTGAAGTCTCACATTTTATATTTGGAAGAAACATTTGAGGGTCTATCTCTCCTATTTGATGATAGTCGTGGATCACCTATTGTCACTTCATGTTTTTCTTCAAAAAAATTTCAAGATCAGTCCCCACTTGTTCTTGGTTTGTCACAATTTGTTGTTATTGGGCATGTACCTGATTGGTTTGTGTCATCACCTTTATCATCCAAGAACTTGGAAATACATGAGAAGACAAACTCTTCATACATATGGATTCCACTTCATACCAATTCCTATCTAGAATGGGAAGCATTTCTGTAGTTCTACTCGGTGTATCTTCTTCCCAAGGGGGGAAACATTATTTGTAGGAATTGGATTATATTTTTTCTTTAGACATTAACCATCTTCGCAAGTGATTATATGTTTTTGAGGGGATATCTTGTCTCTCTTTTTCCATCTTATGGGGTGTTATTTATTGTATATACATGATGGGTGTAGTCCTTGGGAGGTATTATTGAGTCCTCCACACATTATGTTTATGTTGTTTTATTTTTCTCTCTTTTGGAGAGGGTTTTTTCCCATTGGGTTTTCTCCTTTTCTCCATTCGTGAGAGATTGCATTTTCATTGTAAATTGGTACCTAACATGACCTAGTAGTTGAGACCCATCTCCATCTTTATCTTCATCTTTAAATAGTTTGCATAATAATATTCCCCCTAATTTACACTTAAGGGGGTATTGGTGTGAATAAATGTCTTGTACATAGCTAATTCACTCACTAGGTAATTATATGACATATTCACATGTCAAGTTTACTTAGTGAAAAAAAAATCGGTGCTCTTATTTTGGGAGATAGAACTAAAGGGGGATTAGGGTTCTTCCACCAATTTCATTCAAGTTTCATTCAAGGAAACCTTAGAGATCTCAATCTAGGGATGGAAATGAGGGAAAGAGATCTACAATAAGGTGTCCTAAGGGTATGATTAAAGTCCAAAAGGGGTTTCACCACCAAGAAAGAGGCTTGGAAAGAAAGGTATGAAATGTTTAACATGCAAGCCTAACTAAATGACCTAGGAAATGAAACTAAAAATTAGAATAATGAACTAAAAATG
Organism: Sequoiadendron giganteum; assembly: GCA_007115665.2. Lineage (NCBI taxonomy): Eukaryota > Viridiplantae > Streptophyta > Pinopsida > Cupressales > Cupressaceae > Sequoiadendron > Sequoiadendron giganteum. The sequence continues at coordinate 867,525,316 of CM021100.1, read as the reverse complement.
AATAGAAAGGTACTTCAAAGAAATATGTAGACGAAAAAAGTCCCAAAACCCTAAAATAGTGACTTGTAATGCATACTAGGACTCATACACTAGACTAGGTGATTTAGTCCCAGACTAGGGTTTTAGTGTAGAAACTCAAATCTCTCAACGACTGTTCTAGATATTCTGAGATCTAGAAAAAAGGTAGTATTGGGACTCATACACCCAAGGTGGCAATTTAGTCCCATTATTAGGGTTTGGCTAGAATTTTGGTATTATCTAGTGATATCCTATAGATTCTCTCTTGTTAAATCCCCAAGTCTAAAAAACTGAATTGCAACTTGTAGGTGACTTTCCATGAAGATGATGATCTTTTGACAACTTAGAAAATTTCTTCAATCTTGTAACTTAGGACCTTCAAAAGATCTTCAAGCTCTAAACCACCTTTATCTACAATCACACATGTAGAGAGATGGGAAAAATTGTTGATTGTTAGGGAATAGGGGTTTGCATTGGTCAAATCCCATTTAAGTAATTAAACCTTATGATGAAACAATGAAACATTAACATGAAACATAAAACATGAATAATGATACCTTGAATGATGTAAAGAAATGTAAATAAAACATATAACATGAAGTGGAAATGTAAAATGTAGAACTTGATCTTGAATTAGATATGAAACATTTCTTAACTTGGATCTTCAATGCTACATCAACAACATTAGCTCAACAACATGCTTTACACACTATGCCTTTGACATGATAATGGATCTTGAATTGTTGCAACCAATGATGGAAGAATTTTCCCTTGAATGCCTTAGAAATGCTCGTGAATAATCTAAAATGATCTTGTGAAGTCTTAGGATGCTTGAATCTTTATTTCTTAGTGAAATAATGATTTGAAACCTTGTTTATATAGGCAATCCATCTAATTTACCATTTATTAGATCACAAATATCGACATTCATAAAAAGTGAATTCAAAATCTGATTTCTTGCTCAGAACCCTACAAAAGGGGTCAAATGGGATTCATACACCCAAGGTGGAATATGGGTCCCATTTGGGTAGGAATCATATGCCCAAGGTGGCATATGGGTCCCTCTAGGGCTTTTCGGGAAGAGGAAATGTCGAGGGGTTAGGATATTAGCTATATTTGTTGATTATGTTGAGATCTCAGTTGAAATAAGCATCAAGATAAATAATAAAGGGTATTAAGGATTTACTAATGATTATATGAAGGTATTAAATGCAAGAGGGTCCAAAACTTAATGCGAAGGTGTAAATAAATACACTTTACAATACTAAATTAAAGTAAAATTAGGTCTATTTAGCTTAAAAGGGCCCTAAAACTAATGTGAATGTGTAAAAGACATTAAAACACTAGATCAAGGGAAAATTAGGTTCAATTTAACATTAATAATTCCCAAATTAAGTGTGAGAAAGGGATAATTTTTCCTACACCACCTTTAGCCCTCACTTTAGTTAGAGGAGGAACTTGCTTCCATCTCACACTAAAGTAGACATTTAAGAGGGGTCTAAGTGTACCAATGTCGATGGTCTAAGATGACAAAGATCAAGGGGTTGGTCAAGCCCCTAGGATCCAAGATCCTACATCAAACCAACATAAGCACAAAGGGACACACACAAGGTGTATAATATGCAGCAAAACAAGATACAAAAACATGCAATGTCAAAGACATAAAGACGAAATGAAAAGAAAGAAAAGATGGATCAAGCTTTGACAGTTTGTCCTACATGTTGTGGATAAAATCTAAGCTATTTGTCAAAAAATTCACACTCACTTTGAGGAAACAAAATTTCAAGTTGTTTGTTAGGTGAGTATCCAAAAGGGGTGCAAAATTGATGTTCACTCTAAGACAACAAAACTTTAGGTTGTCCACTAGGTGAGTATCCAAAAAGGTGAGATGCATACGCATGTAGGTGGTATGCACTCACACACAAGAAAGTGGCTATGGGAAAGTCATGCCTAAGTTCGGCTCCCATACATACAACCATACCAAAGCTATACATCCTGATAACTTTGATAAGGCACCACAAAACACGATAACAAGATTCATGAGGCAAGTAAAGCTTCATATGCTTGATACTCATGAAAAAATAGGATGGCTCCATAGGTATGTAAAGTGTGTTATGCAAGGTTGCCATATAATAGTTATTGTAAATACAAAATAGTGTAAGGTATGTTCAAATGGATTTTTCTTAGTTCATGTAAGGTCTCTTCTGAGGGAAAATCATGATTAATGTCTCCAAGAGAGAACAATTCAAAGAAATATCATGCTCTTAGAGGTATCAATCTCACTGACACCACCAAGAAAAGGATGTATTGTAAGAATAAAGAAAATAACATGATGAAACATGAGTGTCAATGTATGCCCCCACTTTAAAGTTGTTGCTAGAACCATTGTTGTGAGAAATTGATTTAAAGTAGAAGAAGACATGAGAGGTTATTCGGAAAGCCCTATGACAATTCATATGTTCCCGAATGAAACTACACCATGAATAAGGGGTTTACCCTAAAACATGGTACATCACATGTGATCCAACTTTAAGGCATGTCATCCACATTGCAAGCATACTCATATATACAAATGGAAGGTATTCAACTAGCCAAAAGAGACAATGACAAGTGACATACTAGGACAAGGCTACTTAACCCCTCGCCCCCACTTGGTGCAGGGCAAGGGTGAGATGTGATGGTTGATGAGAAACATGCTAGAGTGAAAATCGGTATCAATTAGAGGAATTAGGTGCTCTCACGTAAGGAAGAGTACCAAAATACTTAAGATGTTAAATTTTATCACTTAAAGCCTTACATTCATTAGTAGAATGACCATGACTTCTATGATATGCACAAAATGTACTGTTGTAGTAAAATTTATTTCATGTTTTTAGAGGGAAGGATATCAAACAATCTTGGAGGAGTCTCAACAAGATAAGTACTCTCTTGATTAATAGTAGAAGATGTTCATTTATTTTTTGACAAAGATATCTCTTTCTTAGTACAATATGTCATACTTACACAAGACTCTTTAGATTGTGACATTTTATTTTCTTCTTTAAAGGAAGATGTAAAATATAGAAAACTCCAATCGTTAGTGTTTTGTGTGATGAAATTGATATTAAGTAAGGATTTCTCTATTTTTCAAAGGATAATAACCAAGACCATTAGTGTCTATTAATTCAGGATGCACTAATGTTAAAGTTGTCTTAGAATTGTTTTTTGTAATAGTGTTGACATTGAGTGAAGGCTTTTTTTTAAATTTCGAGGAACAATAATCAAGACCATTAGTATTTTAATGGATGTTATGTTCTATAGTGACACAGATACCTTGCTCTTTAGCACCACATCCTTTCCACCATACACAAGTTGTTTCATAAGTTCATAAAAATTTCCACTAAATATTTTTCATTTCTTTTGGAGTCGGTGGTTGTTCATAATTAGCTTCATCAAAGTTTGTTCTACAATATTCTTCTTCTTCTAGAGTGTTTGAGGTGGATCCTTCTGAAGGGTCTTCTAAATTTTATGTTGACATCACCACTTTGTCTTCTCTTTCCAAATTCTTTGTTTATGATCTTGTATTTTCACATGAATGTTGTGAAATATAAGGAACCCCAATCATCTTCTAATTGCTTTGTAACTTCCTCAATATGTTTTTCTTTGTCTTTATTTTGCATAGGTTCTACTTGTGTAGTTGGTGTCAATGTTTTCACAGTATTCTCCTTGCTTTTCTTAATGTTCAAACAACTATTTGGATCAGGTTCAACTTCGATTGTATATAATTTGTTGTTGTAAGCATATTTCATGACATGATGAAGGGTAGAAGGCACTACATGCATCTCATGAATCCATGGTCTTCCTAAAAGGAGATTGTATGAAAGATCATGAGGTGTAACATGAATAGGATTTTGTATTGTAAGTTTTTGAACTATAATGGGTAATTTTATCACGTCAAGCAGTAATTTCACCACGTTATCAAATCGACTCAAAGATAAAGAGGTAGGTTGAATTTTTTATTTATCCACACCAAGCCTATCAAAAAATTTTACACTACACACATTAAGTGTGTAGCCATTGTCAACAAGGGTTCACTATATCCTTGTTCCATTATATTGAACTATTTTCATGAAAGCATTGTTTTGTTTTTGCACTTCCAAAGGAGGGAGATCACTTTGGTAGAAAACAATGTCAATATTCATTCCTTGAATCATGGATGCTATATTATTTGGGTTTGCACTAGAGGGAACCACAACTTTTTGCAAGGAACTTTGAATCATGTTATGATAATAAGGGGAGGCTTGAATAAGGTGCCATAATGATATATTAGTAGGATTATTCTTTCATTGTTCAAAAAGATCATACTCTTTAACACTTTGTGGAGGAAAATGAGGAGGACCTAGTAAGATAGGTTGGGGTAATGGGAGGGATGTTGAAGGTGTTTGTCTTGGTTGCTAATTATTTCTAGTGTTATATGTACGAGAAATAATATTATAACTCGGCTACTATGAAGCATTATTCTCAGGTGGTTTGAGGATGAGGAAGGGTTTTTTTTGATTTTTTGGTCATTGTGAGGGTGGCTAAATAATTAGAGGATTCTTAGGATGTCCCACATGGTATCTAGGTGGTCCAATAATCAAGGGGATCTAATAGACATTTGCACATTCATAACCTCAGCAGTTTCAGTTTAATGTCTTTCTAATGAAGGGGAATCTAGTGTAATCTTTTCACCATCATCCAAGGAAGTCACATCACTATTGTTAAGGTTTTCATGAATCATTCATCATGATATCCACCATAGAACAATATTTTTAGGAGAATTACAAACTAGATGTTCATGAAATTTAGATATTGGTTCTTCTAAAATGACGTCATCATAAGGGAGTTATCAATGGTTGGATTTTATTGGTTATTGATAATGGTATTCTCTTGTTCAATAATTTTTTTCCTAGGGGAAGAGAGACAAGTAGGACTCTCATAACTCTCATTGGTTTGATCTTTTAACACCAAAATATCTTATTTAAAACTAGGAGAGATACTAGGAAAAGAAAAAATGTGATTGTCATGTTTAGGTGAGTGTAGGATCATGGGGATCCAATAAGTGGTGATATGACCCAAAAGTAGTTGATAAATTTTTTTATCCAAATTTGATGAAACAGAAAGGGTTTATTGATAAAATTGCCAAATTTCCACCAATATAAGATATGACTTATTTGGAATTAAATAGATAATTATCATTGACTTTCTACATGCATTCTCACTAAATTCCTAATTGATAGGTTGATTCAAAAAAATCTATAATTCTCAAATGATTTAAAAAATTTTTAATCCAAGAGATGTGACACATTCTATATTTCTCATCATATAGGATTAAAAAATAAAAATTATTTTCATCTATTTTTTGACCAAGTTATGGTGGCTAGACAAACAAGTTTTAATATTTAAAAAAAAATTCTAATAAAAATTTCATATATAATTATTTAATTGCAAAAAAATTACAAATATGTTTTTGACTCATTCAGGCATGTTTCATGTACTTATATAGAAAGTTTTAAAAAAATATATATTTTTTTCTTGTACTTAGGTTGGTCAGACATACACCTACTTTTTATTTTTTTCCTAAAAAATTTAGTACTACTACATTGAAATTTCAAAATTTCACAAAATAGATTTATTTCTTTTCCAAAAGAGGACTATTATCTTAGAAACTACATTTAATTTGACAAAATAATTGTTCTTATGTATTTTTCAAATTATGCCAATAATTGGATTCACCGAAAAAGTAACCCTTCTACTTTTTATGGCTTGTTTGGGCCCTCCTTGTGATTTAGGCTTAATCTTGCCTTGATTTAGTGTTGTAATGTGATTGACACATTCGCATTAGGCCTTGGGCCCTTTTGAAATAATGTTTTAATGGCACCTTGCTAAAGTGTTGTGAAGTGTTGTAACTCATTTTCACACTTTTATAGGGTTTTATCAAATAATTAAACATAATAAACTTATTTTTAATCAAAATTAACCTTAATCTTGTCTTATTTGGGGTGTTGTAAAGTGTTGTAACACACTTTCACACTTCTCTAGGCTTTTCATTAATAATTGGGACTTCTTATGCTTTAATTGGCCCTATTTTGCATCCACAAGCCTCATTTATTGTATCTTTTTTAGGATAATCCTAACACCAACCAGTAACCAATCTTAATTCAAGTGTTTCTATCTTGTGTGGCCCAAATTTAGGGATTTGAGAATCATTCTCCACCTTTGGAGAATGAGTCCCACCTAGATATTTTGGCCCCGAACTGGTTTTGACACATTTCTAAGCACTTTTCATTTTTGTTTCCATACATTATGCCTAATGGGACTCATTCACCACCTTTGGTGAATGAGTCCCATGTAGCCCAAATTAAAATTTAATTCAAATTTCCAATGAGATTTTATTCTCCTAGATCTGATTTCGGCTTGTAGTGTTGTAATTTTGGGAATTCTTGCATAATTGGGTATAAATACAAGATTCTTTCACTCATATTCTCACCTAGCAAGTTTACAAGTCATATATCATTTAAGAGATTTCACAAGATCATTTGAGCATTCACAAGCGCATTCAAAAGGAATTCAAGGGTAGATTATCAAACATTTTAGAGCAGCATTCAAACCATACAATTGTGATGTAAGGTTTATGATCCATGTAAGTGATTAAAGAAAGATCAACATCAATCAATCAAGAGTAAATAACGTCATTCATTACAGCCGTTTCAAGCATATTTGCAACATTATATTGCTAGGATTTGATGAGTTGCAACATTTTTATTTCATCATTCATCATTCTCTATTCATGTTTTATTTCATTTCAAGGTTTAATTACAAAGGGCTTTGACCAAGGTAAACCCCTATTCACTAACCCCACAAGATTTTCCCCTCTCCTTTGTGTGTAATTTACAGGGTTACATTCCAGATTTCGTAAGGAGCAAAGTTGCAGAAAATTTGTCAAGTGATCAAAGTTGCAAAGGTTGTCATCAAGCCTTGGATAAACTTGGAGAAAATCTACAAGTGGTACTTTTGAAGTTTCAGATCCGAAAAATAGTCGAGAAGAGTAGAGAAGGCTAAGAGGAACAAAATCAAATTCAATTTTTTTATTAAAGCAGAAGTGAATTGATTCACCACAAGTGGTGAATGAGTCCCACTATATAGGCTTGACAAAGATTTTTACACATCTGGATACCCTTTTGGTGAAAACCTATTCCTACACATTTTCCAAAAAAACTAGAATGATTGACCCAACTTGGAAAAGGAGTCCAAATCAACCTTGACAACATATTTTTCAGTGATTCTGACCTCCATTCTACCTTCTACAATCTCCTAGGTGCACACTTTTTTTTTTATATCTTTTTGTTGCATTTTATTCATCTTTCCAAGTCATTTGAGATTAATTTGCATTGAATTAGAGTTTTTGCATCACAACTTGCATTTCATTATATTTTCCAAGTCTAAACTTGGTGGTGAACTCCTCATTAGATTACATTCAATTCTTAAGAAAACCCTATTGCAAGATATCTTTCTCTTTCACATTAAGATCTCTAGGGTTATCCTTGAGTGGAATATTTTTGAAAGTGGGTGTGATAGAACTTAAGCATCCTATCCACCATTTTCATAGGTTCCAATAAACTATTCATTTTTTTATGTCATGTTGTCTAGCTCTATTTTTCTAAATTTTCATTGCCACATAAGAGCCTAGTTTGGACCCCCATAATCTTGCACTAACCCATTTATCTATCATTTCATCCACTTTCACTAAAAAAATCTCACTAGAAAGGGATGAATGGAGACTAGGTAAGGTGATGCTTATAAATGTTTTTATGATCTCATTCTCTTGTGCCATAGTATCATCCCAAGGGAGACAAGGAGAAGGACAAATAATACTTTCATGATTCTCAGTGATTGCATCTTCTTTCACCAAGATACCTTCTTCACTAATATGATAGGTATTAGGAGAAGATAAACTATGATCATCATGGTTATCTATGCTTTAATCCTTTTCTATCATATTGTTGATGCAATATTTTTCATATAGTAGCAACCTTATGGGAAACTTAGCTATTGGGGGACACTATGCACTAGCTAAGTAACCTCCGAGATTTTGTCGAAGTCGGCTCTTCATTTAATTTTTGAAGAAAAAGGTAAAGGAGATGCAGGAATGTAAAAATTACACTACAGGCGATGCGCCAAAGTCTTAGATGAATTTCAAAAGAGCACAGTGCAAAAATGCAAAGGCTCGAACCACTAAATTACTGTTAGCTAAGTTAATTTTCACCACAAGCATTTATTGTGTAAAAATACCCTCTAATTTGTATAATGTAACCAAGTATAACTTTATCTAAACACAGAAGAGTTAGAGAAACATGATCTGCATTTATTTCGGCTATGAAAGTTTACAGAAACTGTAGAATAGTCATTCATACAAAATAAAGAGAAAAGCATAGGTCAATAGTTCTAACAACTGCTTTGAAACAGAAAGGTCGAAGTTATTTGGCATAGTCCAAAATCTTTTAATTGAAAGCAACTATTACAAAAGGCCTACTTCTCAGTGCTTGAGTGTTTTTTTCTAAACTTAATCAACCATCCTTTAAAGAAAACAAGGCCCCATTTATATGGCCATTGCACTGCCTAGAGACACATCATTGAACAGACCACATGCAGCAATCCTCGGCCTAGATCATCTCGAGTCGCCATAGCAAACATTGATCGGCCAACAACACACCAGCAAGGCCATGACATGTAATGGAAAACCATGCAGTAGCAGGAGAGAACATGTGGCGGCAGGAAAGTACAGAAGATCCGGCTGCATTTCCAAGGTAGCTGGTGCAGAAACAAAAATGCCACGTGTCACTCAGACGGAGCCCGACAAAAAGTTGAAAAGGTACCCGGCAGAAAGCTTCGAGAGAGAGACATGTGGAGAGCTCCGAGAAAAATATAAAAAGAGGCGGGTCCAAATCGGAGAGGTAGGCAGAGTGAGCCACACGACGTACAGATGAAGCTTACCAAAAAGTGAAGCGGAAGAAAATGAAAAGCTTCATGAGGAAGCCATGTGGAGAGCTCCGAGGTTAGTGAGCACAAAAATAAGGTGTAGCCGCAAAGGAAGATAGAAAACTACAAGGCTTGAGTAGTTTTTGTTGAATAGTTTGGTGACTCATAGGGGCTTTTCGCTCGCAGAGAGGAGAACCCCATAAACCTCTGGCTCAGCAATAGAAATGTTCACAACCTCAAGAGGGCAGCTTGTAGATTAGTCCATACTTCGTTTGTTGGTGTAGAGAGAGTTCGCAGATGCTCGTGAGCTAGTCTAAGATCAATAATTTCTTTGAAAGGTAATCCGCTTGATACTTTAGTTTCCAATTCCAATTGGAAGAAAAGTTATGCCAGTTGATGCATGATTGCCTCAATCTCCTTAGCAGTCAGAGATTGATCAAAAGTCTAAAAGATAGAAAAGTCCTGCTTCTTCTCTTCGATCACTTCAACAATATGCTCCACACCTGCTACTACTTGGTCCACAATGAAAGGCGAAGGGAGGCTTCTCTGAGTCAAATGAGAAAACTTTGCCCGCATGTCATTGGTAACTTGGTTTAACCAAGCTTTGCAATCTGCTACCTATTGAATGGCCTCGTGCATGGAGATGAGGCTACTTGTGCCTAAACCTGCTTTCATTTGGTTGTTGATTCCCATGCTACTCAATGCTTCATCCAAAGCAGTATACAACTTACCCAACAAAATTCTAGCCTCTGGAACCTTGTCGGAAGTTAACTCCTGAATCTGCTGTATCAATTCACTAACTGTTTTGCAGAGGCTAGCCGCTTGCGCCATAAACTTGAAGGTGGGCTACAGAGTAAGGCAGAAAGCTTTCACCTTGTCCCAGTATGATGCGTGCAACTCTTTGGCAATTTCCAAAGAGCTCATCCAGGGTGTAAGGGGTTGGGTCCTTAGGGTAGCCAATTCTGCCCCTTTGTTGCTTAAACCTGCCACTACTTCTACCAAAATTTTGTCCAATGTGGACATCTTCTCCTTTAGGGTAAGAACTTCCCTTTCCCTTTCTACCAGGGCCAATTCGACCCACTTAGTCTTTTGGACCTCCAACTCTAAGTTGGTATTCATTTCAGCAATCTCGGCAGTAGTGCTTTGCCAGAGCTTTTTCATTCCCACAGTTAGCAAGTTAGACTTGGCATGGAGTTCATTCTCTTTTACTTGGCTCTGTTCGACCCACAGCTTGAGATTCAGAATGATCTCTTTGCTCAACCTTTGTAGCTCCTTGATCTGACTTTCGAAGGTGCTCCTCTCCTTCTCAAGTTGCCCAATTTCATTCTCCTAGGCTTTGAACTTGTTTACCCAGATGTCAACCTTCCTTTTGAGCTTCATAATCTGATCATCTTTCTTCTTCTCCCACCGACTGAGCTTGAGAAAATCAGTGGTTACTATTTTTTGGGTCTCCTCCATCAGCTCAACTTTATCTTGTGGGTGGGCCTGCTGCAAGTCTAACCCAATAGCATTCACAGAATAGTCATTGGGCTACATTTCGCCTACTACCTTGATCACATTAGGAGTGATCTTCGCAAACATCAAGGAATTCTGACCTTAATTGAATATTGTTTATAGATGAGGCTCTCCTTGTCTAGTTGCATCCTTCTTTCTTCTTTTGTTGATCCAATTGGCGCGGGCACTTTTATTTGCATCAACCTGCAAGAAATATTCCTGGGTCAGAATACCTAGTCCGCCAGCAAAAGGATACTCCTGAGGGATAGCCAGTGGGAAGGATAGTGTGACCGATGTATCAGAGCCTTTTCCTGGCCGTGTTATAATGGCTAGGGTGAATGGTGAGATGAATTGGCCACTCGTAGGGGATGAAAATGAGGTGATAGTGTAAGGGAAGACTAGGGATGCACTAACCGCAGGGCTAGGCCTTGGAGATAAAAATTGTTGGCCCGCAAGCCCATTACTTACACCAAATTTTATTCTGAGTAAGGTATGAAGAGTGGTGGATACATGTGGGAAAATGGGAGGAGCGAGACTGGAATGACCGGTATATTCAGTGGTGGAGAGAATTGGCATGGATGAAAATGTAGGGGCAGAGGAAGGTGAGACCAGAGACATAGATGAGAGAGAAGAGGGAGGAAAAGTTACCTAATGCTCATGTGGAGCTGTAGATGCTTTGACCGCTACCTTCTTTAATTGTTCCTCCTCCACACTGGTCTCTTCTCTCCATTGTCGCTTCTCTCCCGAAGAATTATCGAGGTCAAGAATGACCCATTTCTTATGACTGGTAGTCTTTGCCCGCTTCCGTTTTGATTTAGAGGGGGTGGCTGGCTCTGATGTTTGTGTGTCTGGCACTTCCTCCTGCATAGGCTGTTTACCAGTATTCTTCTCAAGTATTGGACTCTCGACGACAACAGGGGGATTTTGAGTTACTTCCTCCTTAGATTTTGCGGTAGCCTCCTCTCTTCTATATTGCTGCATGGATGTTGAGTGGTTCAGAAAATTTTCAACATCCAGATGTTCATCTTCCCAAATGTCATCAAACATCTCATTGAGGGCTACCTCATTATGCATCTTTCCAGTCACCAGAATTTTTTGCCGGTATATCCAGAAGGTCTGCATCTTATCCGGTGCCCAACCAAGCTTACTCAA
>CM021100.1:867409476-867510061 GCA_007115665.2 Sequoiadendron giganteum | reverse complement strand
TGTTCGGAGGTTCCTATGCCACTCCTTTTGATGTTTTGAGCGTATCCTTATGATCATCCCGATGAGGTTTTTATTAGTAGATTCTGTGAGATCATTTTCCTAGGGATAGTAGTTAGAGGAGGTTTTCTGGAACACTCCGTATTTTAGAGCGAACTGGCTCATTTTTGAGTTGAGGAAAGCCTTAGCTTTATCAGAGATGATTGTTTTAGGCGGGTCAAATCTGGCCACCAACTCTTCAAGGAAATTAACAATCTCTGATTCAGTTGCATTTTTCAATGGCACTACCTCAGCTCACCTAGTAAAATAGTCAGTTGTTGTTAATATCCATCTATGTCTAGTTGAAGAGAAAGGGTTAATCATCCCAATGAAGTCTAAACTCCATTGAGCAAAAGGTTCTTCTACCACTATTGGCCTTAAAGGCATAGCAGCATTATGTCTTTTTCCAACATAAAACTGACATTCCTTGCAAGACTTAATCAGTGAAAATGCATCATTAAAGAGTGTTGGCCAAAAATAACCAACACATATAATTTTAATTGTTGTGGTTCTTGCAGAAAAATGTCCTCCGATAGGTCTATTATGATATTGCTCTAAAATCTTCTTGGCTTGGTCCTCATTCACACACCTTAGCAGGATGCCATTAAAATTCCTTTTAAATAGGACACCCTCCAAAAGAACATAAATGTTGTTCTGTAAGCGATAAAAATGCCTTTTAAAGGATGGGAGATCATTTGGATACCTTCCTATTTGCATAAAATTTATTCTTTCATCAAGCCGGTTGCTCTGGGAATTTTCTTCATTTATTAGCACAAGCTCTGTCGTTGTTTCATTGTTTTCAGTGATATATTCGCACAGTCTTTTTCCCTTTACAGTCTTGACATGTCTTACTTCAATATCATATTCTAGGATCTCGGTGATCTAGTTAGCTCTCTTTTCGGTGATTTCCCCCTCCATGATATATTCTCACACACTAGGATGTGGTACACAAACAATCACCTTATTATATGATATCAAATGTTGGAATTTCTTGAGCCCCTTAACGATGGCGAAGGCCTGTTTTTCTACAAAGTTATACTTTACTTCGTATTCTTTCAGGGTTCATGAATAGAAAGCAACAGGGGACTCCCCTGTATCTTCATCATTTTTCTGCATGAGTACTATGGCAATACTATTTCCACCACCAAAAACATACATAATAAAATCTTTCGACATGTCCGGGTTAACTAGCACAGGGGCAGAAGAAATAGCCTCCTTTATAAGCTCAAAAGCTTTTCTGGCTTCCATCGTCCATTTAAAAATCTACTCTTTCTTGAGCATTAAGGTAATAGGGTGAACAATACCTACAAAATCCACAATAAAATGGCTAATAAAATTGACTTTTCCTAGGAAGGACTGCACACCCTTTTTGTTGATGGGTAATGAGAGTTCTCGGATAGCATCTACTCTCTCTAGTTCAATAGCAATGCCCTCCTTAGAGACCACATACCCTAATAACTTTCCTTGGGGCACTCCAAACACACACTTTTTCGAGTTCAAGGAGATCCCAAATTCTTGGCATTTCTGGGAAGCAAGTTCTAAATGATCACTAGTGGACTTTGAGAATAATGTCAAGTCATCCAGATAGATGAGTAGAATATTATGGATCAAATCCTTCAAGGCAATTCCATAGCTCTCTGGAAGGTGGCTCTGGAGTTTTAGAGTCCGAAAGGAACTTTAGCATATGCATACGCTCCCCACTTTGTGGTGAACATTGTCTTGTATTGATCCTCCTCCTTTACCCAAATCTAGTTATAGCCCGAAAAACCATCTAGCATAGAAAACATTTTAGAGCCAGCAACAGTTTGCAGGATTACTTCCATTGAAGGCAAGGGGTTATGATCCTTTAGGGATGCTTTATTTAGGTCTCGAAAGTCTACACATAGTCGTATATATCCATTTTTCTTTCGGACTAGCACTAGGTTTGCACCCAAGTGCTATGTTTGATTGGGAACACTATTCGGGATGCGATCAACTTATTCAACTCCTATGACATGAGAGATTCTATCTTTGGGCTCACAGGTCTTTGTTTTTGGGGAACTGCCTTTGCCCCTTCAGACAACTCAATAGTATGCTCGATGATTCCGGGATCATATCCCTTAAGATCATCATATGACGAAGCTACTACACCTGGGTATTCTTCACATAAGTGTTTTAGTCTATCTTTATTCTTTTGTGAGACTTCTTTCCCAACTTTGAGCTTTATAGCTTCCCTGATATGCAAATCGGTGTAATTGCCTTTATCTACCACTAGCTTTCTTTTGTCCCTTGTCGCATCATCAAAATCAAAAAGGCTCTCGAGAGTAGCTAGGCCTCTCGAGAGTTTGTTGGATTTCAACTGGATGATTTGATCTCTGTAGGCTTCAGCAATCTTCGATTTTAGCTGATTGACAAATTCTCTAGATGACTGGAGGAATGATGGAATATTAATATCGCTATCAAACACCTACCAATCTTGATTATTATTGGGAATAGAAGGTCTTACAATTACCCTTACCACATCCTTATTCTTCAATAATTCAGAGGCCGGCTCGAACTGCACCCCTATAGTTGCCATTCTGTTGGCTTCATAATTCATCTCTCTCAGAATATCCTGGATATTGAACACTTCAAATTTATCAATCAGGTCTTAGACTCTATGTCGATAGGATCACATACAGATGTTCTTGGCAGTAGAAGTCCCGTGGATTTGGTGACACACCAGCTCTGAATATCTGAAGACACTTATCTATCTAGCACCCATTTGTTCCGCAAGGCCTAAACCATGGATGAGACATTCATACTCAACTTCATTATTTCAACAGGCAAAATGGAAGCAGTAAGAGCTCAAGGTCTTTTCGTCGGTCGGGGATATTAGAAAAATCTCGGCTCCAGCTCCTATCTTATATCTGGCTCCGTCAAAGTATAAGGTCCATATTTCTGGAGATTCTTCACTTTCAGGATCTTTGGTAACTTTGGGTATGATCTGCCCTTCTCCATGTATAACATAGGTTCTGAGGTCAATTGAGTAGTAATTCTCGAAAGGGTTTGTATCAATAAATTCTTTCAACAAATTTTCTTCATCTACTATCTGAGAGCTAGTAGCCTCCTCTTCAAGAAATTCCATGTTGTACCTTTCTTCCTCGGAGATTGAAGTGTGTGCCGCTTCAAAATTTAGCAAAGCCTCATCAGCAACATGTTCAGAATGAAGAGTTTCTGACAATAGTTTCATCTTAGCCCCATGCATAGTTCTCAGAATCAAATGCAACCAGTCTAGCACTAGATATCCCCCTACGTTTGTAGTGAACTCTCAGGACAAACAGATCCCAAATAGAGGAGGGATATCGATGAGTATGGTATCCTAATTTATAGTGATACTGGGGCAGGCAAACAAAGTCATAGGTAGTCCTCTGATTATCTTGACAGTATCCACCTTGTTTCCATCAAGCTGCATGACTCCTTTATTCAGAGGCTCATATTTTAGACCCAAAGCATCAGCTACTTGCTTTGGCATGACAGTGGTGCTAGCACCAGAGTCGATTATACAGTTATGCAATAGCTTGTCACCAATAATTAGTGTTAGAAAGAAAGGATTAGGTTTAGGCTTACTTTCCTTTTTGGACTCGAGTTTCTCCTCTAGTTGAATCGTTAGAACTTTATCTAGGTTGGGCCTGGATGCATCCTCTCTATTGGGTAGAGCAGGAACTTTAGAATCTTCTTCAATTGACAACACCTTTTGTAGCAGTACCTTCTACTCTGAAATAACCAGGACATCCCATAGAGAAGCATTGGCTGATGACTTCTTTAGTTGTTCCACCACGTTGAATTGCACTCATACTTGGTGAGTGGTAGTAGCTTGCTCCTTCAGTTTGATGGTCAGTACAGGCCTTGCGGCTAGTACATTCGACGTTTTAGCAATAACTGCGGTGATCAATGGAATCTTCTCCCTTGGTGGGAGTGGACTCAAAGAGCTAGGAAGGGCCACTTTTGACTGTGATGGGATTGGCAACAGGCCTATCGTCGAGTTAGGCATCGGTTGTGATGTAGCTTTGGTAGGTAAGGCCGTGAACTCTCTGGTGAATCTACGCTTGGAACGTGTGTTATAGTCTGATTGCACTCAGGCTACATTATCTTTAGGGATATCGTTTAGAAATACTGATTCTTCTCCTTCCATCCAAGGAAAGAGAACCTCATCTGAAACAATGTCTAACTCTTGCTGGATAGACATCCCCTATATTTGTGTGGTGAAGACTACATTTTCCATTTGTTAAGAAGCATATGGTGAGTTGTTGGAAATGGATGCGTTGCCCTGGCTACGTTGATTTGCGATTTGTTATTGTAAATTTCCTCGTGGACAGTTCTGTGGCATGTGCGCATCATTACAAGGAAAAACCATGAATTAGCATCTTCAACCAATTTTTTTTGTCCCACCACTAGCTCCTTATTCGAACTAGGATGAACGGTTTGCATCGGCAGGGTTACCGGAACCACCTGGTTACTTGGCTGAGCTAAGGTATTCCCACGTGACCTATCCTGCCACTGGTTTGATTGGTACAAAGGTTTTCTACCTTGGTAATTTTGATATGCAAGCTTTTGATAGTTGTATTGCTGCCGCTTTAAGGTGGTTAATTCATTAGTCATAGTCCACATTTGTTCTCTCATCTCATTCATCTCGGCAGCCATAGGATTAGGCACAACAGCTACTACAGGAGCTACCGTCGAGGCCGAGCTTGGAACATTTCCAGGATAGGTGTACATAGATTGGGGAGGAGCTATAGGAGCACTGGTGGAAGGAAATTCGGCCTCTGCAGCTTTGTACTCCGGGAATAATAGCATGATGGGTCTCGGTGCCAACTTCCCTGCAGTGATCAAATTATTTTCTACAGTGACAACTAAGGTGTAAGCATCAAGAAGATTGTCTCCACCCAAAGCTTGTAACATCATGGAGATATTGACGTTGATTGATTTCAAGTAGAACATAAATGCTAGATCCGGAGGTGGTTGGCTACCCACAGGCACTCTCTGCCAGGTCGAATGGAACCTCACATTGAAGTTAGGCAGAGCTTCATGAGGGGCTCACTTTATGTTTATCAGTTGGTGGTACAACGAAGATTTGTCACCAGCATTTGAAAAGCACTCATAAAATGGGGTCCTGAGCTGATCCTAGATAGCAATAGTACCAGCTTGTAAGGTCCTGTACCAGTTTAGCACTTTTCTTGGAATGAGGCAACCAATAATCTGAGGGCTACATTCTTGTTTGATACACCATGTACCAGACATAAGTCTGCTACATCTTGCAGATGCTCCATTGGTGTCTTTGATTCATCGCCGGAATATTTAGGGATAGCCTTTAGGGAAGAAACGGGGATAGGGGCCCATACTATAGGAGGCACTGGTGCTACTAACGGATTGCCAAAGTCCCAAGCTACATAATTTCTAGCAGCCATCTGTGTGGGTGGATTAGGTGATGTCAGAGAAGGAGGAGACGGAGGAGGTGAAGGGCTAGCTCGGTGACCCCTCAGGTGCACAGAAACTAAAGGCGGAACAAGTTGGCTAGGGACTCTCATAGTCTGTGACCTAGTCACAGGTCGATGGCTCATACACACTTATAAGATTAGGCGAACATGGTAGTTCGCGGTCCCAACGGGCGTGCCAGAAAAATAACTGTTGATGCAATATTTTGCATGTAGCAGCAGCCTTATGGGAAACTTAGCTATTGGGGGACACTATGCACTAGCTAAGTAACCTCTAGAATTTTGTCGAAGCCGGCTCTTCATTTAATGGTTGAAGAAAAAGATAAAGGAGATGCAGGAATGTAAAAATTACACTACAAGCGATGCGCCAAATTCTTAGATGAATTTCAACAAAGCACAGTGCAAAAATGCAAAGGCCCGAACCACTAAATTACTGCTAGCTAAGTTAATTTTCCCCACAAGCATTTATTGTGTAAAAATACCCTCTAATTTGTATAATGTAACCAAGTATAACTTTATCTAAATATAAAAGAGTTAGTGAAATATGATCTGCATTTATTTCGGCTATGAAAGGTTACAGAAACTAAAGAACAGGCATTCATACAAAATAAAGAGAAAAGAACAGGTCAATAGTTCTAACAAATGCTTTGAAACAAAAAGGCTGAATTTATTTGGCATAGTCCGAAATCTTTTAATTGAAAGCAACTATTACAAAAGGCCTACTTCTCAGTGCTTGAGAGTTTTTTTCTAAACTTAATCAACCATCCTTTAAAGAAAACAAGGCCCCATTTATATGGCCATTCCACCGCCTAGAGATGCATCATTGAAGAGTAGACCACCTACGGTGATCCTCAGCCTAGGTCATCTCGAGTCACCACAACAAACATCGATCAGCCAGCAACATGCCAGCAAGGCCATGACATGTAACGGAAAACCATGCAGCAGCAGGAGAGAACACGTGGTGGCATTTCCAAGGTAGCCGGTGCAAAAACAAAAATGCCACGTGTCGCTCAGATAGAGCCCGACAGAAAGTTGAAAAGGTGCTCGGCAGAAAGCTTATAAGAGAGACACATGGAGAGCTCTAAGCAAAATATAGAAAGAGGCAAGTCCAACTTGGAGAGGCAGGCAGAGTGAGACACGTGGCATACAAATGGAGCTTACCAAAAAGCGAAGCAAAAGAAAACAAAAAGCTTCACGAGGAAGCCACGTGGAGAGCTCTGAGGTTAGTGAGCACAAAAATAAGGCGCAACTGCAAAGGAAGATAGAAAACTGCAAGGCTTCGGCAGTTTTTGTTGAACACATATCATTCCCACAAATAAGAGAGATAAGAGGGGGTGTGGAATTAAGGAAGGTATCAAAATTTTCACTCTCTTTCACTAAGAGACTCTCATAACAAGGAAATGTATTCAATGAATGACTAACATGCTTATTGACTAAATTTTTATTTGCTAACTTCGAAAAGACATATAATAAAATTTGTGAAAAGTAATCTATACAAACTTAATGACCTATATTGAGATGTGTAAATACAATTTTCTGATTCTAAACATGGCCATTTGTTCATTACACTATGAAAAAATCTAAAAATGAAATATTCTAAATGCCATTTTGAAATTAAGTAATGCAATAATTGAAGCGAATTAAGCTAGATCTAATTAAATGAACAAACCTGAAACTTAGAAAAATAAAATAGTTATCTAATGACAATAAATAGAAGCACAAAAATGATGTTTTTAATTCTTTAAAAGGCAGTTTTAGGTCTGATTTTGGGAATAAATCACCCGAAGGTTCATATGAGTCCAAGTTAGGGTTTTTCAAGGGTTGAAATGCTAAAAAATAGTCCACATTTAATACCTAGAAATCAGGTAAAGCCACCTATACTAGGACTAAATCACCCAAAGGGGCACATGAGTTCCAAATTATGGTTTTTGCACTAATTTCAGAAAATTCTGAGTGAATGTTAGGTTTTTTATTTTGATTGAAGTCTATACAATGTCAATTAAATTTTTTAAATGAAATTCAATGATGCAAGATGCAAAAATACAACCTATATGCATTTTCACAAATGCAAGGTTTAGAAACCCTAGATGAAAATTAACTAATGCAAGACCTGACACAAAGTTAATGTAAGATAAATCTAGGACTATGATGCACTTGAAATCAGAAAATAAGGTGTTCTAAAGGTCGGGTTCACCAAAATGAAACATCAAAAATTGGAACTCTATGTTTTGGGAGATAGAACTAAATGGGGATTAGGGTTCCTCCACCAATTTCCTTGAAATCTCATTCAAGGATACCTTAGAGATCTCAATATAGGGATGAAAATGAGGGAAAGATATTTAAAATAAGGTTTCCAAGGGGTGTGATGAAAGACTAAAAGTTGGTTCACCACCAAGCAAGAGGCTTGTAAATAAATATATGAAATGTAACATGCAAGCCTAACTAAATGTCCTAGGAAATGAAACTGAAAAATCAAATAATGAACTGAGAATGAACATAAAGGTACCTTGAAGAAAGATATGGTCAAAAAAAAATTTGAAACCCTAAAATTTTAACTTTAAATGCATACTAGGACTCATATGCTAGATTGGGTGATTTAGTCCTAGATTAATGTTTCTGTGCAAAAACAAGAATCTCTCAGGGTTTATTCTAGATCTTCTTAAATATAGAAAAAGGTAGTACTGGGACTCATATACCCAAGGTGATAATTTAGTCCTAGTATTATAGTTTAGCTAGAATTCTTATATGCTCTAGTTAATTCTTGTAGCTTCTCTCCCATCAAATATATGAGTTTGAAATGCTAAATTGCAACCTATAGCTGACTTTTCATAAAAATGATAATCTTGTGACAACTTAACAACTTTCTTCAATCTTGTAACTTGGTCTTTAAAAGATCTTCAAGATCTAAACTAACTAGATCTACAATCACAAATATAGAGAGAGGGGAAAAATTGTTGATTGTTAGGGAATAGAGGTTTGCATTGTTCAAACCCCATTTAGGTAATTAAACCTTATGATGAAACAATGAAACATGAACAATGATACCTTGAATGATGTCTTGAAATGTAAATCAACCATCTAACATGAAGTGGTCATGTAGAATATAGATCTTGATCTTGAATTGGATATGAAATAATGCTTAACTTGGATCTTCAATGATACATCAATAAATTTAGCTCAACAACATGCTTGATGCACTATGCCTTTCAAATGATGATGGATCTTGAGTGGCTACAACAAATGATGAAGAATCTACCCTTGAATGCCTTAAACATGCCCTTGAATACTCTAAAATGCTCTTTTTAATTCTTAGGATGCTTGACTCTTGATTTATTAGTGAAATAATTATTTGAAACCTTGTTTATATAGGCACCCCATCTAATTTACAATTTATTAGATCCCAAATGCTGCCATTCATAAATTTTGAATTTAAAACCCGAATTTCCCCCTCAAAACCATAAAAAGGGGAAAAATAGGAATCATATACCAAAATTAGCATATGGGTCCCATCTGGGTAGGACTCATATTCCCGAGGTGGCGTATGGGTCCCACTAGGGCTTTTCAGGTAGAGGAAATGTCCGGAGGTTAGGATATTATGTGTATTTGTTGATTATGTCAGGATCTCGGTTGAAATAAGCCTCAAGATGTATAATAAAGGGTCTTAGGGGCCTATTAATGATGATATGAAGGTCATAAATGCAAGAGGGCCCAGAACTTAATGTGAAAGTGTAAATCAATACACTGTACAACACTAAAGTAAGGAAAAATTAAGTTTATTTAGCTTGAAAGGGCCCTAAACCTAATGTGAATGTGTAAAAAAAATTACAATAGTAAATCAAGGAAACATTAGGTTTATTTTAATGTTAATCATTCTTAAATTAAGTGTAAAAAAGGTACACTTTTTTCTACACTACCCTTAGGAAATAAGATTATTTCTAGAAGTCTTAGTTGGCTTTTCTAGAACTTATCTTATCTAGCTTGTAATGCTTGATTCCTAGGTACTTATGAGTTAGTTGTCACATGTTAGAGGAATAAGACACTTTTATCATATCTATTTCCTTTCCTTTATAAGCAAGGCATCTCATGTACATTTGCATATTCAACCAATATTCAATTTGCATTTCTGAATCAAGTATTCTTGCAATTTTCTCTTTTGTGGAGGATGTTTTGGTCTAGAAGCTATTCTTGGGGGTGTTGGGGAGTCACCATTAACTCCCACATGGTATCATATGGCATGTTATATGGATATTTTCTCTTCCTTTGAGACTTTTAATTCACCTCATATTTTGATGGGTAATAATACATATATGAACTTAAGTGGGAAGGGTTCTATGGACATGGTGGAAGGGAATTTTAATGATGTATTTTCTGTTCATTCCTTGTCCACTAATCTCCTTTCTATTTATCAAATTACTCATGGTGTTCAAGGTAAAATAGTTGAGTTCACTCCTAATAGAGCGTACATCAGGCACTTGGAGACTAGGGATATTGTTGCTATTAGGATTCCTGATCATTCATCTCGTTTGTATTACTTTTCATATTTTGCTTAATAAGTTCATAATGTTCCTTTGATTGCATCTCAAACTCCATTGAGTGTGAACCATGTTTGTGAGGAGAATTTTGGTCATATAAACCTTGGTATTTAGAGACTAATGTTGAGCTTCCTACTCCACCTCTTACTTCTTTAGCTATCAATGCTTCTATTCAGTGGGATGATCATAATTTTCTAGATCTTTCTTTGTGGATGAATATTTGATAGGTATTTCTAAATTTTTTGTGGATTCTTATACTACAAATTTGGAGGACACACTTGAGGGGGTTTCTCTCCTATTTTATGATAGTTTTAGCACCATTTTTATACCATCTTTTGTGTCTTTAGAGATTGAAATTCACGGGTCTCCTCATTCACTTGATTTGTCATGTTTGTTCGTTGATTTTGACCATGACTATGTTATGAATTATTCAATCACTAGTAAAAAGACAACAATATTTGACTTAAAAACTACTAAAAACTACTTATAAATGACTGAACTTGGTCACATGACCATTAGTAGTTTATTTCAAGTCATATATAACACAACTAGATTGATGACTAAACCATTTTTATCCATTTATTGGTTGTTTTGATTGATCAAATTTGGTAGTATATTTAGTTGTTGATTTAGTCATTCATTGTCGTAATTTGGTCACTTATTTAGTCATTTTTTAATTCATTGATATATTTAGTCATTGATTATTGTTAACTAGTCACTTATTTAGTCATTTTTATTCATTGTTCACTATTTTTTATCAATTGATAATGGAACCTCCAAAAATGGGTTAGAATTTTTGTGTGATTGAATTTGCACCCACTTTCAAAGTAATTTCATCCAAGGATAACCCTAGAGATCTCAATCCAAAGGAGATTTAAATTATTCAATAGGGTTTTCCAAGGGCCTTAATAAGATCTAATGAGGGGTTCAAGACCAAGTTTAGACTTGGACAAGACAGTGAAATGCAAAGTGAAATGCCAACATTGAATGACCTAGAAACATGAAAAAAATGCAATATAAAGTTATGAGACAGAAGGTGTGCACTTGGGAAACTAGAGAAGGCATAATGGAGGTCTAGATCACTGAAAAATCTACTATTGATGTTGAATGGGACTCATTCACCAAGCTAGGTGAATTAGTCCAACTCCTAGGAAAATGTGTAGATACCAGTTTTAGCTAAAAGGGTATCCAAATCTATAAAAATCTCTATTAGTCCTATACAATGGGACTCATTCTCCACTTGTGGAAAATTATTCCACTTCTTCTTTTTCATAAGTTTGTGACCTGATTCCATGCCTCTTAGTTTTCTTTGCTGTTTTAATTGGTTTTTAGATCTGAAACTATAAATTTCCACATGTAGGTCTTCTCCAAGCTTCTCCAAGGCTTGATGACAAATTTGACAACTTTAGGGATTTTACAACTTTTCTCCAAATTTTCTCCTTGAAAAAATCTACAACCTAGTCTTGCAAATCACACACAAGAAGAGGGAAAAATATTGTGGGGTTAGTGAATATGGGTTTTCCTTGGTCAAACCTCTTGTTGGTAATTAAACCTTGAAATAAAATAAAATATGAATGGAGAATGATGAATGAACAAATAAAAATGTTGCAACTCACCAGACCATAACAATAATGTGTTTCAAATATGATTGAAATGGCTTTAATGGATGTGGTTCTTGAATCTTTCTTGAATGGAGTTGATCTTGCTAGAAACACTTGCTTGAATCATAAAATCTACATCACAATTTTTAGCACAATAACAAACATGAAGAATGCAATCTTTGACATGATGATTGATGATTGAAGAATTCTCTAAAATGCTTCAAGATCTACTCTTGAAGACACTTGAATTCTCTTGAATTATTTTGTGAACACTTGATTTCTTATTAGATTGCTAGGTGAGAATATGAGTGAAAGAACCTTGTATTTATACCAAATTAAGCATGAATTCTCTAAATTACAACACTACAAGCCAAAATTAGATCTAGGATAATATAATACTTCCAAAAAATTGAATTAAATTTGAGTTTGGGCCACATAGTACTCATTCACCCAACGTGGTGAATGAGTCCACCCAGGCCTAATTTTTAGGAATATTTTAAGAAAATCTTAGAAAGGTGTAAAACCTGTTTTGGGACCAAAAGATCCAAGTGGAACCCATTCATCTAAGGTGGTGAATGACTCCCAGATCCCTTAATTTTGTCCATAGAAGCCATAAATCCCTAAATAATGATTGGTTACTGATTAGTGTCAGGATTATCCTTGAAAAGATGCAATAAATGAGGCTTATGGATGCAAAATAGGTCTGGTTAAAGCATAAGAAATCCAAATTATTAGTGAAAAGCATAGAGAAGTGTGAAAGTGTGTTACAACACTTTAAAACACTCTAAACAAGGAAATATTAAGGTTGATTATGTTTATTATGCTTAATTATTTGATAAAACCCTAGAAAAGTGTGAAAGTGTGTTACAACAGTTCACAACACTTTTACAAGGCATCATTGAAATCCATTAGTTCACAAGGGACCAAGACCTAATGTGAATGTTTTAACCACATTACAAAACTTAAATCAAGTCAAGACTAAGTCAAAATCACAAGGAGGGATCGAGGAAGCTAGAAAATGTAGAGGGGTTACTTTTTTGGTGACTCCATCTAACCCCCACTTTAGTGAGAGGATGAACTTGCTTCAAACTCATACTAAATTAGAGCCACACACATCAAGAGGGGCTCAAATGTACCAATGTAAAAAAGATGAGATAATGATCAAGAGGGGTAATCAAGATCCCATGAAAAACCAACATAGGCACAAAAGAACACACATGAGAATGATATAAAGAGAGAAAAAAAAGAACAAGCATGCACTACCAAAGATGAAAAAGGGAAAAGATAAAGATAAAGTTGGATCAAGCTTTGATCAATTGCCTATCCCGATGTGGATCATATATGGGTTTTTTGTCCGAAAAAATACATACTCACTCTAAGGAAATGGAACTCTTGGTTTTCCATTTGGTGAGAAGTCCTAAAAGGTGAGACACATACACTCATAGCTAGTATGTGGTCACACCCACACAAGCGGCTATGGGGAAACTCTAGCCTTAGTTAGGGCTTCTTGCTCAACTATACAAAAGTTATACTCCCTCATAATTTCAATAATGCACCACACAAGAATGATTTTTGAGCTTCATGACACAAGAAAAACTTCATATGCTTGGAGCTAATGAAAAAAAAGGATGGATTCACAAGCATGCACTCTATGTTATGCAAGGTGGCCATAAAACAAAAAAATTTTAAAAATAGGAAATATTTAAAAGATTCTTACTTAGTTCATGAGAGGTCTTAACTTAGGGAACATTGTATACTTAAGGTGAGAAACTAGCCAAAGGGACAAGAGCAAGTGATGAAATAGGAGAAGTACCAGGTTCAACACTCTTTGTAGAATATTTGTCATTTAAGCTCTTGGAAGAGGAAAATAATATGATTAGTTCATTATGGACCTCTTTGTCAATTTTAGCAACCTCATCATCATCATCTAAGTTTATCACAATAGGAGGTTGAAGGATAATTTTTGGGGAAGAGTTCAATTATTTTTGTGGAGGTTGCATTGAATTATCTTATTTTGGGGGAGGGGTAGAGTCATCATGCATTGCTTCAGTCTAGTTTGGATATTTATTTTCCTTGTTTAATTTGTCATGTAACTTGCAAGAAAGGGCACATTGTCTATGCCTATGCTCCCTAGCACCTCTATTTTTTTTTTTTTTCAAGTTGAATTTGTGTAAGAGTGGGTTGATTAACCATAGGTTTCTTTAGTTCCTTAAGAGGAGGAAAGGAAGGAACTATGGGAGGTTGTTCAACCACTTTCTCTTTTACTATGTAAAATTATTTTATTCTAGGAGGTGTAATGGGATTGGTTTCATTATCTCTTGGGCATTTGTCAGAGGGAGGTGAATTTTTTGTTTTAAGTTGGTCTTAGTTGTTTAGGTCTTGTTTAGGTTCAATCATAGTTTTGTCAAGGATGGTAGGCTTGGAGGTGGATGGGTACATGTTTCAGAGATATAGTTAGGCTATTTTCTTTGCTTTTAATTTTTGGTAGGATATGAAAAATAAGTCTTCTTGCGGCTTTATAGGTTCCATGGGATTGGGAAAGGAATCGAAGGAGAAGTTTCATCTGGATGAAAAAGGGTGAAAGCTTCTATGGTGAACAATGAATACTTCATTTTCAAAGGGACAACTTTCATGGAGGAAAGCCATGGGTGGCCTAGCCTCACATGAAATTGGTCCGACTATGAGATGATAGAGAATGTGTCATCTAATTTTTTTGGTCCTATTTGCAATGAAAAGGTGATTGATCCTATCCTAGGGCAAGAAAAACTATTGTGTCTTGACCCATGATTTTAGTTTATCATATTCATCTTGATAGAGTTCATGTAAAATTAAAAAATTCCTCAGTGATCACATTCTCTCCGTAGGCGAGGTCTATTAGTATCCCATTATTGGGATTGTCATAGATACAAATGGCTATGTAGAGAGGACCATTGAGTAGATGTTTAAGTATATCCTTAGAGGAGAAAGCAATTTCAAGAGGATTCTTAGTTCAACCCTTACGAGGGATGACACCTATCGCCCCTACCATTTCATCTATAGGATTGTTTAGAGCATAATCATTTCTTTCATCATCTATATAAACATTCATCACATCATTCTTTGTAGTTTCACCAGCTTTGACAAATGAAATATTATATTTGGGCATGGGATTGGTGAAAATTTTCAAGTTTTGGTTAGGAGGGGCAATGGACTTATTTCCTTGATCATGAACACCTCCAATGAATAAACGGATGGAATCAATGAGGTCTTGCAAAACATGTTTAAAACACTTGTAATGTTTTGTGTCATGTCAATTTTTTTTATTATAATGATAATATACATTTGATCTAAATCTCGGAGGTAAAGGTTTAAATTAGGGTGAGTATTTTTGATGGGAGGAAAGGTAATCATTTGTTGGTCAAGAAGTTGGGACATGGTATTATGAAGGGTATCAGGTAGGGGAGTGAATTATTTTTTCAAGTCTCCATAATTAAAGGGAATTGTGGCTTTGACAGTAGCTACTTGGTTATTGACATTTTGAGTTGTTAGTTGAGGGGGGTTAAATTGAAGGAAACCTTTATTTTATTTTGTAAAAGGCTAGGAATTGTTTTGGTTTACGAGCTCCGATCTCTCAATTTGGCTAGAAGTGGACTTTGTGTCTCAACTACTAACCAAATTTTGATAATAATGAAGATGATAATCATGGAGGTAAGTACAAAAGTGCATGAAGGATGGGAATTTCATCATGGTAATCTTGTCTTGAATATTACTTTGCAAGTTTTCTATGCACATATTTTGAAGGTGTGGGTCGGGGACCTTGAAAGTGATTTGGGAATAAAGCGATTGATAGCATGAGATAAAATTAGTTATCTTTTCTTCACTATTTTTCTTGCATCTCATCAAATCGGCCAAGTTCATCTTGGGAGTCATATGCACTTGGAAATGGTTTACAAATTCCTAAACAATTTCATTGAATGAAAGAATCGAGTTGTTCTATAAAGAAGAAAACCATTCCAAGTCAGAATCCTTTAAGGACCTAGGAAAAATCTTTGCCAATAGTTTATCATCAAGGAAAAAGTCACTACATAAGGCAATGTAGGAATTAATATGGTTAGAAGGATCTCCCTTCTTTCCATATTTCTCAAATATAGGAACCTCTATGCCTTGTGGCATTGGTGTTCATAATATCTCCAAGGAAAGTGGACTGCTTTTGACATAATATGTAGGTGGGCCATTTTAATTTTGGTTTATGGTAGAAATTTTCTTTTGAATGGATGAAACAATTTGGAAAATTTGTGCTATGAGAGGGTCATTACTTGTGTTATGAGATGGAAGTGAAAGTGGTGATGGAGTGTATGTGTTTTTAGGACAAGTGAATGGAATTCTTATAGGTGGTAAAGTAGGAGATATAACTTGTGATGCCACATTGGAACTCGGGATGCTAGTAGGAATACCCAGGGAAGGAATCACATTACTAACTTGTTACATTATTGTTGTGACTTGAGGATTGGTGTAGGTAGGTATTGATGCTATTATTGTGGGAGGAGGAATTTGGGTTCCTCCTTGACTTGTAACATTTCTTGTTGGTAAAGGATCGCTAGAGGTTGAGGGAAGATTTTTTCCAAATATATCAACTATATTTTTCATAAGGTCAAGGCCATCTTCACTTTCAAGCATGTGGTGAACGTTTTCTATGGTAGGAATTATAGTAGCTGAAATTTTTTCCATGCTTATTTGATGTTGTAAGTTTTCTAAATCCTCATGAATTTGAATGATGTTTTCTTGTGGGTTATTGTAAGTTCTTATGTAAACATTCATGGTACTACTTGAAGGCAAGGAGTTGTTAAAGATGTCCATGCCTAATGTACTAGAGTCAATACTAGGAGTAGAAGATCTAGACAACCTAAGATGCACAACAATTATGCTATCATGGGATGACATGAGTCTCAAACTTCATCTCACTATGGTATTATCAATAGGACACCAAACACTCATACAAAGGCTACTAAATGTGGGGCGAATACAAATGCAATGTAAACTAAGAACAATGAAATGCTTATAACTAAAATTCTGGAAATTGAAAGAGAAGTGTAGAAATAGCGAATAGAAAATTAGAAACTGAATTTTAAATGCTAGAAGATGCAATGAAAAATATGCAAAGGGATTGATTTTCCCAAGGTGGCGAATGAGTCTAAGTACTTATTTTTTTGAAATTTTTCATAGTTTTTGAAGTGAATTTTATTCTTTTTATGTTTTTTTGGGCTATGTCTAAGATGCAAATGTAGAGTTTGAATAAAATTGGATGCAAAAAAGCAAGGGTATGTGCAGGATCATGATGGGCCAAAAAGTGTTGATATGTAAGTGATATGATGGTCCATTTGGTTGATGACTTTTTTTTACCCAAAATTGATTAAACGAAAAGGATTTTTAAAGGAGATTCTTAGATTTCCACCAGTATAAATTATGCTTTACTTTGAATTTAATAAATAATTATTACTCATTTTCTATTTGAATTACGAATAAAGTCCTTATTGATAGGTGGATTGAAAAAAATCTATAGCTTTCAAGCGATATCACATTTTTTGAATCTAAAACGTGTCACATTCTATGCTTCACATATTATAGGATTAAAAAAGGAAAAATTTAATTTAATGAAGTCTTGACCAAGTTAAGGTGGTTAGACATACACATTTTTATAATTTTAAAAAGTTGTAATAAAAAATTCATAATTAATTATTTATTTGGAAACAAATTACAAAAAAATATGCATCACATCGGAACATGAGTCCTCTACTTATATCTAAAATCTTATAAAAAATATTATCATTTTATTATGGTTAGGGTGGTCAGACAGACACCTACTTCTTATTTTTTGCTTGAAATTGAAGTACTAAATTTCAAATTTTCACCAAATAGATTTTTTTAAAAATAAACCTAGTAGTTTAGAAACTACATTCAATTTTCTACATATTCTATTCTGACATATTTTTGAAATAATATAGATAAATTATTCAAATTTTTACGTGAAGTGTCCTAACTCTGATTTTCTAATTTTTCATCGCCACTTAAGGGACTATTTTTTCCATGATGATCCTACACATACCTACAAGCTAAATGAGCTTTCAGTAATGGAAGATTTGAAACCATAGAATGAAAATTAACTAATGCAAGGCCTAATTAAATATTACTGCAAGTTGAATCTATGATGAGAATGCACCCCAAATGAGAATTATGATGCTCTATATGTAGGTTCACCAAGATGGAACCTTTGAAAATGGGGGGAATTTTTGTGTTTGATTGAATTCACACTCACTTTCAAAGTAATTCCACCCAAGGATAACTTTAGAGATCTCAATGAAAAGGCGATTGAAATCTTGTAACAAGCTTATCTTAGGGGATGAATAAGATCTAATGAGGGGTTCACCACCAAGTTTAGACTTGGACAAGATAATGAAATGCAATGTGAAATGCCAACCTTAAATGACCTAGAAAAATTAACAAAATGCAATAGAAATTTATGAGACAAAAGGTGTGCACCCAGGAAACTAGAGAAGGTAGAATGGAGATTCGGATCACTCAAAACTATGCTATTGATACTGACTGGGACTCATTCACCAAGCTAGGTGAATCAATCCATCTCTTGGGAAAATGTGTAGATATAATTTTCTGCCAAAAGGGTATCCAAATCTGTAAAAATCTATGTTAGGCCTGTCTAGTGGGACTCATTTTCCACTTGTGGTGAATCAATCAACTTCTACTTTTTTAGAAGTTCGAGACTTGATTTTGTGCCTCTTGATTTGCTCTAGTATTTTTGACTGGTTTCCAAATCCAAAACTATAAATTGCCACATGTAGGTCTTCTCCAAACTTCTCCAAGACTT
This sequence comes from Sequoiadendron giganteum, assembly GCA_007115665.2. Taxonomy (NCBI): domain Eukaryota; kingdom Viridiplantae; phylum Streptophyta; class Pinopsida; order Cupressales; family Cupressaceae; genus Sequoiadendron; species Sequoiadendron giganteum. The sequence goes on along the minus strand of CM021100.1, from coordinate 867,491,580 downwards.
GATGACAAATTTGATAACTTTTCTCCAAATTTTCACCTCGACAAATCTATAACCTAGCCTTGCAAATCACACACAAGAAGAGGGAAAAATATTGTGGGGTTATTGAATATGGGTTTTCCTTGGTCAAACCCTTTGTTGGTAATTAAATGTTGAAATCAAAGAAAATATGAATGGAGAATGATTAATGAACAAATAACAATGTTGCAACTCACAAAACCCTAGTGATAAGGTGCCACAAGTATGCTTGAAATGATTGTAATGGATGTGGATCCTGACTCTTTTTTGAATGGAGTTGTTCTTTCTTGAAACACTTGCTTGAATCATAAACTCTACATCATAATTGTTAGCACAATAGAAAACATGAAGAATACAATCTTTGACATGATAATTGTTGCTTGAAGAATGCTCTAAAATTCTTGAAGATTTGCTCTTGAAGACACTTGAATTCTCTTGAGTAATTTTGTGAGCACTTGATTTCTTATTAGATTGCTAGGTGAGAATATGAGTGAAACAACCTTGTATTTATACCCAATTATGCAACAATTCCCAAAATTACAACACTACAAGCTAACATCAAATCTAGGAGAATAAAATTCCCCCACAAATTGGAATTAAATTTTAATTTGGGAAACATAAGACTCATTCGCCCAAGGTGGTGAATGAGTCCACTTAGGCCTAACTTTTTGGAATATTTTAAAAAGTTCTTAGAAAGGTGTAAAACCTATTTCAGGACCAAATGATCTAGGTGGGACCCATTCGCCCAAGGTGGCGAATGAGGCCCAGATCCCTAAATTTGGGCCATATAAACTAGAAACACCTAAATTATGGTTGGTTACTGATTAGTGTTAGGATTATCCTTGAAGATATGCAATAAATGTGGTTTGTGAATGCAAAATAGGGCCAATTAAAGCATAAGAAAGCCCAATTATTAATGAAAATCCTAGAGAAGTGTGAAAGTGTGTTACAACACTTTACAACACTCCAAATAAGGAAAAATTAAGGTTGATTATGTTTATTATGCTTAGCTATTTGATAAAACCCTAGAAAAGTGTGAAAGTGTGTTACAACACTTCACAACACTTTTACAAGGCATCATTGGAATCCATTAGTTCACAAGACCCCAAGACCTAATGTGAATGTGTTAACCACATTACAACACTAAATCAAGGAAAAATTAAGCCAAAATCATAAGGAGGGATTAAGGAAGCTAGAAAAAATAGAAGGGTTAATTTTTCGGTGATTCCAAGTAGTATAAATTTAGTCAATTTAATTATTAATTTATGTCAATTAGTAGTATAGTTAGTCATTTTAATTGATTGATATTTGAGGATTTAAGAATAAAACATAAAAATACACATCAATCATCAATTTCACACAATAATACAACCATTGAGAAGGTAAAATCGGCGAACTTTATTAATAAAAGAAAGGTTTTCTAATTATAACTTAGAAATAGAGTATTACAATTGTTATTTTCAGTCATGACTGGAAATATAAGTTACAATATTTCACAAAAATGGCTACAAGAAATAAAATTCTCCAACAAAAATCTTCAATGATGGAAACACGTTCTTGAAGCCCTTCAATGTGAGAACATGCCCCTTTCGTATCTTAAAACTTCTACAACATGTGGAATCTTCCTGGAGCAAGATGTAATGTGTAGAATATAAGGAGAGTGTTGATTGTGTCACATATATGATGCTCTCTCCTTCAATGCAATCAATAATAACCTAGATAGAATATTTCCTCCTCTATATGCAATGTCCCATCTAATATGAGCAACAAGGTGCTACCTTTTTTTCCATGAATGAAGTTGTGCCTCAATACAACCAAACAAATTACTATTAGTCTCAATTCAAAAAGAATACAAGTGCATTGTATATTGCAAGTTTAAAAATGTCCAAACATAGAAAAAAGACAAATCAATTAAAAAACTATAGCCTTTTCAACAAATGCCTTAAACAGAGTCTTCAACATAGGCCTAGAATATGCATAATGAACCCTTGATTTTAGAACCTTCTTCAAAGTTTAAGAAAGGTGATATGCTTAGATTATAGAATGAAGTTGACATTATAGAATGAAGGCTATCAACACTAACCAGACTAGAACAACATTATCAACATAAATTTTCTAGAAACCAAGCCCAAGAATTCCATCAAACTTAATTAGATAACAAAAATATCAACCCCAATTCATGTGTTGTCTGAGTAAACATCTGCACCATGGAAGAATCCATTTATACATAAATTCCAAATTAAGTTGATGAGAAAAATATCTTTGATATCCAACTAGGAAGCCTTAACATCCAAAAATTACTAACCTGATGTTTCACAACAAGTTTCCCAACTGTGACATCATCTTTACTTAAGAAACTAAATATCGATCCACTAGCATATTGAATCTCAAAGGATTCTCCTTCACAAAATAAAAATGATATATATTGTTTTTTTAGAAACTTCCTTAATATCCCCATGTAAGAAAACTAAACTAAGTGAGGTTGAGGGTTTGAAGTAGAGTACCATCTTCTTGGTATGTGCTTGAATTTGATGGCTTGTATCTTGAATGAAAATAGCAAGCTACTTGCACTGTAAAATCATTGTTAATCATTGTTACAAAAATAACCACACAATTCTCTTTAATTAAAATAATCCTTCTAGATATTTAAGTTAATATCTAAGAGAGTTAATTTTACTATCCAAATAGCCATCAATCTATTTACTATATATAATTTCTCAAAATTCAAAATTTGAATGCAATGAAACTAACCATAATTACCAAAAATTTGACACCAAAATGTAGTACAAAATAAATTGTGTGATAGAATGCCTCAAAGAGATGTCATCTCATGGAATGAATTGAAATGATTGCAGAATGTGCACAAAATGGATTTTTCAAGGAAGCCCTCAAAATATTTGAATTAATGAAGCAGTCTAGAACACCAACATTGTAAGTTTTGTGTATGTTCTAGATGCATGCAGTCATGAAAGTTTAGTGGATGAGGGTTGCACATACTTCACACATCAGTAACCCTTATTGTATTACTTATATAGTTGATAATTAGGTGTGCATGGTTGACCTTCCTACCTGTGTTGGATATCATGAGGACACCCTAAACATTATTACTAAGATGTCAATTAAAACTTTGGTTCCTATGGATCATATATGAATATAGGTTGAGTATTCCAACAACACTGCTTTTTTAGTTGGATCCTAATAATACATGCATGTGGTTGGATTGAAGGGAATTAAATTGTACATGATTTTTTGTGTAGGAGACAAATCACATACAAAAACACGGGAGATCTATTCAAATTTGGAGAAATTGGCTTGGAAAATGAAGACAACAAGGTATTTCTAGATTCAAGACTTTTACTCAATGTTGTGGAATAGAAGAGAAAAGAATCATTTATTTTCTACCATAGTGAAAAGTTAGCAATTGCATTTGTTTTGTTAAACATGGCCCCTAGTACAACTATTGGAGTTGTCAAGAACCTTCAAGTATATTGTGATTTTCACATTGTATCTAAATTCATCTCCAAGATTGTTACAAGAGGAATTTTTTTGAGAGATGTGAACCATTTCCATCATTTTAAATAGGGAAAATATTATTGTGGAGAATATTGGTGATGATGAATGAAAAAATCTGAAAAATAGGCTTACACTATAATAATGTGCACTACATCAGATTTCTAGTATTAATGAAGGGACATCCATCAAACAATAACAACAAGGATTTTTTGGTCATATGTTCTAGTTACAAGTGCCATGCTAGACATACATGAAAATGTGGAAGGAATATACACAATGCAAACAAACTATTTAAAAAAATGCCTCAATAAATTTGATATTTCATTTTATAGTTTAACTAGAATATCACACTGTTGTGATATGATCCTTGTGGTGATGCAAGATGTTACCACTACACCGCATCGTTATTGCTCATCCTTTGAAATAATTCAAGATGTTACCACTACACCACACCGTTATTTCTCATCCTTCATGGTAATGAGGGATGTTATCACTACATTGCACTCTATCTTCTTGGCTCTTGTGAGGATGGGGAAAAAGTATTTTGTTTAGCACCATACCACACATTTATTGCTCGCCCTTCCCGATAATGCAAGATGTTACCGCTACACCACATTGTCTCTTCTTGGCTCTTGCGATATGTCAGTATTATGAGACTTGTCACAACAGTATTATGGAACTTTTCACAACTATCTACTACCTTGACACAATACTCTTATGAAACTTGCCAATATTTATGGGCACCTTTTAAATTACATTCATATCTATAAGGAAACTAACCTATAGGGATGGAATTCCCAAGAAACATGGAAATGGTTACACCAATAAATAGTTAGCTAGAAACCATGAATTTTCAATGCATAATCAAGAATATATAGAGAGTTAAGTTAGTGAGAAAACATCCTCGAAGAATTATCATCAAAAGTATGAAAATATAAGAGTTCATAGTAGAAAATCATATACCCTCAAAGAATTAACAATCATAATAGACCTAGTGATAGCTTTCAGAGCCATAAGAATAAGTTCACAAGAGAATATATGCAAGAGCATGAAAAGGCATTGAGATGGAACTATAGTTGGTAGAGCTGAAGAATCAAACCTGTAGTGAGAAGGTAGGGAGAACAAAGTAATTTATAGTCAAGAGCATCATGGTATTTTCTCAAGTGACTATATTTGGGAAAGGAGAGAACTTAGTGACAAAATTACCATCAAAAAAATAAGGATACTCAAAACCCTATGAAACCCTCAAGCCTTAAACATGCATGAAAATATTTCACAGAGACTAAAATCATCTCTAGTTTTGATGATCACAAAAAGTAACAAAAGGTTAAAAAATTTTTGATTTAAAAGTGATGAAAAGAAGTACATGGAAAGTATATTATGCTTATTTTTTTAAAAAAATTTAAAGCTTAACCATTAACTATCTAATACAATGAAATATTATGATTAACAAAATGATAATTTTAACGGTTATCTTAAGGTAGACAAAAAGAAATTGTGCAAGTGAAAAATAACACCCTTAGATTATTATGAAAAAATATAATTTCCATTTACATCATTATCAAGCAACAATTTGTTAGATCCATCCAACCGTAAGAAAATCAAATCAAATCTGTAACGATCTTAAAGATGTGAAGATTTAAAAATCTGTTATTTTTAGAACTATTATTGTGTGTATCTTGAAATATTCATCATAGAAGGATGGGTCATCACCTCATTTAGACTTGGATGTGGAATTGAATTTGTTGTTTCCATAGAATCCAAAATAGGCCTAACAAATGCTAGAAGAAATAACCCTATAAACATGCAAAAGGAAAAGCTAAATCAGTAGTAATTTACTAATTTTCATTCAACTTTTCTATAATCATTTTAAGTACCTGAATCTATTTTACTGTAAAGATTTATAATATGAAGTTTAGCTATTTAAATAACTTAAATAATTTTAAGTTATAAAACTGATAAATAGGGTTTAGCAATTAAAAAAAAAATCTACTTCTAAAATTTTAAATATCTTTACTATAACTATTTACCATTGTTAGAGAGTTGCAAACTATGAATTTTCCTCTGTCCCATGGGACTAAGAAAGGAATAACACTAGCAAAGAGTGATTGAATCATAACAAACAGTCCAAAAACAATGAAATATACTGTCAAATGGTGACAAATATTTGTCCTCTAAGTCATTTGCACATGGTGATTGAGAACATGGTGAGTAAGAAGTAAAATAGCATTGGATCATAGCACTGCAAAATGTCATGAGTTACATAATGAACTTAACTATTCTTTTGATCATGTTGATGTTGGGTCATCCCACAATAATGGGTTACACTTTTTGGCCAAACTTGACATTGAAATCAACATTAAAAATAAAAACTTCACTTTCTGACACCTATATAGTAGGTAAACTGTTAAGAATTTGAAAATTATGTAAACTAGTGATTTGTGAGATTTTTTCTGTAGATTTTAAATATATATATTTTAAAAATAATTGAAATTAAGTTATATTTTTTTTTATATCTCCTTTGATAACTAGTTTTTAATAGTAAACAACATTTTTAAAAATTGGTGTGTACTTCGGCTGACATAACTTTTTTTCTAGAAAGAATAAAATTTTGATTCTTTTGAATTTAGGTTGGTAACACTAGTTTCTAGTGCTTTCATTTCGTTTTATAGCATTTTGTTGAATATTTTTCTTTTAATTAAGATTTGAAGTCAAACCAATTACAATTTAAACATAGGTGCACTTCGGCTCGCATAACTTGTTTGGTATGTATTGAAATTCAATTTTTCTTTTTTTTTTCGAAATGAGGACACCAATACCTAGTGCGTATATATTTTTCAATATTTTTTTTCTCAAATTTACCATTTTTCTGCAATGATTTTTCATTGAACTTGATGTTTGATGAAAAACCTATGTTTAGTAAAACTAAAAAATAAAATATTAAATAAAAACAAAATATATTAAGTTTATAGTTTTTGGAAAGCACGTTTCAATCACTACAATCCTCCACCTTGGTTTATCAATTCAAATCCATTTGCACGTCCATCTCAGGCTTCGATAGTCAAAAAAATGCATAAATTTTGAAATGGTGGAGGGGGAGGTGAAAAAAGGTGGGTTCATCAGAATCCCCCTATATAGTGCAAGTTGGGGTTCATTAGAAGGGGGTGGGGGTTCATTAGAATGGGGTGGGGTTCATTTGAACCCCCTTCATTAGAAGGGGTAAGCCATTTTAAACTTTTTGATGAGAATTTCTAATTTTTCTTCATGGAAAAAAATGTAACCCACTATTGCAAAGGATATAAAGATAATAACCAACATAATAATATGTATAGAGAATGCTCATGGAGTGCAAAATTCCTTAGAAATAAATTACCATAACAAAGTTTGAGGTGAATTGCACCTGCTATTTTATGCTGATATGGATATGTTCTAACCTATAGTTAATTTTTGTAGCATAACCAATAGGCTAAATAGTTTTCCATATACCATTGTTTCAAATTCTAAATTGCTATACCTTATTCTAGGAGCCAATCACAGGGGGATTGTATACATAAGACACCATTATTTCAAATTCAAAATTGTTGGCTCTTTTACAATTATTTGCTTCATTTATTTGATCTAGGACAACCTATTGTCTATAACATGCTCTCAAAATAATAGTAAAATCCTTTATTCTAGGATGACTGTTTAAAATATTTCCCATCATAACAATGAACAATTGAATTGGTCATTAACTTGAACTTTGCAAGAGTCATCATACTCTAATTTCCCACTCTTTTCTCCATTCTGAATTTTATTCCCAATTTCATCCATGAAGAACTTCTTTAGCCTGTAGATGCTTCGATTAGCCATAACTTTACTAGGTGTCAAGGATAGCTTCAAGTTTTTACCCAAGCAATAATTGAAATTTTTTGGTATTACCAGATCAAAATCTGGTAATGTCAATTTTTTTCAATTGTTGCTTGGGTAAAAGTTCGAAGCTATCCTCGAAACCTAGTAAATTTATGGCTAATAGTAGGATAAATTTGGTCGAGGAATTTCTTCATGAATGAAATTGGGAATAAAATTAAAATTGGAAAAGAGAGTGGAAAATTAGAATTTGATGAAACTCTTGCAAAGTTCAAGTTAATGACTAATGTTTTTTTTCATTATTATGATGGGAAAGATTCTGACTAGTCATCATGGAATAAAGAATTTTATTGTGATTTTGAGAGAATCTTCTATAAAGTAGGTTATCTTAGATAAAATAAATAAATCAAACAAGTGTGAAAGAACCATCAATTTTGAACTTGAAACAATGGTGTCCTACGTATAGACTGCCCCTATGATTTTCTCCTAGAATAAGGTATCGTAATTTACAATGTGAAACAATGGTATATGAAAAAATATTTAGCCTATCTATTATGCTACAACAATTAACTAAAAGCTAGAAGATTTCCATATCAACAAAAAATACTAAGTGAAGTTCACCTCAAACTCTGCTATACCTGAGTACAACAATACTTGAGCTTCTAATGTTTCTAGATGAAATCTATAGTAGAAAAGTGGTCTCAATTTGAAGGAACCATCTTCAGAGCTCTTCCCTAAAATGAGGGTTGAAAACATTAGAATAAAAGCAATACCATAATTCTAAAGTAACAATTTGTATCAAGCCAAACGTTAGAAAGTATAGTTAAAAAGATAAATCCTTACAATTGGACCAAACAAATTTATGATTTTATCTTTAGAATGTAGGAACTTTCTCTATTAGATCTTCATGACCTCAAATTTAATACGAAATTGGACCGATAAAATTTATGATTTTATCTATAGAATTGAGGAACTTCCTTTGTTGAACCTTCACTACCTCAAATTGGATCTAAAATTAGTCTAGCAGATTTATGATTTTATCTTTAGAATGTACAAATTTTCCCTATTAGATATTAAAGATCTCAGGTTGGGTGTCCAATTGGACCAACAGATTTATGATTTTATCTTCAGAATAAAGGAACTTCCTCTATCAAATATTCAAAAATTCCTACACTCAGGTTCTACTTCCAAGTGAAAACACCCAGAAGTTTTTTACACCAGCTCAAGGTACTCTCTAACCTAGTTATGTCACTGATAGTACTCAAATTTTGCCTAAACCATCCATACTCGAATGTTGCATCACAATCTATTTTTCCTTCACATAAAAAAATTCCACATATAAACCCTTCTAAATAAAACTCAAAATCATCATAAAACCATTATTAATAAATCATTTCAGCTTCAAAAATAATCTGATGTCATTTACTATAAAAAAAAAGTTGTATAAATCACAAAAAATCCATGAAGCCATCCATCCAAAGAGAAAATAAGCAATGTAAGGATTTGAGAAATATAATTATAAAGGGTTATGTTGTAATGGTAATGGAATCACCATAAGAGCACAACAAATAAACAAATTATTGTGACTATAATTATGTGATCCATAACTCTATTGGTCATGTAGCACAATTGTTCTATAAAAAATACATGATGCATTCATGTGTGACAAAATTTTAATGTGGATATGTTGTGATAGAAATTGAGGTACTCATATGAGCATAATTCATGTACAAATCATTGTCATCACAATTAGGTGTAAATCATCATTGGTTGCATTCAGGTTGACTCAAGTTTAATAGGTTACAATATAATGATAGTATGATCCAAGAGTGATTGCCTCTTGCTGCAATAAAGAGCCTATAACTCTAGTTGATATGCAGAGTGGTTTTGTTATATAAATTATGTAGTGCATTCAAGAATAACCCATTTTTAATGGGCCATTCTAAATAGTGATCCATATTTTCTAAACCTTATGAATGCTAAACTTAGAAGTGTACAACTTAAACTAAAAACCAAGTTTGTTTTATACTTGAATGCAATCTTGGGTTACCACAAACTATACTAATGTGATCTTCTAATAACGATTATGGGAACTATTAAAGAAAAGCCCATGTTATATAGGATACATTTCTCTAGTCAGATTTACATACTTTAATTATCAAACACAAGATTCCCACACACTCTAGGATACAATCCAAGATCATACCACAACCCTGTCAAGAAAGCTAATTTTTTGACGCAAGATTTAAGGTTGTTTTTTAATTGGTAAGAGCATGATAGGGTTACAAACCATAGGCCTTCATAGAAACATAAACCATAGCTCTAGCATATTAGTGAGGTTGCAATACCATAAATATTGAGACATTGTAGCTAATAACAAGCACACTATGTAGCTCAATGACATTTGTAAATGTAATCTATGGTAAGAAGAATGACAGTCACTTGAGGTGTGATAGTCAAAAGAGGCTAAGTAGTGAGAAGATAATAAAACTCAAACCTTGCATAGTAAAGTGGAGATTTTAACAGGGAGTTTCCTTACCCCCTTGTTGACCTTAAGGGTTTTTAAAATTCTATTGGTAGTGTTAGACAAGGAAAATGTAATCAAGGAATGGTTGTCCAAATGAAGTAACAATGGTAATCATAGGTTCAATGTTTCTTCTTAGCCATTGTATGATGGAGGTAGTGGATTGCATATTTGAGTAGTGTTTTGAGACTCATCAAAGATGGGAGAATAGTGAATAATACATTGTGGACTATGAAGTAGTGACAATAATGTGGAATGATCTTAAGACCCACAATACCATGAAACAATAAGTCCTGTGGTAAGTAAGTGGGCAGTCTATAAGACATAGTTTGATTTTGTAGAAGGATGATCATGAAAGGAATCCTCAAGTGATAGTGAGTGAGCTGTTTGAGATTGCAACTAAGGGTGCAATATCCAATATTAAAGATAGTTAGCAAAGTAGTAAATATGCAATAAAATCAAATCATGCACATCAAACAATTCACAATGTTATCCTACATAATGCTCTAAGTTTGAAGAAAAATCTCATTGTATCTTGATGAAAGTAGTGACCTTAATGGTCAATCACTAGTAACCATTATTTTAAAACATGCTATTGTGATTTGGAGGCAACATTTTAAGCAAGGCAATTAGTGGTGGTTTGGAACAATGGCAGGTATGAAGGAATTATTTTATATGCATACTATGCAGTCTAGCTTAAGAAAAAATTCTTAAAAGAGATTGAAGGTAGATTATGGAACTCAAGGGTTACCATGATAAGGATTAAGAAAAGAATGAGATCTATTTAAAACCACTGTCATGAAGATATTAAAGATGTCACATGAAAAACCCTAGCATTTGGAGTAGTGAATATAGTACCAAAGAGGATAGTGTGTTGGGGAAAATTTAAGAGATCTCCATATTATCTAATCACAAACAAATACATCATTTATTTATTTTTTAAATTAAAATAAATAATTATAAACCCTATATAGGATACATTGATACTTAAAAAGCATCTAATTTATTTTTTTAAATTAAAATTAATCATTTTAAACACTATATAGGATACATTGATACTTCAAAAGAATCTAAAGGAATTTGAGATTATGAAAATATATGTCAATTAAATACCTAGATTAAACACAGTAGCATGAAAAATGTAACCCTTGTTGAGCAAAGAAAAAATGAGATAAGCAACAATGAATCCTATGCCTCCTTTCACACACATCTCCTTATTGTTCTTTGTCATTCTTTACTGAAACACTTCTCCATTTTGGTGGGATACGCCTCAAAATAAGGTTTCAATGAAGTTTTTAGAGTATGTTTATTAAAATGAAAACTTGATTTTGGTGGGCTACACCTAAAATAAATATTTGAACAAAATTTTTAGAGTATGTTTATTAAAGTTTTAGATTATTTTGGCAGGGTGTATTCTTGATTCCTTAAATGATTTATTCAAAAGTATTGTGACTAAATAAATGACTAACTATTTAGGCATTTTTATTTGTGTGACTAAATATTTTTTATTCAATAACCAAATTAGTCATTTATTTACTCATTTATAGCTGAGTTACAAAAAATTAGTAGAATCTAGTCATTTTTAGTTGTTGTGACTAAAAGTTTTAGTCACCTAGTCATTTATTTTCCAAATTCTACTAGTGAATCTTGAAGTTTCCTACTCAATTTTCAGAGACATAGATTTTGAGACTTCATCCTTCCTCCTTTCAGTTGGAAATGGAGTGGATTCTTCATCAACCTATTGATTTGTTTCTTCCTAAGGGAAGACATCTTGCCTATAGACACTAGATCATGTTTTATTTTCAATAATTCTTCATTGACATTAGAGCTTCTTCATTATTGGGGGGATATCTTGTCTCTATTTTCCCTCTTATGGGGGATTCATTGATTGTATATACATGATAGATGTAGTCCTTTGGGGTATCATTTATTCCTCCATACATCATGTTGTTTTTTTTTTAACTCTCTTTTGGAGAGGATTTTTGTCCCATTTTGTTTTCTCCTTTTCTTCGGTTGTGAGAGATTGATTGCATTGTAAATGGGTACCTAAAATTTCCTCGTAGCTGAGACCCATATTCATCTTCACATTTGCATAATTTTCATGATAATATTCTCCCTAAGTTGCACTTAAGGGGGGGTGTTGGTGTGAATAAATGTCTTGTACCTAGTTAACTCATTCACTAGGGAATTAAGGGACATACTCACATGCTAAGTTTACTTAGGATGTAATATTTTTTCAAGAAGTCTTAGTTGGCTTTTCTAGAACTTATCTTATCCATATTTATTGCATGATTCCTAGGTAGTTAGTTGTGTCATGTTATAGGATTAAGAAATTTTTCATGATCTTGTCTAATCATATCTCTCTACCTTGCATTTATAAGAAAGGTATCTCATATAAATTTTTATATTCAACCGATATTCAAATTGCATTGTTGAATCAAGTATTCTTTCCATTTTCTCTTTTGTGGAGGATATTCTAGTTTAGCAACTATTCCTGGGGGTGTTGGGGAGTCACCATTAACTCCCATAGTAGTTAGTTCAGTCCCTGTTAGTTTTGTTATGCGTATTTTTTGTTTCTCTTGTTGTTCTATTAGTTTTTATTTCTTTTGAATTTTCTTTCTAGGTGTTTCACTTCTTGTGAGCCCCTCGCTTGGCCTCTATGTTCATTTTGTAATAGGTACAAGCCCTTCCTATTTTAATATAATCAAAACTATATATATTATATAATATATAATTATAAGTAATTTTATATAGCTATAGAGATCATTATAAGTATATAGTATATTAAATAGAGATATTAATGTACTATATCAATATATAATGGGTATGCATATATATATTAATTCATAATAGTATATAATTATATATATTATTAATAATATAGTATAAGAGTCATCTCCCCCTCTCTCATTGTCTCCTTTATTTTTCTCCCTTGATTTCTATGCATATATATGTATATATATATATATATATATATCTCCCTCTCTATCTCTATAGTAATATCTCTCTCACTCACTCTCTCACACACACTCCTTGTTTCTCCCTCCCTATATCTATCTCTATCTCTCTATGTGCTTCCTATCTCTCTCACCTATTTTATCTTACTCTTTACCCTGTATCTCTATCTTCCCATCTCTTCCTCTCCCTCTCTATCTATATATTATTATCTCTCCCTCCATCTCTCTTATTCTCTCTCTATGTATAACCCTCTCTCTACCTCTATTTATATATCACTTCTAATATGTTTACCTTTCTATCTCTCAACCTTCCCTGCTATCATTGTATCCCTTTTCCCTTTCCTCTCTATTTCCATCTATCCCTCTCTATATATTTATCTCTCTCTCACCTCTCTATCTTTTCCAAATTATGTCTATATTTTTATCTATCCTTTCTATCCCTATCCCTCCCTGTATCTATTTCTATCTCTCTCCCTCTCTCCCTTTCACTGGACATCTTTCTATATCTCTCTATTTCAACTCTCTCATCTCTCTATATCTCTCTCCCTCTCTCTCCATTTCTATTTATTTATAAATATATATCTCCCTCTATCTTTATATATACAATCTCACTCATTTATAACAGACTCTATGTTTCTCCCTTCCTATCTCTATCTCTGTCTCTATCTCCATCTCTATATCTCTATCCCCCCCATCTCCATCTCCATCTCCATCTCCATCTCCTTACCTCTCCCTAAATCTCTTTTTATCTCTCCCCCCTCTACCTTTCCCACTATATCTCTCTATCTCCCTCTTTATATCCCCCCCTATCTCTCCGTATCACTTAATTTTTTCAGATATCTACTTATCCTCTATCCTCACCCTATCTTCTTCCATCTCCATCTCTATCTCCATCTCTATATCTCTCACTATGTTTCTCCCTCCCTATCTATCTTTCTCTCTCTCTCTCTCACAAAAAATCCCTATGTATTTCTCTCTTTTTATTACTTATCTCTATAACCTCATTTATCTCTTAGTTATTCCCCCTCCATATCTATCTTCCCGTTTCTCCCTCTCCCTCTCCCTCTCTATCTTATTATATCTATCTCTCTTATTTACTCCATCTCTCCATCCCCCCTCTCTCATTATTTGCCTCTTTGTATCTCTATTTCTCCCCCTCTCTTTTACTCTCTCCTTCCATCTCTCCCTCTCTATATATTTCTATTATTTATTTGGAAAAAGGAACCTAGATCTAACTAGGGTTAGCTAATTTTCACTTACAAAACATTAGAAATTATATTGGCAAGGGTGTGAGATTGACTCATAACATAAAAGGTGAGTCAATCAACCCTATATCTAAATTATTTAAGGGATTTGAAATAGATATTTTTATGAAATACAATGATGGAAGTGGTTAACTATGAAATTGAAATGTTGTATCATGAATTATGGTAAATTAGAAACTGATAGAAAAATTTGGGTTCTATAAAAGAAAAAGGTAGACATAGAGGTAGCTGACGTATGGATTTGAGGAACTAATTTTGCTAGACATTGGGGCCGAGGGTTCCCTTGTTTTGATATAAAATTAAAATATTTATTTTGTAGTCCTTCAATCCCTAGTCTAAGGCCTCTTCCTTCAGGACTTGGTTGTGTAGGGTTTGAATGAATCAATGAATAAATTATCTTAAATATACCTTAAATCTTCTTCAAACCTCATGTTGGTATTTTTACCTCCATAATGGAAAAAAATGATGATAAAGAGAGCTTACCATTTTGAGGGATAGAGATAAGATGATAAAGAAATGATGAATCAAAAATTAGATACATTTAAACACTAAAGTTAGATATAATGGGATCGATATGGCCACTTGCAAAAGTAATTTCCATAAGATGGTTGTGAGTACTAATAAACCTTCACCTGAGAGGCATGCACTCGACCCAAAACAAAAGGGTGAGGCTTCAATTCAAAATGTGTAGCTTGAAACTAATGGATTTATTCTTATGAAAGCTCAATCAAAGGAAAATTGACCATATCAATGGAACAAAGCCATGAAAAATGGAGCTTTTGGTAATAGGTTTTATTTCGTCAAAAAATTTGAGGATCTTGATTGTATGGAGCATGATGTTTCAATTGGATATTAGGAGATACAAGGCATGGGACCTACTCCTCACATTCCCCATGATCGTATTCAAAGTATGGATTCTTCTAAGGGTTCAAAGGATGGGGATTTCTTGTATCCAAGCCACATTGATTCAATAGTGAATATTCAAGGGTTTGAGGGAGTTCCAAGAATTTCCATGCTTGCTAATTCATTATGTGAGATTCCTAAGGAATATGAAGAAAATAAGGTTACCACTGGTCTAGCTTTAGACTCTGGGTCTAAGGAAGATGGTAAAAGGAAAAATACACCCCTATTAGTGATCCATCATAAAAATTTTAAGAAGGGGGTTGTAGACAAGATAATGAAGGAGTGTAGAAAAAATAATCTAGAAAAGATGAAGATTGTAACACCCCACCATGCGAACCCCATAGGACACAACTACCAACAATAACAAAAACAATTTTTTTTTTTAAAGAACAACAATTATATTTAACATAATTCAATTATTAATCAACAAAAATATATAACATATAACAACAACCTAGTACCATGGGGTAGAATGGTGCACTACTAGAACGAACCCAACTAACTAAAATGATAATGATACCAAACTAAGACAAATGAAAGAAACGTGAATAAAACATAATATAAATACGACATTCATTCTACAAGAACAAGATAGATAATAGCAACATAAATAACATGTTACTACATTTAACTTCAGAGTTCAAAGTTACATTCATGGAACATATTTCCACAGACACAACACAACATGAAACCAAGATTACAATACAAGTTGCTTCCCTTATAACATTGGGAAGAGTAAAACATAATACAAAGAGTGCAATACTGAAAAGATGAAAATATAAAAGGTACAATCTTCTTGTGCGAATTTTTGAGATCATTGCAACTGCAACCACACCATGATCACTGTCTAGGGACCCAATGGGTTCATTGCGTGTTTCCACCCGACCTTGTGAACCCGAAGGAACACCCCCCATGCAAGGAGCTGATAAGAAATAACCCTCGTCCACAAAGTCAAAACACAAAGGACTAACACCACATGACTCAAAATCACATAACAACATAAACAACATCAATAACCAAACAACTCCAGAGGCAACACGAATAACAAAAAACAAAGGGAATAGTGGGAGAGAGTCATCGTATGGCCTTACATGGATTCACTAGACTACTTATCATTAGGATTCGCCTCAATCTATGGTTAACCAGACATTCTATTTGAAGGTGTCACCCCATAGGGTGAATCATGCAGAGCCACTTACCTTTCACAGAGACAAGGTAGTGACCTTACCAACCAAGTCTTCCCACCTATCCTTAGCCTTTGAGATCACTAATGACAAGCTGAGGTGCATGTTTTTATCTTGTTTTTTGTTAACTAAACCTTGAACCCACTAGATAAATTAACTAGGTTGTCACTTATTTAAGGAAATTCTTTCAAGGGTGACCACTTGTACACTAGCCCTAAGAAGAGCCACTCTCCCCTATGGTTACCCTAAAATAAAATTCAAGAAATGGGTGTACCTCAACCCTCAAAACATAAAGGAATTCTATATAAAACATAATGCATGATGCATGACCATCTCATGACTATATCAAGTATCAAAACCCATAAAACTAGGAGGTACTACCCATCCACAATCACCAAGGTAAATAGATAGCTAAAAGGTGCAACAACAACATGCAAACACATCATTTCCCCTAGCCCCTAGAGGTACATAAATATCTACCCAGGAACCAAAATAACTCATTATGCCAAATCAATTCATACCTTCAAACTATACAAAATTCAACCTAAATTAAACATAAGGAATATCACATCCCAATTTTCATCACTCAAAGTCAAGCAAGATAAACCAACTGATGCAATTAAAACCACACAACATACAATCCTTGATTTTGAAGAAATAGGAAGCTAAGGGATAATCACATAAACCCAAAAATACACTGTACAAAGCAATTCACAATAACTAGTAATCACAAAGGCATCACTTCCACATTCTATATCAAACATTTAAACATGACCATGAAGACATTAAAAAATCATAAAACCATAATGGAAAATGGCATAATATTGAATAAGGGATAAATCATGACTTCTATGGTTAACATAAAATCTATATTATAGACATGCTTAAGCCATTGAAATTACCTTTGTATAAAAATAATCTTCTAATTAATCCTTTATCCATTATAAGTATGGCATAAAGATAAACTAAGAGCTAACATATTTCTACCTTAGTTGGTTTAACATTAATGTCCTTAACCAATTATGAGTGACCCTAAAACAACCTAATAATATAATGAATGGAAATTAGGGTACAACATAACAGTTGCATAACAATACTAAACGTATATTTAGTTGATCTAGAAGAATCTACAACTTAATCACTTATCCTTGTTTATGATAAAATGTAAAGTAGACCTTAACCAGAAAGGGATTTCCTTATTAAGGTTCAATTACCTTGTACTCCTAACTAAAAGTGAATTTCCATTAATTAATGCTCTTTAGAAAACAACTATATCAAATGAAAGGGTATCTAAGTCAACCATCTTTCCTTAAATCCTTTGAACAATATGAGCTATCTAATTTTATCTATGATAATAATTTTACACAAATAACCTACTAATTATTAATCAATCAATATCGCTATTGAACTCCCTTACTTAATCATCTAATGTAAACAATAATATACAAGGATGAAAGTATTCTTGCAATAACCACCTACAACTACACAATCATTCCTATCAAGAAAATATTAAAATTGCTATAACAATGGAGTTATTTCAATTATTCAATTCACAAAATAGTTTCACTAGCCAACTATTAGGTACTATAAAAATAAACACTATTCACTTAAATATAAAATGATAAAAAAAACATGTAACTTTACACACTAAATAATTATAAAAGAAGGTATATTCAATAATCAAATCAATTACTCATGTTTATAACCAAAGACAAGACTCTCATAAATGATACTTATTCCAATTCAAACCAAGCTTCCAACAATATAAAATTAACATAGACAAACATATTGCATATCAAATCACAAATCCATCATATAAAATCTAATCCAAAACATAGAGTTCACTAATGTTTCAAATTTAATCTAAAGCAATAACCAATTCCCTAACATTAAATATTTTACCAAAATGACTTAACAAAAATTCAAAAATCTAAGTTTTGATACTTGTTAAAATCAAATTAAAGAATGGCAACTAAAATCCCTATTATTATTTAAACACGCAATAAACATTGAAAATTAAAGACATTAACTTAAGCTATTGAGACCATTATAAATCAGATATTTATTTTATTGTTTACCAATATCTATTCTCTGATTCCTAATTCCTCTTTCCAAACAAGTTATCCTACAAATCTGATTTTTCTAAGATTGAGGAAATCTAATATTTTAAAAATCATTTCTAAAAAGAAAGACAGATTTAATAAAATAATCATAAATTTTGAATCTAATTACAATAATTTTCTCTCTATTTTCTATTCTTTTTGTTTCCAAAATATAGATTAGCTAAAATGATAACTTGAATCAGAATTTAAACAATATAAATTTTCTCATCATATTAATTTTTCCAGAATCCATATTACTTCACATTTTAAAAATATATTCAAGTTCCCATATATATACTACATACATACGTATATATACATATATATATATATATGTATATATATGAGAATAACAAAATATTAAATTTCTAATTACTGCTGCATACTAAAATACAAAAATAAAACACAAAGGAATGTAACTATATATATATATATTTATTAATATATATATTGTGTCCCAATAAAAAACTAAATTTATAAATTATTTATCTATGCTATAGAGGTCAAAAGAACAACAAACTCCTCTCTCTCTCTATATATATATAAACAGACTTAAATCAAAGACACAGGTGCATTCACAAAGGGACGCAACCTTTTATGGTTGTGCACAATAGCCACAAGGTTGCTGCACAACCATCCAAGGTTTGTGAAGACCTTGCAAGGAAAGAGAGGGGTGGTGGGGTGGTTTGACTATGGCGACCACTCCCCACACCCACATAAACAATATTCATAAGTATCAAAACAACTTCGCGACTAACATAAAATGAACATTTTGTCATTGCAAGAATTTGATTGCCAAGAAACTCAAGGAATTAATATATATATATATAAAGAAACATAAATTTATTGGGAAACTCCCAATACACAAAAAGATTCAGATAACTAAAATCAAAGTGGGGAAACACAAGGAAAGCAAGAGATGATATCTAGCAAAGACAATATACAAAGAGCTTGGCTGAGAAAATACAATGAATAGAAGGAAACACAAATCCATTTATTCTCAACTTGAATTCAATATAAAGTACATAGGGGTAGGAAACAAATGGAAGGAGAAAGCTATAGGTTGAGATACATTTATAGAGAAATGGATTTCTAATCACAAAAACTCCATCATAATGAAATTTATACATTCATTTATTTTTCAACTGGAAATTTACAGATGACTTTCAAGGATTTTGAAACTACCTAGAGCCCTTCACTTAATTTGATTCGAAGACAAGGTGTCATGTTGAGCGTATCTATCCAACCACAACCTTCAACAATTCAGAGATCCACAACCTCCAACAAAACAATTTCAAGTACAGAGCCCAACATAAAACTAAAAATCTAGATTTCTCTAAACATAAATTCGAAGAAAAAACATAGAGGGTTTAATTCTCAAAATAAATTCTCAGTTTTAGAATTGCAGATAGAATTTTCATTTTATTTTTTCCCTCCTTGCTTTTTTGAAAAAGCACAAATAGGATATAAAATTCAAAAAGGGAAAAAGTTAGAAATTGCCATGAATTTTCTAGATATTCTCCCCATGCAAATGCCACTTGCACAATTTTGAACCTTCCCATTTCTAATTTTGAAAAAAGCATATTCCTCAAATTTACTAACACTGATTTATGCACACATCAACATTTAATTCCTTTTAAAATAAAGTTGACTTTCAAAAAAATAAAAATAAAACAACATTTTAATGTAGCCACATTTAAAATTAAAATGTATTATTAAATTACTATTTAATAATAAAATCAGTCATAATAATAATTTCCATGAATTAATTTTAAATAACCAACAAAATAATTTATAGAATTTTATTGATTTAAATTAATTGATAATTCACATCTTGCAATAATAATAAAATGCTCATGCACACAATTATTTTCCAAAAGAATTGATGCCATTTTCAACATTGAACATTTAGTTACTTAGTACTTCACGCCACTGGATAAAATTTAATTTAAAATGATAATACATTAGTCAAAGCCATAAATGCAACTTTTGCAACATTATAAAAATCTTGAAAGTAAATAACTTAAATTAAAATCATAGCCATACGAACGAAGTACATATAAGACATGAAAAACACTGACCCAACAATTAACACAGGCGGAGGTACTTTCTTATCAACTCCCTAACCACATCAAACCATTGGGTATGTA
The DNA here is from genome assembly GCA_007115665.2 of Sequoiadendron giganteum. Lineage (NCBI taxonomy): Eukaryota > Viridiplantae > Streptophyta > Pinopsida > Cupressales > Cupressaceae > Sequoiadendron > Sequoiadendron giganteum. The sequence goes on along the minus strand of CM021100.1, from coordinate 867,471,118 downwards.
AGGCACACTCAAACCCGAAAATGCGGGTGGAGTCGGTACCTAGTACCTACATTCCTGCATACACAAAATGTCATACAACATGTACATATGCATATAACTCATAATCAAACACATTATGAAAGTGAGTTGCAGCGAGGCAGGGTGCTCACGGATGAGCGATGCAACACCGTCTCCTTCATCCAATTCAAATATAGTCATCAAAATCTAAGTATCACATCATCATTATAACACACACAATAACATCATCATAAAAATAAGTGTCCCACACATAAATCCAAATATCATAAGAAAATAAACATAATTGACTACCACACCAAACACATGGCAAAATAGATGTCTAACGAAGTATCCAGTAAGCATCAAAACATAATTCGAAACCACACAGAATCAAAACACATACCAAGCAGTATCAAAATGTATCAGTAAAATGAGAGGCACTACATCCTCCCCCCCTAGAACTCGACTTACTCCTAGAAGTTGCAAGATCGGATAAATGTACACACTTATGAACCACATCATAAGCCAATAGATACTCATCAACATAACAAGCATAATAATGAACCATGAGATACACGTAATCAAAGTTATCCAACACATTACTAATTCCATAAATCCAACTTAACATAAACATCAATTCATAATGTCACGATCATCAAAATCAAATGAAATGTCATCCAACACTAGCTAGAATGGTGAAACAACCAACTATAGGGTCTCAAAGCATAAAACACATTATAATAAGTATCAAATTTTCATAATCATAACATAGAATAAAGTAGAAAACCAGCTAAGCAACAAAGAAGGTTCAACATCCCTCCAACAACTATCGAGCTACTCACTGCCCAAAAGAGGACACCCCTTCAAGTCCTCATCAGATTCCACTACCACAATAATGGAAGTGGAAGGTTGAGCACAAAGGCTCTCCTTATCTTCCTTGGACAGTAGGGAAGTGTTAGGTTTGCACCCCAATGGTCACTCCCAGAACGTGGATGGATTCTTCCCTTTAGTTGTGTGCTTTGGCTCTTCTACCTTTTTCCCTTTTTCTACCTTTAGCCATGCGAGAGCCTAATCCAAGGTCTGGTCATCAGGGATGCAAGGTGGGACTACTAGTGTAGGATTCTCTTTGATAACCACCCCCTTTTTGGTAGCCTTTCCTACCTTTCTTTTCTTATTTATAGAATTCTACCCTCCCATCCCTACACACAAATAGGGGTAAACATTAGACTCAAAAAAAAATTTAAATGACAACAAATCCTAACTTAACATACCTTTACACACTACACCAATTTCCATAATTCATTACCTAGTAGGAAGGATATTGGTGAATTGTGCACTACACCAAGGGTCCTATCCTTTCTTATGGTTTGTGGACCATTGGACCAACAATGCCTAAAGACAATTCCCCAGAGACAAGAAAGACCACCAAAAAGAGAAAAAAAGCATAACTCAAGAGTACAACACCTAGGTCAATGTAATGGGCTCACATGTATTCAGAGTGCCCATTTTTTTTATCAAGGCTCTGATACCATGTTGTAACACCCCGCCACACAAACCCCATAGGACACAACTACCAACAATAAAATATATATATTTTTTAAAGAACAACAATTACATTTAACATAATTGAATGATTAATCAACACAGATATATAACATATAACAACAACCATGTCCCCTAGGGTAAAACGGTGCGCTACTAGAATGAACCCAACTAACTAAAATGATAGCGATACCAAACTAAGACAAATGAAAGAAACGTGAATAAAACATAATATAAATATGACATTCATTCTACAAGAACAATATAGATAATAAGAGCATAAATAATATGTTACTACATTCAACTTTAGAATTCAAAAGTACATTCATAGAAAATATTTGCACAGATACACCACAACATGAAACCAAGATTACAATACAAGTTGCTTCCCTTATAACATTGGGAGAAGTAAAACATAATACAAAGTGTGCAATATTGAAGAGCTGAAAATATAAAAGGAACAATCTTCTCGAGCTAAGCTCTGAGATCACTTCAACTACAACCACACCACAATCACCATCTAAGAACCCGATGGGTGCATTGCACGCTTCCACCCGACCTTGTGAACCCGAACGAACAACCCCTGTGTAAGGAGCTGATAAGAAAGAACCCTTATCCACAAAGTCAAAACACAAAGGACTAACACCACATGAGTCAAGACCATATAACAACATAAACAACATCAATAACCAATCAACTCCAGAGGCAACAAGAACAAGGGAACCAAAGTGCATAGTGGGAGAGTGTCATCACATGGCCTTACATGGATTCACCATACTACCTATCATTAGGAGCTGCCTCCATCTATGGTTAACTAGATATCCTATCTCAAGGTGTCACCCCATAGGGTGAATCATGCAGAGCCACTTACCTTTCATAGAGACAAGGTAGTGACCTTACCAACTAGGTATTCCCACCCATCCTTAGCCTTTGAGAGCAATAACGACAAGGTGAGGTGCATGTTTTTATCTTGTTATATGTTAACTAACCCAACCCACTAGATACATTAATTAGGTTGTCACTTATTTAAGGAAACTCTTTCAGGGGTGACCACTTGTACACTGGCCCCAAGAGGAGCCACTCTCCCCTATAGTTACCCTAAAATCAAATTCAATAAATGGTTGTACCTCAACCCTCAAAACATAAAGGCATTCTATATAAAACATAACGCATGAGGCATGACCATCTCGTGACTACATCAAGTATCAAAACCAATAAAACTAGGAGGTACTACCCATGCACAATCATCAAGGTAAACAAATATCTAAAAAGGTGCAAAAAAAACATGCAAACACATCATTTTGCCTAGCCCCTGGAGGTATATAAATATCTACCGAGGAACCAAAATAACTCATTACGCCAAATCAAGTCATACCTTCAAACTATACAAAATTCAACCTAAATTAAAATTAATGCATATCACATACGAATTTCCATCACTCAAAGTCAAGCAACATAAACCAACTCATGCAATTAAAACCACACATCATCGAACCCTTTATTTTGAATAGATAGGAAGCTAAGGGAAAAACCCAAAATACACTGTATAAAGCAATTCACAATAATTGGTAATCGCAAAGGAATCACTTCGACATTCTATATCAAACATTTAAACATGACCATGAAGACATTCACAACTCATAAAACCATAATGGAAAATGACATAATATCGAATAAGGGATAAATAATGACTTCTATGGTTAACATAAAATCTATATTGTAGACATGCTTAAGCCATTAAAATTACCTTTTTATAAAAATATTCTTCTAATTAATCCTTTATCCATTATAAGTATGGCATAAAGATAAAATAAGAGCTAACATATTTCTACCTTAGTGGGTTTCACATTAATTTTGTTAACCGATTATGAACGGCCCTAAAGCAACCTAATAATATAATGAATACAAATTAGGGTACAACATAACAATTTCATAATAATACTAGATGTATATTTAGTTGATCTAGAAGAATCTAAAACTTAATCACTTATCCTTGTTTATGATAAAATGTAAAATAGACCTTAACCGGAAAGGGATTTCCTTATTAAGGTTCAATTACCTTGTACTCCTAGCTAAGAGTGAATTTCCATTAATTAATGCTATTGAGAAACCAACTATATCAAATGAAATGGCAAAACAACCATCTTATTATAACTTTACGTCAACCATCTTTCCTTAAATCCTTTCAACAATATGAGCTATCTAATTTTATCTATGATAATAATTTTACACAAATAACCTACTAATTATGAATCAATCAATATCACTATTGAACTCCCTTACTTAATCATCTAATGAAAACAATAATATAAAAGGACGAAAGTATTCTTGCAACAACCACCTACAACTACACAATCATTCCTATCAAGAAAATATTAAAATTCTACAACACTAGAGTTATTTCAATTATTCAATTCAAAAAATAGTTTCGCTACCCATCTATTAGGTACTATCAAAATAAACACTATTCACTGAAATATAAAATGATAAATAACACATGGAACTCCATACACTAAATAATTCTAAAATAAGGTATATTCAAGAATCAAATCAATTACTCATGTTTATAACCAAAGACAAGACTCTCATAAATGATACTTATTCTAATTCAGACCAAGCTTCCAACATAACAAAATTAACATAGGCAAACCTATTGCATACCAAATCACAAATCCATCATATAAAATCTAATCCAAAACATAGAGTTCACTAATGTTTCAAATTTAATCTAAATCAATAATCAATTCCCTAACATTAAATATCTTACCAAAATGACAACCAAAATTCAAAAATCTAAGTTTCGATACTTTTTAAAATCAAATTAAAGAATGGCAACTAAAATCCCTATGATTATTTAAACACACAATAAACTTCAAAAATTAAAGAAATTAACTTAAGCTATTGAGACCATTATAAATCAGATATTTATTTTATTCTTTTTGGTCAATATAGATATTCTCTGATTCCTAATTCCTCTTTCCAAACAAGTTATCCTACAACTCTAATTTTTCTAAGATTGAGGAAATCTAATCTTTTAAAAATAATTTCTAAAAAGAAAGATTGATTTAATAAAATAATTATAAATTTTGAATCTAATTACAATAATTTTCTCTCTATAACACCCCTCCTTTTTGCATTCTGGTTAGACTATGTGTCTTTGTGTGGGTATGTTGTTGTGATGTGCTTCTAGTTATTCTGATGTTATCTTTATTCCATGCTTTGGATTAGCATAGCGGTTATTTCAATTAAAGATGATTATGCTTTGAATTATATCAACATGTTAGAATTGTCAGTTATTTGCAGTGTATTGGTGAAGAGGACGGTATCACATCACTCGCTTGCAAGTGCCCTACGATCCCATGATTTCCTCTTCACGATGTGTATTTTATGCTGGATATATTATATGTTGTGGTTACTTGATTTGAAAGTTGACAAGTACAGGACATCGACTCCACCTAGTTTCACAGGTGAGAGCATGTTCAATACCCAACGGTATTCAATTGGGAGATAGTAGCTAGGTTTCCGTCTCAGGTCATCACCCTAGTCCTTGTTTGTCGTTAGTTGCTTGTCAGATTGTTTTGCTTTGGATTTTGTGCCCTCTCTTCGTATTTAATTGCAAGTTAGAAAAGGGGTAACTAAATGGTTTAATGCATTTTAGTTGTTGAATAATTTGATCTAGAAATTATGTTGAAATATAAGTTATTTTATTGTTAATTTAATTTAATTAATAAATAATTTAATCATTGATTAAATTTATTTATTAATTAATTAAATTATGATGTTGAAAAAAAGTTAATTTATTATGTTGAAGTTATTGTGTTAATTGTTGAAATTGAAAATTGAATTGAAAGTCAATTGTGAAATTTGAATTGAAAATTTTTTAAAAAATGATTTTTAAAAGTCAAATTGAAGTTTGAATTCAAAATTAAAAGAAATTAGGATATTTTCCGTTTTTGTTTTCTGAAATTTATTGTAGTTGTTGAATGAGATATTTTGAGATATTTTTGGAATTGGATTATTATTGAATTTCTTGTCTCAATTTTGGGGATTATGAGTTTGGAGAAAAATTGAAAATAGGAAGAGGAAGAATATTTCCATTTTTGGTGGGTTTTGGATTTGGATTGTGAAAACTTGTGGAACTAAATTTGGGAGCAAGGTGGAAGCTGGGCAACACTAGGATCTTCTCAAACACCAGTTAACCAGGTTCATGTTATTAAATTAATTTTGATTTTGCAAGGTTCTATAGATTTGATTATGTTGTTGCAAAAATCTTCTGCTTAAATGGAAAAACAATCCTTTCCTTTGGAATTATAATTCTTCAAGAAAATAAATTTGTGTTCTTGACTTAATTAGATAATTCTGGTATGGTTTTTTCAATTTATTTTTATAGATCCCCTTTGAAAATATAAAATTGGTATATATATATGCAAATATAAAGATATGTTTATATTTTATATTTAAAATTGCTGTTTTAAAATGAAGAAAAGCAATTTGTTTCAAGAAATTCAACCCCAGGCTGAATCGCGGATTTCTAAAAATCCACAGGTGTGGAAAATATTAAAAAATAAAAAATGAAAAAATAAAAAAATGAAATTTTAATGGGGGGGCGTTGGGGGCTCAACCCCCACCGCACCTCCCATGGAGGTGGGTGGAGGGAGCCACACCCAATGTACCCCTCCCCACTCCCTTAAACCCACGGCTGGCGCAGTTGCCACCGCCGCCAGTGGTCGGCTATGCAAGGCACAACCGCGCCACCCACAAGGGTGGACGACTGTGCTTTGCACAGTCATCGCCGCCGCCCGGCCCGACCTCCACCTCCGCCGCCTTCAATAAAACCCTCGCACCGCCAGCCATGAGAAAGCCACTACTCATGGAGAAAAGCCAGCCACCCATGAGTTTTGGGTGCATGCGCAAACCGAGGCGCGACTGGCCCTTAGCCAAATAAATTTTAATTTAATAAAATTATATATATAGAAAACATTATAATATATTTTATTATATTAATTTATTAATATATATAATAGATAATATAGTATATATATTAATAATTAATATAATAGGATAAATATTATAATATTATATATATAATGGAATGGATTTTTAAAATGGGTTATATTTTATTTCTGTAATTTTATCAAAATGGTGTTTTCATTAATGGCATGATTAAGTTTAATTGAAGGAGATAAAATTTGGATTTAGAGAATGCATAATTTAAATTTAATTGTGGAATTTAAATTGAGATGCCAAAAGGCCAATTATTGATTTAATTTAAATATAATTGTGAAATTGAACATTTGGGTTTATAGTCAATTATTGCTTTATTTTAAACAATAGGCTGAAAAGGACAAATGTTGGGATTGTGATTAATGGGTGAAATAATGAAATTAATCTGATGTATTTTATAATGATTTAATTTGCAAGCGCAATCGGTTATTTATTTAAAACGAGATGTATTGTGTTATAGTGGAAATGATTATTTTATTATGAGCAAATAGGGAATTAAATATTAGTGTTAATTTCTTCCTTATCTGAAAAGATGAATTTTAATTTAGTTTTATCGATGTGATAGATTACTGAACGTTAATGAGGAATGGATTTAGAATATCCAAAGGTAGTTTCCTTTAGTTGAATTCAGTGAACATGTCCTTCGTGCTCTGTTTTGGAAATGAGACTAAGTCCTTGTTATTTAGTAAGTCTTCCTAATGTGAATTTCAGTTTTGTGGTTGTCCATTGTGGTGTCAACCTGTTGTGAATTCTCGTGGGTAGTGAATGAGGTTATGTTTATGTTTGTACCCGATTTTCATGAACAGGAATGTTTGTACCTCCTTGGTTTAGGAGCGGATTATGGGATTCGTGTCTCCTTGTTTGGAATGACCTTGTTATTTTTTTTGTTGCCTCCAGTGTTGGAGTGCATTTCAGTTTATGTCGCCTCTTGAGAAAGGAGTGGATTTTGTTATGTGTGCCTACTTGTCAGGAGCGGTCAGGAGCATTTTGTTATTGTTGTTGCCTCTAGTGTTGGAGTGCATTTCAGTTCTTGTCACCTCCTGAGAAAGGAGTGGATTTTGTTATGTGTGTCTCCTTGTCAGGAGCGGTCAGGATCAGTTTTGTTATTGATGATTTCCTCCAGTGTTTGGAGATGGGTTCATCTTTGTCACCTCCTGAGAAGGGAGTGGACGCATTATCTTGTTTGTTGCACCTTGGTACCATTGTGTTTGGTTGGTGTGTGTGTGTTGTCAAGTAGAAGAGTGGCTTCCATAGGGGCTAGAGCCCGAAAGAGGTAAGACTGGGTAGCCTTCAGAAGTGGTTTAATCAAGTGATAATTAAATACAATACTTAGATGCTTAAGACTAACTTTTCATTAATCAAGTTAAGTGTGCCTCACTCATAGGTGCAAGGGCTTGTTTAGACTTGGGATGAGATAAGAAGGCCATGGGATGGCAAGGTCATCTATCTTATCTATATGAAAGGTATTTGGCTTTGTATTAGTAAGAATGGGGGCCGGGGATCAATAGGGGCCACTATCCGACGATCCACCGTGGGTAACTCATGACGATCTATGCGATGACACTCTATCTAGGACAACAGTTGGCTTTATGTTTTCACTTTAGTAGTATGAGGTACAATGATTGGTTTGTGGCCACCATCATGATGATCCGCTAGGTAACTCATGACATGCTGTGAGATGGCACTTTGTGTGACCATGGTTTGTTCTTGTTTATCATGGGTATGGTTTCTATAACATACCTGATGTGACCATATTTGGTGTTCAAATATTATGTGTATGGTTCTCATAACATACTTGTTCTGCTTTATTTCTAGAAGCATTGTGAGCTTGTAGAGTTATACTCGTGTTGTACTTATAATGTACTTATGTTATACTTGTGTTGTACTCACATGGTATCAGAGATGTACATGTGTTGATTTTATGTTGTACTTATGTTGTATTGTGATGTGCCTTGGGGTGTTCTTGTGAGGTTCATGTGATTGGTTGTTTCAGTTTGGTTCAGTTTATGTTAGCCTATGTCTAGAGGTAGATGGTCTTGACTAGGATTCCTGGTTACTATCTCCTAGCATAGGGGGTGGGCCTTTGGGTTCCACTTGGTTGGGTGGTGTGCACCTAAATCCATTGGGTTCTTTCTTCATGTTCGTGTGGATGAGACTTCCAGTTGGAGAGCTCATGGGTTTCTGAGTCAGTTCTTGCTTTATTTCTTTCAGTTGATATTGTATCATTTTACCCCTCAATTGATATCGAGATGGAAATTGTAATTGTTATTATGTAATTGATCTTACCTCATTCAGGGAATGAGTGTTGTAATCTTATTGTTTAATTGTGATTAATGAAATGGAAAGATATCTTTATGCTTTGTTGTAGATCATTTCATTGGAATGTATGTGCTTAATTTATTTAGTAATTAATTGACATGGTTTAAATCATGTTTTTTGTTTGGGTTCTATTTAACCTCTGTCTCGTAACCTTAGAGGTTGTTGGCATTAGTTAGTGACTTGCTTATTAATCATACTTTAAAAAAAAAAATTAAATTAGCCTGTTTAAGTAGTTGTTTGCAACTTCCTCTAGGGTTGCGTGGCGGGGCGTTACACTCTCTAATTTCTATTCTTTTGGTTTCCAAAATACAAATTAACTAAAATGATAACTTGAATAAGAATTTAAACAATATAAATTTTCTCATCATATTTTGTTCCCAGAATCCATATTACTACACATTTTAATAATATATTTGAGTTTTGGTATATATACTATATACATACTTATATATTCATATATATATAAATATCTACATATATACATATATATATATATATATATATTTATATATATCAGAATAACAAAATGTTAAAGTTCTAATTACTACTACATACTAAAATACAAAAATTTAAACACAAACAAATGTACCTATATATATATTTATTAATATATATATTATGTCCCAATAAAAAATAGAATTTATAAATTATTTATCTTTGCCACAAAGGTCAAAAGAATAGAAACTCCTATGTATATATATATATATATATAAATAGACTTAAATCAAAGACACAAGTGCATTCAGAAATAGACACAACCTTGTATGGCTATGCACAACAACCACAAGGTTGTTGTGCAACCATCCAAGACTGGCGCAACCCTTGCAAGGAAAGGGATGGGTGGTGGGGTGGTTCGCCTATGGAGACTGCTCCCCACACCCACATAAGCAATTTTCATAAGTATAAAAACAACTTCGTGGCCAACAGAAAATGAACATGTTTTCATTGCAAGAATTCGATTGCGAGGAAACTCAAGGAATTAATATATATATATATATATATATAATTGTATATATATATAATTGTATATATATATATTTGTATATATATACAAATGTAAAGACACGAAAATTTATTGGGAAACTCCCAATACACAGAAATATTCAGATAGCTAAAATCAAATTGGGGAAATGCAAGGAAAGCAAGAGAGGATCTCTGGCATAGACAATATAGAAAGAGCTTGGCTGAGAAAATACAATGGACAGAAGGAAACAAAAATCTATTTATTCTCAACCTAAATCCAATATAAAATACATAGGGGCAAGAAACAAATGGAAGGAGAAAGCTACAGGCTGAGATACATTTACAGAGAAATGGATTTCTCATCACAAAAACTCAATCATAATGAAATTTATACATTCATTTATTTTTCAACTGGAAATTTACAAAGCAATTTCAAGGATTTTGAAACTACATGGAGTCCTTCACTTAATTTGATTCGAAGACGAAGTGTCGTGTTTAGTGTATTCAGCCAACCGCAACCTTCAGCAATTTAGAGATCCACAACCTCTAGCAAAACAATTTCGAGTACAAAGACCGGCGTAAAACTAAAAATCTAGATTCCTCTAAACAAAAATTCAAAGAAATAACACAGACGATATAATTCTTAGAAAAATTTCTTAGTTTTTGAATTGTAGAAAAAAAATTCTTTTTTTTCCCTCCTTGCTTTTTCGAAAAATCACAAATAGGATATAAAATTCAAAAAGGGAAAAATTCAAAACTTTCCATGAATTTTTTTGATATTCTCCCCATGCAAATGTCACTTGCCACAATTTTCCTTCCCATTTCTAATTTCAAAAAAAGCATAATGGTCAAATTTACTAACACTAATTTATGCACACATTAAAATTTAATTTCTTTTAAAATAAAGTTGACTTTCAAAAAAAAACAATTAAATAACATTAAAATAAATAAAACAACATTTTAACTTAGTGACATTTAAAATTAAAATGTAATATTAAATTACTATTTAATAATAAAATCACTCATAATAATAATTTCCATGAATTAATTTTAAATAACCAATAAAATAATTTATACACTTTTATTGATTTAAATTAATTGATAATTCACATCTTGCAATAATAATAAAATTCTAATGCACACAATTATTTTCCAAAAGAATTGATGTCATCTTCAACATTGAACATTTAGTTACTTAGAACTTTGCGCCACAGGATAACATTTAATTTAAAATAATAATACATTATTCAAAGGCATAAATGCAACTTATGAAACATTATAAAACTCATGAAAGTAAATAACTTAAATTAAAATCATACACATACGAACGAAGTATAGATAAGACATGAACAACATTGACCCAACAACTGACACAGATGGGGGTACTTTCTATCAACTCCCTAACGACATCAAACCATTGGGTATGTAGGGCACACTCAGACCTAACAATGCAGGTGGAGTCGACACCTGGTACCTGCATTCTTGCATACACCAAATGTCGAACAACATATATATATGCATATAGCTCATAATCAAACACATTGTGAATGAGAGTTGCGGCAAGGCAGGGCGCTCACGCATGAGCAATGTAACACCGTCTCCTTCACCCAAGTCAAATACAGTAATCAAAATCTAAATATCACATTATCATAAAAATAAGTGTCGTGCACATAAATCCAAATATAATAAGAAAATAAAGATAATTGTCTACCACACCAAAAACATAGTGAAATTGATGTGTAATGAAGTATCCAATAAGTATCAAAAAATAATCAGAAACCACACAGAATCAAAACACACACCAAGAAGTATTAAAATGTATCAATAATAGGTTTGATTTCCTCAAAAATTTTCAGGATCTTGATACAAGGCATGGGCCCTACTCATCAATTCCTCAAGATCGTATTCAAAGTATGGATTCTTCTAAGGGTTCAAAGGATGGGGATTTATTGCATCCAATCCACATTGATTCAATAGTGAATGTTCAAGGGTTTGAGGGAGTTCCAATAATTTCCATGCTTGTTAATCCATTGTGTGACCTTCCTAAGGAATATGAAGAAACTAAGGTTACCACTGGTCCAGCTTTAGACTCTGGGTCTAAGGAATATGGTAAAAGGAAAAATATACCCCTATTAGTGATCCATCATAATATTTTAAAGAATGGGGTTGCAAACAAGATGATGAAGGTGGGTAGAAAAAATAATCTGGAAAATATGAAGATAATGGGAGAGTCCTTAGTGGAATAGCATGTTTTTAAGACACTATACACTCACTTTTCCTCCTCCTGAAAATGATTGTGCTCTCATGGAAAGTTAGGGGTTTAAGTAGAATCCCTAGACAAAAGGCTACTCGAGACATGATTTGTGATCAAAATCTTGATATAATTTTTATATAGGAAACCAAAAATTTTGTGGATGATATGAAGAATGTTTCTTCCAAAATATAGAACAGAGGTCTTTGTGAATGTGTTGATTCCCAAGCTTCAACTTGTGGCATTACTTGTCTCTAGGATCCATGTAGGATAACACCTCTTTGGTGGGTTTCCACAAGGAATTTTCTTTCATTGATTGCTTCCTATTTTGATTCTAGAGCAATTATTATTCTCTCTAATGTTTATGTGCCTAATGACGTACCAATTAAGACTATTTTTTGGTCTCATAATAGATTCATTATATCTTTGGCACCTTATTTTGCTTAGATCCTTGCAAGAGACTTCAATGATATTCTTAGCTTGGAGGAAAAATCTAGGGATGTAGGTCATCTCATTCCTACATCATGCTTGATGTGTGATAATATTTCTTCTCTCAAGTTGCTATATGTGAACCCTGTTAACGGTAATTTCACTTGGCATAATAGAATGTGTGGGAAAAGTTTTGTTTCTAAGAGATTATATAGATTTCTTGTCTCAGATCACTGGATTGGGAATACCTATGCTTTTTCATCTAAAATCTTGGGTTGAAGAGGATCAAATCATTGGCCAATCATGTTCTCTTCACTTTTATTTTTTATGCCCAAAAACACTCCTTTAAATTTTAGCTTATGTGGCTCTAAGATACTATTTTGTGCTAGTTGGTTGAGCAGTGGAGGTTCAAAGGGAATCTCACCTTTGGAACTACAATGTTTATAATTTTCTCAAGAGGCTTCAGTATGTTAAATTAAGGTGTAAAAATGGAATATACTTTCTTTTAGGAACCATTTTCTTAAGAAGAAGGAGGTTTAGATTCAACTACATAACATTACCTTTAGAATTAAGGAGGAAGGTATGTCTATGGATTTTATTTAGGAAGAGACTAGACTCTCTAGAGAACTTGTTGAATGGGAGCTATGGGAAGTGAAACCTTTGAAATATTTATTCTATCTTTTGGGAGATGGAATTGAAGGGGGATTAGGGTCCTCCACCTATTTCACTCAAGTTTCATTAAAGAAAGAAAAGATCCCTCAACCAATTGGCTTGATTGAGGGAGATTTTGGATGGTTTCCTTGGGGGTTATTAATGATAAAAGTGGGTTCACTAGAAAGAAAATACTTGGAAAGAAGTAAATGCAAATGATATGAAAATCTAACTATGCAACCTAAGATATGAATCAAAAAATTAGAATAATGAACTAAGAATGAAAATAGGGGCACCTAGAAAATTGAAGAACCTTAAAATAAGGTTTTCACTCCAAAAATTACCACTTTTAATGCACAATGGGACTCATAAACTAGTGGGGGAAATTCAGTCCTAGTTTAGGGTTTTAGGCTAAATTCAAAATTTGGAACTAGTAAACTAGGATCTACATAAAATGCTTGAAATCTGGTATACTAGGACTCATATGCCACAAGTGGTGATTTAGTCCTAGTACTAGGCTTGATCTAAGATTATTGAATATTCTATTGTTCTTTTATAGATTCTCTCCCTTTTGATCTCTAAGTCTGAAACACTGAATTCTACTCCGCAGGTGACTTTTCGTGATCTTGCAAGGTAGGTGACAACTTTGAAAACTTCGCAACTTTGAAAAATTTCTCCAATATTCTCTTCAATGAGTCTTCAACCTATATCTACAAATCACACATCAATGAGAGGGAATTATTTTTTAGTGGATAGGGGTTTTCCTTGGTCAAACCTCATTTTGGTAAACCTTGAAATGGACTGAAATAGAATGAAGGAATGATGAATGAAAAAATAAGAAATATTGCAACTCACCAAACCCTTGTAACAAAGGTTGCAATATTCTATATAATGGCTAGAATTAATGTGGATCTTGACTCTTGATTGTATGTTATGGATAATGACTTGGATGCTTGCTTGAGTCATGACAACCTATATCACAAATGTTAGCTCAAAATAAACATGATGCATGATGATTTTGACATGATTCTTGAATCTTGAATATAACTCAAAAATTCTTGATACTCAGCTCTTGAATTCTCTTGATCAAAAAAAATCTAGAATGCTTGAATACTTGAATTGCTAGATCTTGTTAGGAGAAATTGTGTGAAAAAACCTTGTATTTATACTTTTTTATGACAAATTTCCCAAAATGAAAACACTACAAGCCAACATCAAATCTAGGAGAATAAAATCTTGCCAAAAATTTGAATTTAAAATAGGGCAAAGATAATAATGAATCGTATGCCAGTTGTGGCATATGAGTCCTAGTAGCCTAGGCTTGGGACCCAAATTTCAAGAAAGGTCATGTTTAATGTGAAATTTGAAATCAGCTCCCAAGACCTAGGTGTGACTCATATGCCCAAGGTGGCGTATGAGTCCTAGATCACCATATTTGGAACACATGACCCAAAACATTAAACTATGATCAATTATGTGCTAAGTGTTAGGATTATTCTGAGAAAATGAATTTAATATGTTTTATGGATGAAAAATCGGACCAAATAAGGCATAAATAACCCCAATTAATTAATAAAGCCCTAGATTAGTGTGAAAGTGTAAAGATACACTTTATAACACCCTGAATAAGGAAAAAATAGGTCCATTAGTTTAAAGGGGCCCTAAACTTAATATGAATGTGTACAACACATTACAACACTAAACCAAGGAAATATTAGGCTCAATTAAATATTAATTATTTTGAAATTAGGTGTGAAAAAGGGATAATTTTTCCTACACTACATTTAGCCCCCACTTTAGTGAGAGGAGGAACTTACTTCAAACTCACACTAAAGTAGACATTCAAGAGGGGTCTAGGTGTACCAATGAGGATGGTGTAGGATAACAAAGATCAAAGGAGGTGGCCAAGCCCCCAAGATCCAAGATCCTACGTCAAACCAACATAAGCACAAAGGGACACACACAAGGTGTATAATATGTAGCAAAAATAGATACACAATCATGCAATGTCAAGGAAAAAAAGAAAGAAAAACAAAAACAAGAAAAAATAAAAATATAAAGAGGTGGATCAGGCCTCGACCATTTGTGCAATGTGATGTGGATCAGATCTAATATGTTTTTCCATGATGCACGTTCACTCTGAGGCAATAGAAATTTAGGATGTCCACTAGGTGAGTATTTGAAAAGGGTGGCGTAGTGAGAAATTCATGCCTTTGTACTAACTTCTCACCATATAATGAGAAATTTGTGCCCATGTTTAGGCTTCTCGTCATACTAACCATACCAAAGCTATCCCTCTAAGGCACCACAAAACATTAAAAAAATGATTCACGAGGTAAGAAAAACTTCATATGCTTGACACTCATGAACAAATAGGATGGCTCCACAAGAAAGAAAAGTGTTTTATGCAAGGTGGTCATATAGTAGTTATCATAAATGTAAAATGGTGTAAGGTATATTCAAAGGGGTTTTTCTTCATTCATGTAAGGTCTCTGTTAGAGTAAAAGGTTTATTTCACTTAATTAGTTTAATTAAGTCACCTTTTATTCCTTTCTTTAGATTCACTTAGTTATGCATTGTAGGTATTTAATAATTATTTTAATTATAAAATACATTTTCCCTTTAGGGTTGCACAATCTCCTTTTGTAAT
Organism: Sequoiadendron giganteum; assembly: GCA_007115665.2. Taxonomy (NCBI): domain Eukaryota; kingdom Viridiplantae; phylum Streptophyta; class Pinopsida; order Cupressales; family Cupressaceae; genus Sequoiadendron; species Sequoiadendron giganteum. The sequence goes on along the minus strand of CM021100.1, from coordinate 867,455,312 downwards.
GATTGATCATTGTATTTTATTAAATTCACTCTTTGAATAATAATATCTTTCATATTACAGAGCTTCAAACCCTCTCTTGTTTTTTCTCCATTCTCTTCGCTATGATAGGTATCTCTTTGCATGTAGGTGTTCTTGGACTCTAAAGTTGGTTTTGACAAATTCTACATGGTATCAGAGTGTGGACTTGCTACAACCTATTCTTGTTTTGAAGAATTTGGAGCTATGAGGGATGGATCTGGCTTTCCTAGGTTTTCAATTTGATTTTTTGTGGATCTGACATACTCCGTTCTTTGGGTTAATTTTGGGCCCAAACAGACCTCGCCATTGAGTCTTTAGTGCCCAAAACCCCCTAAATTGACTGTTCATTTGTCAACTTTGGACATAGTCGACCGAAGGGGCAAAATATTTTTGCCCCAAGGCCGTACAGCATTAGGGCACACAAAATGAGGTGAGATTTTACAAAAGAAAAATTAAAAAATTAAAAAAATCAAAGGTTTTTAAAAAAAATCTGCGTGGCCAGTTATAAAGGGCAATGCCACGAAACAGCCATCGCAATGCCACCCGACGGCCAACGTAGCACCCCCTAGTGGCCATCGCCCCCCCACCCATTGGCCACTACCGCTCCTCTGCCTCTCAACCTCTACGGGCTTAAATCATCAACCTATGGTCCTATTGCGGATGAGGAGCCTGTGCCCAGCCCCATTGCATGGCCCAACACCCTGCGGTGGTCATGTGAGTGACCAGGAGCTTTGGATCTAGCCCCCGCAGCTAGCCTCCTAGTCCTGCATGTGACCAAGGGCTTATTTTTTTAGCACTTGAGGGCTCCTAGAGGCCTTATTGAGCAATTTGGACATGTTTCACCAAATCGGGCATATTTTTTGTGTACAATCCCCATTTTTCAAAAATGAGATATCACTAGAAAGATGGTTTTGGGCACTATCCAATGGTGCTGGTTTTTTCTTCTGGGTTTTCCTTTTTGATGCCGTTTTTGCTAGCCAAAGTTAGAACTTGTGTTTTGCACTGTGGAGGGCATAAATTTTGCGTCCAAACTCCATTTTCTACAAACAAATAGGCATTGGAAAGGTGTCTTAGTGATCTTTCCAGATCTCCAACTTATTTTTCTAGATTTTTCCCCGAGTATATTTTATTCAGCTTTGTGTGTTTTTAGATTTTTTTTTAATTACTTGGACATTCTGGAACCTACATGAGATTTGTTTGCGTGAGATGGGTTATTTTGATCTGGTTTATAGTTGTTGAGTGTTTCAGTATCTGATTTTTTTATTTGAGTTAGTATCATGGGCTTTCCTACTCACCCTTCAATTGTAATTCTGGAATGGGGTTATTATGAGTTATGGGCAAAGGGAATACCTACACATTCTAAGTGGCTCAATATTTTTCCTTATTTATATGATCTCATACTTGCACTAGACACATCAAGGGGTTTATCCACATGGGTTATTATTTAAGATCATATTGTAGGGGTTATTGGTTGTTGTGTTGATTTTGACACATTGTGTGCTTTATCTATAATTCGTTGTCCTCACACACTTTGGAAATGTCTTTGGGAGATTTTTGGAGACTCTAATATCCCTCCATTCCTAGAGGATCCTACTACAGATTGTATCATCCCTCTTGTAGATGTAGATTTCATACCCTATGATAATCGTACTCTAGAGGAGCTTGATTATATCACAAGTCTTAAGTGTGTCGATGGTTCAAAGACTTGTATTCATGTTCCCACTCTTCAGATTGAGACTTCATCAGCATCTCTTGGTGTTCCTAATTTAGTGTAGCAAGGCATAATTCATCTTCCAAACATAGCTACTCTGGACTCTTATGTTGCAAACATATCTTTCTTGTTTGTTGAGTCCTATATTGAAGATTTGTAGGATTATTTTGAGGACATTCCTCTCCTCTACCTTGACAGTTAGGTTATCACTATATTCCCACAATTATCAGTGCATTCAAAGGTTGCATTTAAAGATTCTCCACATCATTTTGGATTTGAAATCAATTTTTTCAGTTCAAACATAGAGATTCTTCAGGATCCTATCATGGCACACATCTTCAGATAGATTGGTTCATCACTCTTCATAAGGTTTCTTCGACATCGTCCTTTGGATCCATTTCTTACCAAGGGAAGGAATATGATTTTCTACTTTAGGATCTCTTTTTGGATTCTACATTAGGCATCTACCATTGTCACAAGAGTTTCTTCACTGTGGGGGTGTCTTCTTGTCTCTTTCTATCTCTCCTATGGAGACCATTATATATGTACTTATAGGATAGAATTTGTTTATGGGGGGTATCATGTGATCCACCTCCTATCCTTCTTTCATTAGTGCATTGTATTCCTTTCTTTGAATTCTATTTTGGGGAGGATTTTTGTTCCCACTGGGTTTTCTCCTTTACCCTATTTCTTTTAGTTTGCATTGCATTTGTAAATGGGTACCTAATTAAGCCTAGTTATTGGGGCCCATGTTTTCTTTCTAGGTCATAGTTGCATTTATTTTATGAATTTAGTTTGTAGCTACTCCCTAAGTTTATCTTAAGGGGGGGTGTTAGAAGAGTAAAAGGTTTATTTCACTTAATTAGTTTAATTAATTCACCTTTTATTCCTTTCTTAAGATTCACTTAGTTATGCATTGTAGGTATTTTATAATTATTTTAATTATTAAATATATTTTCCATTTAAGGTTTCTTTAGGGTTGCACAATCTCTTTTTATAAGGATTGATCATTGTATTTTATTAAATTCACTCTCTGAATAATAATATCTTTCATATTATAGAGCTTCAAACTCTCTCTTGTTTTTTTCTCCATTCTCTTCCTTGTGACAGGTATCTCTTTGCATGCAAGTGTTCTTGGACTCTAAAGTTGGTTTTGAAAATTTCTATAGTCTCTTCTTAGGGAACATCATGCCTAATGTCTCCAAGAGAGGTAAAGTCAAAGAAATATCATGCTCACAGAGGAGATCAAACCCAATGACACCACCAACAAAAGGATGCATCACAATAATAAAGAAAATCACATAGTGAAACATGAGTGTCAATGTATGCCCCAATTTTAAAGTGATTTCTAACACCATTGATGTGAGAAATTTCTTTAGAGTATAAGAAGACATGAGAGCTTATTCAAATATCCCTATGCCAAGTCATATGTTCCCGAATACTACATAATGAATAAGGGGTAGCCCTTAAAACATAGTATGTCACACATGAGCCAACTTAAGGCATGTCATATACAACCCAAGCTTGCTCTTATATACATGGGAGGCATCCAACTATCCAAAAGGCATAATGACAAGTGGCATACAAGGACAAGGCTATTTAACCCCTTAGTGCAAGAAAAAGATGAGCTGAGGTGATTAATGAAAAATATGAAAATATGTATCAATTAGAGGAACAAGGTGCTTAAACACAAGCAAGAGCACCACAACCCTTGATATGTTGAATTTTATCACTTAAAGCCTTACATTCATTAATAAAATGATCATGAACTCTATAATATGTAGAAAATGAAGTCTTGTAGTAAAATTCCTTTCATGTTCTTGGAGGGAGGGATAACAAACGATCTTGGATGAGTCTTGAAAATATACTCTCTTGATCAATATTATAAGACATTACTTTATTTTGGGAAAAATATATCTCTTGCTTAGTACAAGTTGTCATACTTACACAAGAGTCTTTATATTGCGAGATTTTGTTCTCTTCTTTAAAGGAAGCTATAAAATCTAATGAAAACCAATCGTTAGTGTTTTGTGTGATGAAATTGACATGAAGAAAATATTTCTCTATTTCTTTCAAAGGATATTAATGAAGACTACTAGTTCCTATCAGTTCAGGATGCACTAATGTTAAAGTTTTCTTAGAATAATCTTTTGTAAGAGTGTTGATATTAAGTGAAGACTTATTTGTTTCTTTCAAGGGACAATAACCAAGACCACTAGTCTTTTCCTACGTATTAGACTATATAGATACACAAATACCTTGTTCTCTAGTACCACATCCTTTTGCACTATATCCTAGTTGTTTCATAAGTTCATAACCTTTTCCATAAATATTTTTCATTTCTTTTAGATTTGATGGTTGTTCCTAGTCAAATTCATCGAAGTTTGTTCTATATGTTATGTTTTCATCTAAAGCGGTTGAGGTGGGTGCTTTCGAAGGATGTTCCGAATTTTATGTTGAATTTATCAATTTTTATTTTCCATTTTCAAATTATTTTATGATGATATTGTATTCTCCCATGAATGTAGGTGCAAAATATAAGGAACCCCAATCATCTTCTAATAGATTTGTTACTTCCTCAATATGTTTTTATTTATATTTATATTGCATTTGTTCCACTTGTGTAATAGGTGTCAATGTTTTCAAAATAAATTGCTTATCTTTATCAAGTTGTAACACACTAGGTTAACCATTTAGGGTTTCTTTAGGGTTGCACAATCTCTTTTTATAAGGATTGATCATTGTATTTTATTAAATTCACTCTCTGAATAATAATATCTTTCATATTATAGAGCTTCAAACTCTCATTTTTTTCTCCATTCTCTTCCTTGTGATAGGTATCTCTTTGCATGCAGGTGTTCTTGGACTCTAAAGTTGGTTTTGAAAAGTTCTATAGTCTCTTCTTAGGGAACATCATGCCTAATGTCTCCAAGAGAGGTAAAGTCAAAGAAATATCATGCTCTCAAAGGAGATCAAACCCAAGGACACCACCAACAAAAGGATGCATCACAAGAATAAAGAAAATGACATAGTGAATCATGAGTGTCGATGTATTCCCTGACTTTAAAGTGATTGCTAATACCATTGACGCGAGAAATTTCTTTAGAGTATAAGAAGACATGAGAGCTTATTCAAAAATCCCTATGCCAAGTCATATGTTCCCAAATACTACCTAATGAATAAGGGGTAGCCCTTAAAACATAGTATGTCACACATGATCCAACTTAAAGCATGTCATATACATCCCAAGCTTTCTCTTATATACATGGGAGGAATCCAACTATCCAAAAGGAACAATGACAAGTGGCATACAAGGACAAGGCTACTTAACCCCTTAGTGCAAGAAAAAGGTGAGCTGAGGTGATTAATGAAAAATATGAAAATTTGTATCAATTAGAGGAACAAGGTGCTTAAACACAAGAAAGAGCACCACAACCCTTGATATGTTTAATTTTATCACTTAAAGCCTTAGATTCATTAATAAAATGATCATGAACTCTATAATATGCAGAAAATGAAGTCTTGTAGTAAAATTCCTTTCATGTTCTTGGAGGGAGGGATAACAAACAATCTTGGATGAGTCTTGAAAAAATACTCTCTTGATCAATAGTATAAGATATTCCTTTATTTTGTGACAAAGATATCTCTTGCTTAGTACAAGTTTTCATACTTACACAAGACTCTTTATATTGCAAGATTTTGTTCTCTTCTTTAAAGGAAGCTATAAATCTAATGAAAACCAATCGTTAGTGTTTTGTGTGATGAAATTGACATTAAGAAAATATTCTCTATTTATTTCAAAGGATATTAATGAAGACTACTAGTTCCTATCAGTTCAGTATGCACTAATGTTAAAGTTTCCTTAGAATAATCTTTTGTAAGAGTGTCGATATAAAGTGAAGACTTATTTGTTTCTTTCAAGGGACTATAACCAAGACCACTAGTCTTTTCCTACGTATTAGACTATATAGATACAAAAATACCTTGTTCTCTAGTACCACATCCTTTTACACTATATCCTAGTTGTTTCATAGGTTCATAACCTTTTCCATAAATCTTTTTCATTTCTTTTGGATTTGATGATTTTTCCTAGTCAAGTTCATCGAAGTTTGTTCTATATGTTATGTTTTCATCTAAAGCAGTTGAGGCGGGTGCTTTCGAAGGATGTTCCAAATTTTGTGTTGAATTTATCAATTTTTATTTTCCATTTTCAAATTATTTTATGATGATATTGTATTCTCCCATGAATGTAGGTGTCAAATCTAAGGAACCCCAATCATCTTCTAATAGCTTCGTTACTTCCTGAATATGTTTTTATTTATATTTATATTGCATTTGTTCCAATTGTGTAATAGGTGTCAATCTTTTCAAAAGAAATTGTTTATCTTTCTCAAGTTGTAACACACTAGTTTAACCATTTAGGGTTTCTTTAGGGTTGCAGAATCTCTTTTTATAAGGATTGATCATTGTATTTTATTAAATTCACTCTCTGAATAATAATATCTTTCATATTATAGAGCTTCAAACTCTCATTTTTTTCTCCATTCTCTTCCTTGTGATAGGTATCTCTTTCCATGCAGGTGTTCTTGGACTCCGAAGTTGGTTTTGAAAATTTCTATAGTCTCTTCTTAGGGAACATCATGCCTAATGTCTCCAAGAGAGGTAAAGTCAAAGAAATATCATGCTCACAGAGGAGATCAAACCCAATGACACCACCAACAAAAGGATGCATCACAAGAATAAAGAAAATCACATAGTGAAAAATGAGTGTCGATGTATGCCCGGACTTTAAAGTGATTTCTATCACCATTGATGCGAGAAATTTCTTTAGAGTATAAGAAGACATGAGAGATTATTCAAAAATCCCTATGCCAAGTCATATGTTCCCTAATACTACATAATGAATAAGGGGTAGCCCTTAAAAGTTAGTATGTCACACATGAGCCAACTTAAGGCATGTCATATACATCCCAAGCTTGCTCTTATATACATGGGAGGCATCCAACTATCCAAAAGGAACAATGAAAAGTGCTATACAAGGACAAGGCTACTTAACCCCTTAGTGCAAGAAATAGGTGAGCTAAGGTGATTAATGAAAAATATGAAAATCTGTATCAATTAAAGGAACAAGGTGCTTCAACACAAGAAAGAGCACCACAACCCTTGATATGTTGAATTTTATCACTTAAAGCCTTACATTCATTAATAGAATGATCATGAACTCTATAATATGCAGAAAATGAAGTCTTGTAGTATAATTCCTTTCATGTTCTTGGAGGGAGGGATAACAAACGATCTTGGATGAGTCTTGAAAATATACTCTCTTGATCAATAGTATAAGACATTGCTTTATTTTTTGACAAGGATATCTCTTGCTTAGTACAAGTTGTCATACTTACACAAGACTCTTTATATTGGGAGATTTTGTTCTCTCCTTTAAAGGAAGCTATAAAATCTAATGAAAACCAATCGTTAGTGTTTTGTGTGATGAAATTGACTTTAAGCAAATATTTCTCTATTTCTTTCAAAGGATATTAATGAAGACTACTAGGTCCTATCAGTTCAGGATGCACTAATGTTAAAGTTTCCTTAGAATAATCTTTTGTAAGAGTGTTGATATTAAGTGGAGACTTATTTGTTCCTTTCAAGGGACAATAACCAAGACCGCTAGTCTTTTCCTATGTATTAGACTATATAGATACACAAATACCTTGTTCTCTAGTACCACATCCTTTTACACTATATCCTAGTTGTTTCATAATTTCATAACCTTTTCCATAAATCTTTTTCATTTCTTTTGGATTTGATGGTTGTTCCTAGTCAAGTTCATTGAAGTTTGTTCTATATGTTATGTTTTCATCTAAAGAGGTTGAGGTGGGTGCTTTCGAAGGATGTTCCAAATTTTGGGTTGAATTTATAAATTTTTATTTTCCATTTTAAAATTATTTTATGATGAGATTGTATTCTCCCATGAATGTAGGTGCGAAATGTAAGGAACCCCAATCATCTTCTAATAGCTTCGTTACTTCCTGAATATGTTTTTATTTTTATTTATATTGCATCCGTTCCACTTGTGTAATAGTTGTCAATGTTTTCAAAATAAATTGCTTATCTTTCTCAAGTTATAAAATGTGTTATAAGGCTCAAGATTGGCTTTGAGTGTGTGCACTTCGTTGTTGTAGACATATTTCATTTTACAATGAAGAGTAAAAGGAACTCCATTCATTGCATGAATCCATGGTCTACCTAAAAGAAGATTATATGAAAGATCATGAGGCATAACTATATAGGAGCAAATTTTCACCCCTTGTGTAAATTCCCATTTTGCATACCCTCACCTTAGAAAATCAAACCCAAGGGCATAATTCCACATCACCCACCTACCTTCCATCCACTGGGTGTTTTCCCTATGTGTCAATGGGGGAATATTTGGCAGGGATACGAGTGTGGCATGCAGATATTTGCATTGTGTATTATCATCCCTGATAGATTTTTACATGTAGTGTCCATAGGGATATTACATTCTCCATTGGGAATGAAGCATAATTTCTTTGTGTCGACCAATTGACTTGAAAATGTCTCCTTCTCTCCCATTTTGGACTTGAAATGGATATCGTGTTCATTAATTCCATCCTCTACAATCTCTTCAGTATTTTATTTATCATTCTACTTGATATCTTAAGTAATTTCCACACAACTCCATTGAGCATTGCAACATCTTGTTACTCCATTGATTTCATCCTTGTACATGTTGTGCTACCATAGAAGCTATGAGATTGGAGTCTTGTGAGACCTCCCTTCATTACTGCTATGGCTATGTCAACTTTTCCAAGCTTGTTGCCTTGCAATCTCCCTTCATTGGCCTTGAGATCCTTTGGGTGGAGGTGGTATTTCATCACTTCTCTTTCTAAATATGGTTTGATAGAGTAGCATTACCTAATTTTTAGTGTTCAATACTTCTATTTCTTCTTTCCTTTATCAAAATTTATGCTTCATGTATTTTTTGGCTATCCATGGAGGTGGAAACACCAAAGCAAGGGTTTGACTAAGACAAACCCCTAATAGCCCAATATTTTTCCCTTTCTTTCCTGTCTGTGGTTGAATGTGTGCATGGAGCTCATTGGTGAACTAGAGCTTTAGTGAGTTGATATTCATCACCCTTGTCTTCATCTACTTTGTTTATCATTTATGTAGCTATTTCTCTTATTTCATCATTCTTTTTATTTTGTCAAAATTAACTAGCTAGACAATTAGTAGGTTTTTTGGCTTTCCACACTATACTTCAAATTTTCTAGCCATACGAATGCCGACACACTAGAGAGATTCCAAAATGGCACACTATCATCCTAGATGTGCACTACCATCCTTAGATAGAGAGCTATTTGAGGTGTAGTTTGGACTCCAAAAACAAAGTCGTTTAGCCTCATTTAGGTTTTTGGGTTTGTAGAGTGAGAAAAGAACTTGAGAGTGCTCTTCATTCTCTATTATTTCTCTAAACACCCATTATCTTAAGTTAAGATAGGGCAGCCCTCCGTTGTTATCTCTCTATGACCTAGATCCTTAGTGTGGTTGGTCCCCCTACCTTACATTTTTGGTGAACCTGACATGAACCATTTTGGTTCTATTTAGTGGTGCTAAAGGGTCCTTTCCTTGTATGCTAGGATCATTATAGGTGTGAGTTTTGTGAGGTATTTCACCTTGAAACCCAACCTATGATCTCTAGTGGTGTTGTTGGAAGGTTCTGTAGGAATTGCAAAATGAATCCTTAATTAGGTCACTTTCCAATTGTGAAACCTTTGGGGGCTCTAGGAAAGTGTTGTTTAGTGTAAGAGATGTATTCCTTTCTACATCTTCCTATCCATTCTATGCAGCCTATTAGTATTTATCCTAGTATAAATTTCACCTAATAGGACCTATCGATGGGTTATAATAGAGAGTCATCTCATTTATACATCCCTGCGCAAATCAATGGAAACACCATAACAGGTGTTCTTTTTTACCCAACATGTCAAGTGAATGTGATTACTGAGGAGATTATGTTGATCAATTTCTTGCATAAATATGGGTACAACACACCTAAACGTACTATTCATACACGTAACAAACTTTTTTCGTACTTTCCCTTGGTAGCATCACCTTGTCAGTCCTTGTTGGACCTAAGTCAGGTAAAATTTCTCTTTGACATAATCTTGGGGTCTGAACTCTTCAAAGTGAAACTTGGTATCCCCTGGTTAGACACTATGAACACAATTCCCTTGGTCGTGCATAAATGTCTAAAAAATTTCCATGAGGGTTCAGTGCATGTAATCCATGACACCGACTATAAACAATTGGTTGCGCATGGTAGATATTTTATGGATCACTTTTTACCTAAAACTATTGGTCCACTTCAACCTAGGATAAACCTCTTGTACCAAACCTATAAGAAGTACAAGAAAGGGTGCTTAAAGCATAAGTTGAGATACCCTCCATCTACCTATGTTGTCTTGCATAGGGCATGTTTGAAAGCTGACAATGATGCCACTTTGGCTCTTAGAAGGGGGGAAGAGAAGTATGCTCAAGGCTCTTCTTCCTCCTCTTTCACTATCCCACTTGTTGCTTCCTCTCTCCATGCTACTAAATCATCATATTTTTCTCCTAAGTGATTGATAGAGAATCATATGGTGTCTTCTTAGTGAAAACCCAAGCATCTGGCATTTGAAATTCTCATCTTACCTACGATGCATATGCCAATTCGGTATGGTAAGGGGAAGGATCCCCATGGGGAGTCCTCTTGTCTCAGCCTCTATGGCCTCATACCACTCCTACTCCTAAGGTAGTGAATGGGAAGAGGCCCACCACCGAGGTGCTAGATCCAACTCCCCCCATTGTTTCTCCAACCTCATCTTAGTCTCTCCCTCCTGCTCCCATCTAGGATTCACTCCATTTTCCTAGAAAAAACTGTAATTAACACTCTAATGGCCAAGTAGGAGCCCTATGTCCCATCTCAGCTCCAAGCCTCTAGCTCCCGAAGTCATAGAAATTGCCTTGTGTGCGAGTGAAAGCGTCAATGAAAGGATCTAGTGGCAGAGAAGGTTGCTTTGCAGAGGAAGGAAGGGGAGTTGACTACCCTTCTTTTAGGGGCTATTATTGTGTCCTCCTCTCTTATCCCCTCTACTTTAATTCGGTTAGCCTCAGTGTTTTTTCTAGCTCCTATTATGAGTTCAATAACCCTTGGCTTTAAAAATTTGTAGGTGTTTATTGATCCTTCGTTCAAATCCCCTCTCTTGATGCCTCTCCTAGAAATCTTCCCATTCCCTAAACTTTTGGACATGCCAAACACCTTGGTGGTGTCCACTACGATTTTATCCTCCAATTTTGCACCTTATGCCTCATCTGTGAGGAACTCACATCCTTCGATGAAGAACAAGATAGAGGCTGGCCCTTCTAGCAATGGGGGGCATAAGAGGAGTACACCTTCATTAGAGGGTGCTCCTGCACTAGCACGTGTCATTCCCTACATTTTTCACTGCTCCTAAGTCACTCAGTGAGCCTAGCAATGAATCTTATGAACTGCCTCACTTGTCTATTGAGGAAACACATGGAACTCCCATGAGGTGCATGTTTAACTCTCTAGACAAACTCCTAGCCATATCAACAATCTTAATGAAGTTGGTGACCTTTTCTCCACATGAACCAAGTGGAGAAGACCTCACAAGTCCTTCTTCCTTGGCTCTTATTGTAGAAGGGTCAGAAGGTTCCCTCATTGACATTTTGCCCTTACAGGCTCATCCACATTCCCCATATAATGATCTATATTGGGAGGCTGATGACCTCTTGGTTGATGATTGTTATGGGGTGCCTCTTCTTTATCTATAGTATAGATTGTGTGTGTGTTTGTGTTCCTCATTCTTTCATTATTTTTTCTTGGATGACCCTTGTCACCCTCGCAGGTGCTTGGATATAGGATTGATTATGCGTTGTAAAACTTCCTCTATTTGTGACATCATTGTTCCTTTGTTATGTGTATTAATTTTTGGAAAATTGGAGATGATGCAAAGTGTTGGGGGTAGTTAGGCTTCCATTCCATTTTGACCCAATTTTTAATTTTTACTTTGTTTTCTCATGCATTCTTCATATGGTTTGATATAGTAGGGGGTTGATGAAAGTTCGCTAAATATACTATTATATCTATTTATATATATTTATGAGTAGCTCTGACCTCAAAATATCAGACCAACCTTATGTCCCTTGTTCGTGATGTCATTGTTTCTTTGTGTAGTTTTGTTATCTTTTTCTCTTTGTTTCTTAATTCATGATGTTGTGGTGTTTATGTGTTGTCCCTCGTGTGTGTGAAAACATTACCATGGTGACATCTCGCTATGTCTCACGGGCCACAACATCACTTTTTCATTCTTTATTTTCTCTCCTTAGGATGTCACATGCCTCTACGTTCAACATGCACCATCATAAGGGGGGATATCATGTCAGCTTTGATTTTCATAAAACACATTCAATGACTAAGAGATATTTTCTTGAAAATCTTTGTAAATTTTTTCTAAAATAGTATTCTCAACAAGGACCCCCTAGCAGAACGTGTTTCCTTCATCATGGGTTCACAAATAAAGTACTTGAAGAAATTTCCTCTGAGGTAGGAGTAGCTTTTCCTATGAGAGAAGCCTTGACCTTCCCCTTGTGAGGGGGAATTTTATTCCTTTTGAATTCCTCGATTAAGTGAACATCTTTCAAAAGGATTCCTTGATGTTGAATTTATTTGCAATAAATTATTTTTTACTTTAAAATAACATGTCCATTGAGTGGACCCCTCTTCTTTTGAAGGGTTCTCGAGGGACCCCTTTGAAATCTCTTTCTTCAATTTTTTGACTATCTATGTGACTATCTACTTGTTTTCCTACATGGCTACTTTTTGATTTATAACATGTTTTATCTCTACATTAACATGTTGCTTTATATGTGCATCTATGAAGTTGTTTTCCAGTATGACTCTATGGAGTCCCCTTACACTGGTCTTCCTTCAAGAGAGAGTACCTAGGGGGAAAATTATTTGTAGGTTTGAGGGCCTATGAAGCACTTTCATCCTATGGGATTTTTCCATCATTGGTCTATGGGCATTTGATGTGCTTTGTTCAACTTCATAGTTCCAAGGAGCTACTGAGTTCTTTTGTTAGAACCTCCTCAAGAGAGAGTACCTATGGAGTCCTTGTCTTTCCCTATGCTTTCGAGCTCCCTAGATCGTGGTATGCTTCCTTGATGGTTCAGGTATACATTTATAAATATTTGATCTACTTTACCAATTAGTCATTGATACTCATGTAGAGAATTTTTTTACCCCTTGTGTAAATTCTCCTTTTGCATACCACCACCTTAGAAATTCAAACCCGAGGGCATAATTCCACATCACCCACCTACATTCCATCCACTTATAGTTTTTATTGTGTGTCAGTGGAGCAATTATTTTCAAGGATGCGAGCACGGTGCACAAACCTCTGTGTGGCGCACTGTTGTCCCTGATAGATTGCAGCCTTTGGTGTCTACATGGATGTAATGTTCTCCATTGGGAATGGAGTGTAATGCCTTTGTGTTGACCAACTTACCTAAAAATGACTCCTTCTCTCCCCTTTGGCCTTGAAATGGTTATCTTTTTCATTCATTCCATCCTCTATAATATCGTCAACATTTTCTTTAGCATTCTACTTGTTCTCTTAAGCAATTTCCACATAACTCCACTAAGCATTGTAGCAACTTGCTACCATAGAAGCTATGAGTGTGGAGTCTTGTGAGACCTCCCTTCATCACTGTTGTGGTTGTGTCAACTTTTACAAGCTCATTGCCTTGCACTTTCCCTTCATTGTCCTTGAGAGCCTTTGGGTGGAGGTGGTATTGCATCACTTCTCATTCTCGTTGTGATTTGATAGAGTAGCATTGTATCTTTTATAGTGTTTGATACTTTCCTTTATCACACTTTCTACTTTGTAGATTTTTTGGCTATCCATGGAGGTGGAAACACCAAAGCGGAGGTTTGACTAAGGTAAACCCCTATACATCCCAACATTTTTCCCTCTCTTGGCTATGTGTAGCTAAACGTGTGCATGGAGCTTGCTAGCAAATTGGAGATTTAGTGAGTTGATATTCATCATCCTTTTCTTTATCTACCTTATATACCATTTATGTACCTATTTCTCTTATTTTATCATTCTCTTTATTTCATCAAAATTAACTAACTAGAAAATTAGTAGGTTTTTCGGCTTTCCATGTTATACTTTATGTTTTTTGGCTATACAAACACTAGTGTGCTTGAGAGATGCTAGTGTGTCAGTCTATCATCCAAGACTTGTGTTTCCATCCTTAGACAAAGAGCTATCTGAGGTGCAGTTCAGACTCTAGTAACTAGAATATCCAGCCTCATTTAGGTTTTTAGATCTATAGAGTGACAAAAGCACTTGAGATTTCTCTTCATTCTTGATTCTTTGCCTAAACACCCGTTAGCTTGAGGTAAGATAGGGTAGTCCTCAACTCTCAACTCTTTGTGACCTAGATCCTTGGTGAGGTTGGTCCCCCTACCTTACAATAACATGGATTGGGTTTTTTAATGTGGCCTTTCCAAATTTAAGAGGTAATGTGATCACACTAAGCATTAATTTTCCTTCATTATCAAACCCACTAATAGATAAAGAGGCATGTTGAATTTGGATTTTTTCTACTTTAATCTTGTCCAAAAGGTTTATGCTACACAAATTAATGGCAAAATAATTGTAAAAAAGGGTCCTCTTTATCCTTGTCCTATTATATTGAGCTATTATCATGAAAGCTTCATTTTTCTTTTGCACTTCTAATGAGCGTAACTCATCTTGATGGAAAGTAATGTCTAAATTGTTTGGTATTATAGCATGAATTATGGATACCACATCATTTGATTGCACATTAGGTGGGGTGGGAACTTGTTGTAAGGAACTTTTAATCATGTTTCATGATAATGAGGGAGGCTTGAATAACGTCCCATAATGATATCATAGCAAGAGTAATATTTAGTTGTTCAACAAGATTGTACTCCTTTTCATTATGTGAAGGAAAATAAGGGGCACTAGGCAAGATAGGGTTACACAATGGGAGGGATGTTGAATTTTTTTCTCTTGGTTTTGGATTGTTTCTAGTGTTATATTTATGAGAAATGATATTATAATTCGATTGCTACGAAACATTCTTCTTGGGTGGTTCAAGGATGAAGACAAGTTTGGTTTGAGTTTGTGGTTGGTTTGAGGGTGGGTAAAGGATAATTTTTTTTATTTTTTGGTTGTTGTGAGGATGGGTAAATAATTAGAGGATTCTTAGGATGTCTCACAGGGTATCTAGGAGGTCCAATAATTAATGGGTATCTAATAGAAACTTGTTCATTCATAGCCTCAATGGTTTTTGTTTGATGTTTTTATAGTGAAGGGGGTCTAGTGTCATCTTTTCACCATCATTCAAGGAATTCACATCATTATTATTTGAAATACATGTGTCAATTTTCAATTTTTATTCCACCATGGTATTTTCCCTAGTAGGAGAGTTTTGAGGAGAACTACAAACTAGATGTTTATGACATTCAAAGGTCGATTGTTCTAAAATAACCTCATCACAAGTGAGGGAGTTATCAATGGTTGTGTTATATTTTTTATCAGTGATGACCTTCTCTTTTTTAATAATGTTTTCTCTAGGGGGAGAGATGAAAATATGATTCTCATGAATTTAATTGGTTTGATCTTCTAACACTAAAATATCTTCTTCACAACTAGGAGAGATACAAGGAGAAGGACAAATGTGATTATCATCATGATTTTCGATGATTTCATTATTTGTTTCGAAGGTCTCATTATTTTGTGCCATAAATTTACCCTAGTAGGAGAGCTTTTAGGGGAGAGGTAAACAAAATTTTCATCACATTTTATCATTACATTTTGTAAAGTAGCTTAATCACAAATAGGAGAGGCATCAAAAGAAGGATAACTATGATTTTCATGCTTATGAATGATTGGATCCTTTTGTTCGAATGGGTCTTTCCAAATGTTAGGGACATTAGGAAGGAGAGAAATAATACTATAACTTTCAATACACATCTCCTCCTCACAAATGTGATTCTCATGATCATTCACAATTGTATCCTCTTTGACTAACGCACTCTCACAAGTAGGGGAGCTGTTGAGAGATGGATTTAAAGTAGTTAAATTAGTGGTGATGATATCATCTTCTTGTGTCATAATATCTTCCCAAGGGGGAGGAGGAGAAGGACAAACAAAACTTTCATGATTCTCGATGATTGCATCTTATTTTACCATCTTCTTTTACCAAGACATCTTTTTCATTAATAAGAGAGATATCAAGAGAAGAACAACTATAATCATCATGGTTCTCTATTCTTCTATCCTCTTCTATCCCATCATTCCCATAAATAGGAGAGATAGGAGTGGATTTATACTTAAGGCAGGCATCAAAATTTTCACTTTATTGTACTAAGAGACTCTCATAATTAGGAAATGTATTGGATGAATGGATAACATGCTTATTGATTAATTTTTTCATTTCAAACTTGGAAAAGACAAATAATAACATTTGTGAAAAGTAACCTATATAAAATGAAAATAGAAAGAGGCTTAAAATGAAACATAATGACCTAGAATGAAATATGTAAATGAATTTTTCATATTCTAAAAAAGGTAATAAGATGATTACACTATGCAACAATCTGAAAATGAAATGTTGTAAATGAAAATTTGAATTTAAGCAATGTAATAACTAAACAAAATTAAGCTAGATCTAATGAAATAAATAATATGAAAAGCCAACCAATTGAAATAATTGTCGTATGAAAGCAAGCAAATGGATATTGTAGACACAAAAATTATACAGATTGATCCTACACATATGATCCTGATCTTACTAACATCACTTTGTCCTAAATCACCCCCTTTACTAGTCAATTTAATTGAATAATCATTATTTGATTAAATTCATCATATTTCTTCTCTCAAATAAATCAAATTTATCTGATTAATTCGTTTGCTTCTATTAATTAAATAAAACATTTTATTTAATTAATCTGATAATCCTTCTTGTGATTAAATAATTCACTTTATTTAATCACTCTCTAAGGTCATCTCTTTTCAATTAAATAAATTTATCTTTATTTGATTTAATCTAACACCACCTTCTTTATTTAATTAAATCTAAATCCATTATTCCTCTGAACTTTGATTTATTTAAATCCAAAATCTAAGCCAAAATTGTCAAATAAACTAATCTTCATCAAATTTAATCAAATCATGATCAATCCTAATCTTAATCCATCAAATCCTCTAGATCTTTCAACTTGCACAATAAATCAATTTAATTGATTTATTAATTCCTCTATTTTCTCTCAACTTGGCACCAATAAAGGAATATTCCTCAAATTTGAAAATCCCTCCAAAAGGGATGAGTACATAAAAAAAGGAATTAAAGGCCTCTTACATGTACTTTGCCTTGATCCAAGTGCCATTTACTCCATTCTTCTCTCCCTCCAACTTGTCATTTCACAAATTTCAAATTCCACCTAACTTCATTTATTTGCACATTCATCAAAATATGCTCATTCCTCCTCTAATCACATGTGGACAAGTGGCCTTCTCTCATTGGTTGGTATTTTGTCCCACATTCATCCCTTTTTCCTCTTCCTCCATCATTCTCTTCTATTTATAGGAGACTCTCATTTAAATTCTTGATCGACAACTTCATACAACATCATTATCTTCAAGTTTTTGAGCAATTGCTATCCATTTTCATATTTTCATGCTAGATTATGAAGCAATTTCATCAAGGAGCATCAAGTCATCACCATTGATCATCAAGATTGCAAGGAATTGGGAAAGGGCCATTTTCCACATCAAAATGGTACCAATTCCCCCATGGGATTAAGAGTTTTCTCATTAGAATAGGATTGCATAGCTTTTATTGTTGTGCTCTTCATTTTATTCTCTATTTTCATGTTTCAAGATAATTTCATGGGGAACATTGATCTAACTTGCATAAGGATATAATTATATATTTGTTCTCTTGTGTTTGTGTAGGTATAGATTCACCATTCACATTTTGGCATTAGAAGGAGAGCGAATCTGGGAAAACTAAGATGTTTTTCTAAGAATTATATGGTTTTTTACTAATGTTTTGTGTCTATAGGAAACTTCGCTGCTATCAATCCAACAACACAATATAGCACCACTTTAAAATCCAAACTACGCCACTAAGGTCTTCTTGCCCAAAAATTTGAATTTTCAAACTACGTTGCTAGTCTCCAAAGTTCAAACTTCACCGCTTGACCAAATTGTACTGCAATCGTCCTCACTATTTTTGTACACAATGTCATTGTCAGTCCCAAGCAATGCTATATTGTGCCACTAACTTCTCCAAACTGCATTGCATATGCAGATTGTGTCGGTGGGGTTGAGTAAAAGGCTGATTTCAATTTATTTTCAGCATGTTCTTTTCTTCATTTTGGTTATTTTGACTTCTAACTTGTTTTTGGCCTTTTTTTTGCAGTATTAACAAGTTTTTATAGATTGACTTAATCAAAGGTGAAGGAAGGAAGCGAAGACCAAGGGTTCTTTATGACCTCATTATCTCGTTGTATCAAGTGTTTTTAAACACTTTAGGGAGAAATTATAATCCCTTTTCTAAGGATTTTCTACCTTCTTACTTTTTAGGACTCAATAAATTTTGCTTGGGCTTAAAAAAAACAAAACAAAGGGATTTAAAAAGAACCATAGGAAAACTTACCAGATTTTTTTTTGGACTTAATAAATGAACAAACAAATCTCACACTTCAAAATTAGTGTTTAAAGGAATTCCTATTATTGCTTTGTGGTTAAAATGAACATGTGTACTCTTTGTTTTGTAAGACCTTATCCAAATTATTATCATTTAAAAGATGTATGCACTTCTCTCACACCTCATGGAAATCTTGAGAACAAAAAGTCTCTTTTTGTGATATTAGGTTGTATAAGTGATTACCTCCACACTTCAATTTGGATTCTTAAAATGTAAAAAACCTTGCGAGTGTGAAGAAAAGGTATTGTGTGTGCTCCCACCTAAATGTGTTAGGTGGTCAAACTACAAATACACTTTTTCCCTATTATTCAACTTTAGAGAGCCTTCCTTAGTGGGAAAAAGTACTCACCCCAAGGGAGCGACTCAAACTGGTAACGAGCTAAATGCCAAGCTACTCGCAACTGGTATATAAATTTGAATGTTTAGTAAATCTCATAATTATAGGAAATCTTACGGTCAAGTAGGTGATACTCTTTATATGAGTTGATCTTTCCTTTCATGTGGCTTTCTAAATGGGTTCCTTGATTAAGAGCCAAAATTGTGTAAAAGCCAAAAACCTTATCTATTTGTTGATGCAAGAATAGTTGTTCTAAAGACGTCGCACATTTTTTATGACTCTTGGTAGAGGTGAGAAGTATTCCATGGGAGTTTCATGGGTACAGTTGCTTGGATGACCTATGAAGTGAGTTTACTATAAGGGGGAGCCTGTGTGGTCAACCATCTATTCATCCGCTAAGAGTAGGCATAGCTAGATTTATCCAGGTGGGAGTTCAACAAATATTGCCTCCTTTCATCCTAGGGTTGTGCATATTATTTAAAATCAAAATACTTTGCTTGGATCTAAAATGCTTGAAAAACAAACATTCCCAGGGTCTTCAAAATTTCAAACCCTATAGGGGGAATAAATATCTTTTAAAAAATCCAAGTGCTCTTGCTTGCCCTAGGGATTTCATCCTTGATGGATTCTAAGTATTTGGATTTATATCATAATATTTTTTCACTAAAGTCAACCTTAGGAAGCTTTTTCCTTAATTTTCTTGATTCCCACATAATGGACTTTGTGGGATGAGAAGAAGTTAGGACATTAGACATCTAGTTTGAGAACCTAATCAAGATTTTTTTGTGGTAAAAGGAAGTAATTAAGCAAAGCTAAGAAACAATTGAACCCCACACATGTTATCTTCCAAATGATTTTCCGAAAGATCAAAATCTGAAAAACCAAAATCCAAAAGTCTTAGTCAAAAGGTTCATAAGAAACATTTGTCTATTCTTTATGAATATATAGAAAGATCAAGCTTCAAATTTTACAAATGTACATCAAAGAACAATCCTAATTTGTATGAATTTTATTGTCAACAAAATCCAAATCTCTTTCAAAAGTTTTCTTTTCTAACATAGGGAGTACCAAGCATGTTCTTCAATACCGAGGTCTTGTAGAAAGGAGTTATATCTAGGTCTAATATATGATCAAAGTCATCATCTATCCCTCAAAAATCAAATCAAAATTATCTCATCAACAACTCTTGAAAATCTTGAGAAAATATTTCTTGCTAAACTTTTGGAAAATCCAAATCATCATGTTTGGTTAGATGTGTGTAGATAAATCCTTCTCCACATATTGGATCAAATTATCAATCCTTGTGAACAAGTCTATCTCTTGATAACATCCAACATCTTGAGGTTTATAAGTTCATTATCAAAACCAAAATCATCTCAAGGCTAGGGGTGTTTAGATGAATCCTTCTTTACACGCTTAGTCAAATTATCATCTTGTGTACAAGTCTACTCTAGGAAAACATCCAACCTCTTAGACTTTATGAGTTCACTATCCAAATCAAAATCCAATCAAGACAAGGTCTAAATCAAATCAAATCAAATCAAGTCTTAAATTATAGTATCTCCCTCAAGATTTCTCAAAGATTTCAATCATTCATATCATTCATCTTCTATTTGTCTCATCATCACACTTTGATCCTTAATCATCCTAGTTTATCTTTTTTGTGCCTAAAGTTAGATCAATTTAAAGAATTAGAGGTTCATCTCACATATTTTTGAAAATTTATCCCTATTTTATGGTGCAAACTAGATCGCAACACAAGAAGAACATGGAAACCAACAAAGAAACATCAACTTCAAATGATTTAAGCCAAACCACTCCCGAAATAAATCCCATTGGATCAAGAAATCTTGTAAGAAGTTTTCCTCAATCATCAGAAAATTCTCAAGAGGAAGGAAAAGTAGAGGACATCACCAATAATGTCTTAGGGATGACACAAGATGAAATTCTTGAAATGGTTCAAAATCTTGAGACTCATAGAATTTTCAATGTCGTGATGAGGCACAATCCATCCTAATACATGCTTGAGTTAGCAAAAGAAGGGGCTAAACTACCTTCTAATTTTGACGTAAGCACTATTGTGGAGAAGCCCCTCAGGATCATGCCTCCAATCCCACCCACACCTCCACATCAAAGTATCACCCAAAGTATACCACAAATCACATCATCCATTGATCCAACTCCACCAATTATCAATAAGGGAATCTCATTGCTTCATGCAATTGAAAAACATCCCCTTGTGAACAACCAAGATTTGGATGCAAACATTGTATTGATCCAATCCATCCCATTGAATCCATTACACCCATATGTTTTGCTTGCATTTCATGATCCTACCCATCCATCCTCTTTTCACACAACACCAATTTATTTTGTCAACATACAAATCTCTCTCCCCATGACCTCGCAAGGAGAAGGTGGATTATTTGGAGCAGGGGGAATATGTGATCCCTCATCATCATCTCTCCAAGGGAATACACCACTCATTTTTCCACCATTTTTTCCTTTCTGATTAACATTTGCATCACCCCTTGGGTTTGGCCTTCCCCCTTTACTCGCCATTAATAAAAAAAAATTGAGCAACCCCCCAATCATAAATGAAAATATCATACCAAATCCTCCCATCTTGCCATCGATATTGCAACAATAGGTGGCAACCATTCAAGCAACCCTAGCAATAAATACATCATCTACCATCCCCCAAGTATCTCAAAACATGGTCTCCCAAGGACCAAGCATCTCAATTACACCATCCAGCAGCCAAACCCCAATTATCAATACAATGGTCCCTCTCATCTCAACAACCAACACTATTCCTAATCCACCACCACCACCGCCAAAACCCAACATGGAAAACTCATTTAGCATTGTATTGCAAGAAGCTCAACAAGCCGCCTATCAAAAGGCACTTCAACAAACTCAAAATCAGCAAGCTGTACAACTAGCTATCAAACAATCACAAGCACAATTAGCATAAAAATAAGTGCAATAGGTTTCCAAAGCCAAAGCTTTACTACAACATCAAAAAGACACCGAAGTTGTGCAAGCAACTCAATTCCCTCAAGCCACATAGGCTGCCTAGGCTACACAAGCATCCCAAAAAGCACAGGCTCAAGCTGAAGCCCAATATCAGGCTCAACAAGCGTAAGTGCAAGCTCAATATTAGGCACAATCACAAACAACCCATCAATAATAGAAAGTAGCTCAACAAAAAGAACAACAACAAGCTTTGTTTTCATAGCAACAAAAAGACCAACAACAAGCATTGTTGGCACAACAAAAAATACAAGCATATCAACAAGCCCTAATCACACAACATAGATTGCAACAAACTCCCACCAACATACCTAATCCTAAATCTGGCAATCAAACACCACAACCACCACAAAACACATTCACTCCACCTCCTGATCCATAGGATGATGTGACAACACAAATAAAATTTCTCTCACAACAAGTGCTCGATCTCCAATCAAGGAATACAATGAGGACACCAACCAATATGTGCCATTGTCCTTTGGACAGGAGCCTTGCAATGGTACCATTCCCAAAGGGCTTTGAAATCCCTAAATTTGACAAATATCATGGCTTAGGAAACCTTGAGGATCACATCATGGAATTCCAAGTACATTGTATGGAAGTCACATATAACGATACATATCTAATATGGATATTTCCTCAAAGCTTGGTTGGCCCTATCATGGAGTGGTTCTCTCACTTTCCTACTAGCATCAAAATGTTCCAAGAGATCATAGACACATTCATAAAAAAATATGCATTCAACATTGGCATGGATGTTAGTCTAGAGGAACTCTCTATGCTCAAACAAGGTAAGGGGGGATTATTCACTTCCTTCCTACAATGATGGAAATCCAAGGAAAATCAGAGCAAGTGGGATAGGCCAGAGGAGCAACAAATTTTCACCATCATCTCCAATATTGAGAAAAGCTTGGCATTCCATCTAAAAATGTAGTGCATCACCACTTACAACCTACTAATCCCCAAGGTGCTCAACATCGAATGAGCCGTTGTTATACAAGGGTGTACAACCACATATCCATAACATCAAGACAACCACCCTTCCACCAGCTATAGTGAAAAATATCACATATGAGTGGAAAATAGAAACATCACCAATGATGGAGTGGTTTATGCAAAGGTCATAATCAATGCTCCGAATAAAACACTCAAACATATCAGGAACCACAAAACAATAATTGCAACAGCCTGCAAACCAGTGCGGTAGCACAAAAACCACCCAATAACCAAGTCAACAATTAGAATAATCAAGGGAGGGCACCTCTACAAAACAAATATACCCCAAGAGGAAGTTCACATCCCTTGGGGAATTAGTCGAATCTCTCATGAAGAAATTGGGAAACGAGAATCTCATCAAAATCCCCACTTGTGAGAATTATCAAGAGCCCCAAGTAAAACCATCCTAATACAATGAAAATTACCTTTGTGATTATCATAAAATAAAGGGGCACACAATAGCCAATTGCATGAACCTGAAAAATATAATTCAAGACCTCATCAATGACAAGATCATAAACATGGAACAACTAGTAGGAAATCAAGATCTTAAGATCTACATGAATCTGATGTGAGATCATGACAAATGAAATAATAAAGGGAAACACAAGTATGCCAATGTGAACCATGTGTATGATCAAGTTATCACATCCCTGAATGAATGGGTCACTATTGTTAACATCAAGGGGGGGAAATTTGATTGTGGAGTCACCATACATGGCGGTAAAGTCATAATTGTTGGGTCATCACAGCCACCTAGGGCATCCACCTCAAATATGCAACCCATTCCTAATGGCTACAATTTCTTAGACCAATTGAAAATAACTCCCGTTGAGATCTCCATCATGAATTTAATGAAGATTTATACCACCCATAGATAAATCCTCAATGAAGCATTGGCTTCATCTACTATCTCAGCCAATCTTGATACTGAACAATTCTAAGCTATGATCAGAAACATCACCACCCCAAATCTCCTCACATTTTGTGAACAAGACTTCCCCACCTAACCATCTCACAATCACGCACTCCACCTTGAGGTCCTAGATCATAAAAATAATGTCAAAAGGGTCTTAGTGGATGGGGGTGCAAGGCTAAACATCTATTCTCTCAAGACCATAAAGAATCTGGGATTCTCTGAGGATTCCATTGAAAAATGCAAGGGAATCAAAATAAGAGCTTATGACAATCAAGAAAGAGTGTCTCAGGGCACTATCCAACACCCTATTCAAGTAGGGACAATCATTATGAAAACCACCTATCAGGTACTTGACCTTGATCTACTTTATGATATACTCTTGGGGCATCCATGGATCCATGGGATGAAAGTAGTTATATCAACCTTCCATCAATGCATCAAGTTCTCATACCAAAATCAAGAGGTCAAAATATATGGTGATCCTGAGCCCTTTGCCTACTACAAAATCTTCGAAGAAAAATATTATAAAATCCCCCAAGTCCCTAAGAATGATGAAGGCCCTTCAACTCCATATATAGCCCCAACCAACATAGCCTCCACTTCTAGGACAAAGACATCGGCCATTCTTGAGATATCTAAAATCAAGGTCATAATCCAAGACAATGGGTGTTGGGATTACAAAATGAAGAAAGGAGCATTTTTGGTAGGGGAGTTACCTTAATCCCCTATATCCCATGGATAGTCACATCTCACTAATACAACAACTCAAACCTTTAGAGTGGATTCCTCTCAATTCAAAAGCTGGGGAGATCTAGGCCAAGAAGTGGTTGAAGAGAGAGACATATCTAGTATCCTCTATCAAGATGAGAGACTTGTACCAAGGCTTCCTATGGATGACGCTAACAGAGGACTTCAATTAATTTTGGGCATGGGCTATAACAAGAATGAAAGTATAAAAAAAAATAGTAATGGCTGATTGGAACCTATCATTGTTGAAAAACGAATGAAAAATCTTGGCCTTGGATGTACCCATCTAAGTGTAAGTATATGTGGTAGAATCCCCCAATTAAAGTAGTTAGGACTCCCCCTCAACTATCGACAACCGCCCTTTAGTTACTAGTATCTATAGGTCTACCCTTAAAAAACTTTACTTTTGACATAACCGATGTGTGTAGTAGTGACAAGGATCCGACAACTAAATTGCCTATGCTTTTTGAAGATTCCTCCCTATTCATGATCAACTCCATGTCTTTTGAGTTAGCCAATCATACCCATGAACTAAACCTAGTCTATCCCCAACTCATCGATTACAACCAATGAGGACCACCAATTTTGGACACATTCAAAAATGATGAGGTGCTCTCAAAATTCATGGGATTGCAGGATATGGTACCATATGGAGATCATAAAGAGAGGTTTAAAATCATATTGGATACACAATCCTATTACAAGGACACAATTGAATCCTTCAGTTGCAAAAGTAAAAATTTGAGAATAATCTCAAGGTCTTTGAGTGAAAACCACACTATCGAATTCTCTGACCCAAAAATAGTAAAAATAAAGGACGCATCCAATGGTGAAAACCTCTTTGAGGTGCTACAGGATGAAGGATTCAATCTTTCTCTTAGTGCCATTCATCAGGAGAAGTCAATAGTTCTAGTAGAACAGTGCAATCCAATTTTTTTAGGAACAAAGGAACTACCACACATAAAATTCTATTCTGAGTCACTTCTCATAGAAGAACAAGAACTCCTAGCTGCATTCCTAAAGGAAAAAAAGATAAAACTTTCATGTACCTATGCTAACATGCCTAGAATCGATCTAGAGGTTGTAGTTCATCACTTAGTTGTATATCCTGAAGCAAAGCCTATGAGACAAAATATGAGAAAAATGCATCCCCAAATAGCCTTGTTGGTCAAAATGGAATTAAAGAAGCTCCTAGATGTAGGGTTCATACGGCCAATCGATTATCTAGAGTGGGTCTCAAATCTTGTACCTATTTCAAAACCCATTGGGAGCATCTGCATCTGCACGTACTTTAGAGATTTGTACAAAGAATTTCCAAAGGATGACTTTCCACTTCCAAACATTGATATGATCGTGGATATCATGACCCAACGTGAGATTCTATCATTGATGGATGGATTCTCAGGATATAATCAGATCATGATAGCTAAAGAAGACCAACACAAGACAACCTTCACTTGGCTATGAGGGACATTTTTTTGGACTATGATGCCATTCAGATTGAATAATGTTTGAGAAACCTACGAGAGGGCCATGACATTAATCCTTTATGACATGATTCATAAGACTATGGAATATTATGTGGATGACATACTAGCTAAATCAAAGAAACACGAGACCATATATCAGCCCTAAGCTCCATTTTTGTCTGGAAAAGTATAAGGTCTGACTTAATCCAAAGAAGTGTGTCTTTAGGGTACAATCAAGTAAGCTCCTAGGGTGCATTGTATCAATGAGAGGAATCAAGGTAGATCCAACCAAATTTAAGGAAATCCTCAAAATGGAGGCACCCAAGACATTGAAGCAGCTAAGAGGCTTACAAGGAAGACACCAATCCATCCATCGATTCATAGCACAATGAGTAGACAAGGCAATCCCATATTCTCATCTACTCCACAAGGGGGTAGCATACAAATGGGATGAGAAATGTGACAAAGTGTTCAACAAGGTCAAAGAGTATTTTCTCACACCACTAGTCCTCATGCCATGAATTCCAGGTAAACCTTTGATCTTATACATCTCAGCAACAATGGCAACCCTCGATGCTCTCTTAGCCCAACATGATAAAAACTCGAAGGAGAGAGTTATCTATTACATCAGCAGGACCATGGTGGGACATGAGCTAAACTATACACCCATTGAGGAATCCTGCCTAGCAGTGGTGTTTAAAACACATAAATTCAAACATTACATGCTAGCACATCAAATCAAGCTTATTTCAAAAATAGACCTGCTCAAATATCTACTTTCCAAAGCAACTCTCATAGGATGAATGATGAAGTGGGTCATGCTCTTGACAGAGCATGACATTGAGTATGTAGAACACAAGTCTATCAAAGGACATGAAATCATAGATCAACTCGAAGAAGAACCAATATATTATGAGAATCCACTTGTTTCAGAGTTCCCCGATGAATCAATCTTCAGCCTTAGTGTAGAAGATCACTAGAAAATATATTTTGACGAATCATACACACAACACAGGTCAACAGTGAGAATCTTCTTCATCACTCTACAAGGAGACTACATACCTAAATCATACAAGTTGTCATTCCCTTGCACAAACAACATCACAGAGTACGAGGCTCTTGTCAGAGGATTGAGAATTGTAGGGAAGTGGAAAATCATGGCACTTAAGGTCTACGGAGACTCACAACTCATAATCAGTGAGGTGAATACTGAATATCAAACAAAGGATGACAAGTTGACTCCATACAAGAAGTTTTTGGAAAGTCTCAATGAGCCCTTCATTGATATCACATTTAAACAACTACCTAGAGAAAATAACAGAGCAACAGATGTGATGGCTATGATTGGATTACTCTTAGAGATCCCGCACAAAGTCCCAAAATAGGAATTACTCATAGAGAAGCTTCTTGTACCATCATTCAAGGTAACATAGTCCAAATTTGTGTACAAAATCATTGGTCCCAGTAATCCTTGGTACCATAATATATACACCTACCTGAGAATAGGAGTTCTCCCTGCCAACATAACCCCAAACCTCAAAAGAGCTTTTGTCAAAAATTCATCCCATTTTGTCATCCTAGGAGATACCCTATATCATAGGAGCATCGAAGGACCCTTTTTTGTTGCCTAAAAATTGAAAAATCCTTGACTACTTTAACCAGGGTACATAACAAAATTTGTGGTTCACACTCAAGCGGTATGACTTTGGCCAAGAAATTGTCGAGGACATGATACTATTGGCCTACAATGGAAAGAGAAGTACATGACTATGTCAAAATGTGTTTGTAGTGTCAGCAACATGGGGACCTCATCCATGCACAAGCTCAGGAGCTCCACCCAATTATCACACCTTGGCCCTTTTCATAGTGGAGCCTTGATCTCATTGGTAAAATCACTTCCACCTCATCTAATGGCAATAATTTTATCAAAAAACACCATTGATTATTTCACAAAGTGGGTGGAGGACATTCCCATAACCTATATAATAGGAAATCAGGTATCCAAGTTCATCCTAAACTACCTTATTTTCCAATATGGTGTCTGCGAAGCCATTATTTCAAATAATGGGACACCTATAAAAAATAAGGATGTTCACAACTTATGCCAAAAACTCAATATCGAGCATCACTTTTCCACTCTTTTTTATCCGCAAGGCAATGGTCAAGCAAAAGCTACCAATAAGACCATCCTAAAATTCCTCAAGAAAAAAATGAATGACGTTGGTCATGACTAGCATCTGCAATTGAATCCTACCTTATGGGCCTACCACACAAGCATCCACACACCAATAGGTGTCACCCCCTTCTCTTTGGTCTATGGATTAGAGGCCATCCTCCCCATTGGGATTGAGCTACCATCGCTAAGAATATCACTATAGAATCTCATTATAGATGAAGAATAGTATGTATCATGATTGAATGAGCTAGAGCTACTGGATGAGGGGTGTATGGATGCCATAAACCACTTGCAAGTCTATTAGAACCACCTAAAGCGAAGCTACAACAAGAAAATTAGGAGTTGAGCCTTCCAAGTCAGTGAGATAGTACTAAAGGAGAATCCGAAGAGCATGCCAAACCTAGATGGCAAGGGCAAGTTTGAGCCCAACTGGTTGGGACCATTCATCATTACCACAAGCTACAAATTAGGAGCATACCAAATATCAACTCCCAAAGGCTATCCTCTATAGGAGCCCATGAATGGCTCTCATCTCAAAAAAAATTATACCTGATCTTTTAACGGTAAAACCAAAAATACAAAAAAATACAAAAATACAAAATCCAAAAAAAAAAGAAAAAGGATTGAAAAACAGTAAAGAGAAAAATCATCCTCTAGTGAAAACCACTTCGGTGGTGCTTTGGGAAAGTACCTTGGTGAAAACCTTGAAAATAGGTTCCTTATGTAAATAAGGCACTCTCCATCCATCGGGATCTCTATGATTGACCCTGCATCACTCATTTATCCATCACCTTTCATCTATCTCATCCTCCCATCCATCCATCCACGTTTGTATCATAGCTTGATCTTGTGTTCATATAATGTTCCACCCTAGTACTACTTGACACATTCCAAAGGTCAGTTTATCCTTCCTATATTGAATTATTCTATTGCCTCATGCTGGGGCATTTTCTTTTACCTACATCGGACCAGATTTGTAATTCCGAAAACATTCATAAAATCCTTAAAAAAAATCCAAAACATGTCAGAAAAACCCAAAAATAAAAAGTGGGGTCATCTTGTCGAAACAACGTCATCTCCAAGATTGAATGTATACAAGTTTGAACTTGGATCACCCCCTAGACACCCTAGGTTAGTCCTTTAGAGGTCCATCACAATAAGTTGACAATCCATTTGTTCATATCTCATCAATAAACCGAGTCTATGTCAGTCGAACTACATGGTCTCTACGTGTATAATGTAGGCAAGGCTAATATGTTGATCAAATCTTGAGACCCCTAGGATAGGTATTTAGGTTAGTTTTATGGTCAAAATCTTAGAAAACCCAAAAAATCAAAAAATTTGAAAATCAAAACATTTGTAAAATGCTGTAAAAAATCTCAAAAATAGCCTCAAAACATTTCAAAAAATCCATCTATCTCCATCTCACATTCACCTAAAATAATTTCATTCATAATAAATCATTATCATCCTCATCCTTTGGAAAAACTAGTCAAAAGCAAGTCTAGCGGGTTATAAAAGTGAAAACCCAATCGTCAAAGTCTCAAGCCTAGGTTAGTAAGTAAGAAAGTTAATCAACTCCGAGTATCAATATATTATCATCTAGTCAATCCCAAATCATCTGATAACAACATGTCCTATGATGAATCCTTCCTACAATGCACATCAACATCAGGCATCATTGTAGTTTAGTCTTGGCTAGTGGTATGAAGAACATTAGCTTGTTTATTTACTTTATCTTTGTCTTTTTGACTTATCTTATTTTTCGCTCATTCCAGTGACCTCTCGATGATGCCTAATCAAAAATAGTTTAGAAAGAAAGGAATGGGGAAACAATCATTATCTTTTGTGCAAGTTGGATATTCTTGTAATATAAATTTGTCATGTGTACTTTGTTTGGTCTGTAGGGAGGGCATTTTAGATGTCTTGTCAACCACATAGGAAGGATTTCTTTTCTATGTTTTGGTCTGAGATGTTTATAATATCTGAATGACATTATAAGAAAGGTTTCATGTGTCAGGTGTGAACAAGAGTACTCCTATTTGATTTTCAATTCAAATTCCATCACACTAGGTACAACACCATCCTGGTCCTTTATACCTTGATGCATCATTCCTATGTCTATTATCAAACATAAGGTAAATGGCCCTTTTAAAATCCCAATTCCTGGTAAGAAAATTATCATCATCGTTATTATTGTAGGTGTTGGATCTTTTTCTAATTTTCTTCTATCTTCTCTCTGTACTAACATGGTACCATGGCAGTTACTCAAAAACATCACTAATGCATTCACCTTGCATCCATAGATCGTCAGGATAATGGATATCATATTATATAGGAAACATAAATGCATTACATTTCATCATTAATATAGATTCATTCTCATTTGCATTCATTAGGATATTATCACATAGGCATTATTAAGTCATCCATGCCATAGTCACATATCATATGCATCATCATTATACATCATAAATTATTATGTATCCATATCATATCCCATTATAATAATCTCATTACATATCATAATCATTTACATGTCATAATCATCTCACATTATCATAATTATTTGCATATCACAAGATATTATTTCATGTCATAACATTTTCATCCATGAATCATTGAAATAGGAATCATCACATATCATAAAACATCACTTCACATCATAAACATTGCATCTTGCATCATCATCATCTCATAAATCATGTGCATTACATATCACATCATCTTAAATGATTACATTCATATCACTACATTTGTACCATTACATTCATATTATTGCATTACATTCATAAATCACAAAGCATGTCATAAAACCATGGCATATCATAGGTTATTTCATATCATACATCATCATAATCATTTCACATCAAAAATAATTTTCATATCATATAGGTTTATTAAGCATCTCATAAGCATACATTTTAGATATACACCATCACATTTTGCATAAGAAAATATATGAAAAGAAATGCATCCATAAAATATCTACATAATAATTGCATCACATCATCGCATCACATAGAAACATACATCACATTGCAACACATAAAATAAACTCAGGCATCATGTGAGATAAAGTAATAGTATCTAAATAGCATCACATATAGGAAATTAAATACATCCATCCATCATGCATAAGTAAAGCAGGACACATCTCATAAACTAATCAAACCATATCATATATATATATAAAATATAAGTGTCATGGTACATAGATAACTATCAAAATATGTGTATGAATCAAGTATATAATACAAATCGGGGCTATAAAAAATTAGAGCCTATGAATCAAAAAGAATGTTATTAAAAATTGAGACTAGTCCTATTGGTTGCTGCCCTCTCCCACTTGGCTCTCGACATGCTCCTTCTGTCTCATGTTGGTCTGTTGTGAGTACTCTAGAACTTGGGATCCTGATTGTACGACCTATTTATAATGTAATATATAATATTCTACATCTCAAACAACCTCATGGTACATCCTTACTGATACTATCATGCCCTGAGAAGCAGAAGCCATACTCTCTAGCTGCCATATCCAACCTGTCTCTCGATCCCTCTTCGATCAGGCTTGGTCTCTCTCGGGAATCAGTGCCTTCACCTAAGCTTGAAAACCATGTACCTATGCCTATACCTACTGTATGAGGGTATCCCTTTGATCTAGATGCAGAGGTGGTGGTATTGGTGATGAAGGTTGTTGTTGATGGTCCCTCGAGGGTTGCAGCTGGTGATCTCTATCTTCGTCCCCATCTCAAGGTTGTCCATCCATGTCCCTCTACAAATGTCTGGGGGGAACCTAATGATACATGTTCTCTAGATGATGTGGAGATGGTCCACCTCCTCCTCTATCCCCATCCCCATCCCCATATCCATCCCTTCTGCCTCCCTGCCCCCACCTTTGACCTATTGATCTGTCTCTAGGCCTCCATTGTATAGGTGTCGCACTGGGATTTGTCAAATGTAGGGCTAGTTTGAACCAAAATATATATTCCTATGTAACCCCTGCATATCCTTGACAATAATCATATGGACATAGTTTGGCCACCAGTTTTCTAAAAGAATTAATTGCCTCATTAGCCAGGATCAGCCTGCCCCATGTTGTCTCCCTCAAAGTATGTGTAAAGATGGCCACATACTAGTCATCGAGATGGTCCTACCTATCCCCGAACTCCTTAGAAACTCTATCCAAGAGATACCTCTCTATCATGGTATTCTCCCTACCCTACATGATTCTATCCTACCTCACAAAAAATAGTTGTTGTACATCATTGTACCAGGTAGGCATACCAAGCCAAGGCCTGCATGTAAATAGGGTCATCTCATCTATGACCCTCCTCCAATGTCTAATGCCACCTGCCCCTGTATACGTAAATTTGGTTAGGGCCCCTTCATATCGCTAGACAATGGGATCATCTAGCTCCAAGGAAACCACTGTAACATAAGGGAAGAGCACTGCAATGTGCTCCTAGACCTAGATGTGCAGAAGTATAACTCCAACCTTGATAGCCCTGCTATCCAAGTATGCAAACTCATGTAGATCATGATAAAGGGAATCCAATAACACTAGCCCCCAGGAAAAACACTCTCTTTGGTGGAGCATCCTCTCCCATGTAAGACCCCATCTTGGACTAAAGTATCAGCCTCGGCAATTTGGTACCACAAGCCCTGAAATGATAGCGGCTACGATTAGTATGAAAGTGGGAACTATGCCCCTATACCTCTCAACCTCTATCTGACCCTCAATAAAGAGGATCCTGTCAAGCACCATCGCCTCATTTCAGGCATCCCTTTCAACATCCACATCATAAATAACTCTCTCTCCATGGATGGGTAGTCACAGGATGCACCAGACATCCTCCAGGGTCACTATAGCCTCTCCTGTGGGCAAGTGAAATGATGATGTCTCACTATGCCCTCTCTTTGCTAGGGTGGTCATCATACCCAAATGTGTCCAGATGGGGGCTCCATATGCAACATACCACAACCTTATCACCCCAAAATTCTCCTGGAGCAACTCGTGCATACCAACTAATCTACTAAGAACTGGGGACTAGTGCTCTCATGAATGTAGTATCCCGAGGTCCTCCTGTGCAAGAAAAGCCACAATGCCAAGTTTGATTGCTATCCTACACCTAAATTTATAAATTGGCTCACAATGGCATAGTTTGCATATGCATCTGAATTTCATATGTAGTGCTCTTTGAGGTTGTGCGACGCCGATTCTGCCCTTCCAATAGTGCTAAACTATGTCACTTGACCTAGGTTGACTTTTAGACCCTATTAAATATGCTCAAAAAATGAAAACACAAGGTGGGTAAGAGTCACATATCGGTGGTCCTATGCCAATTGGTTACTGATACACTCACACTCGATCAAACATGTGTCGTAGAAGTACTCATTGTGCCATCTCGATTAGTGCTCAGAGCTCAAAGTGTAAGAATCTCACAAAGGCTAGGTGTGCAAATGAATTGAAAATGACCCCTTGAGGCCTATTTAAGCTTGAAAGTTAGGATTTTTGAACCTTGTTTAGCCATCTAGCTAGGGTTTTTGACCCTCAATTTTGTTTTTTCCTGACTGAGGGTTGTTTTGCATCATTTTTTCGTGTTTTGGCATGTTTTTGGCATCTTGGACCCTTTTTGGACTCGTCGAACAATTTGTCCTCTTTTTTCATGAGATCACCAAAAAATCCAAATTTTCGTCTGATCTCTTGAGGGGGTAGTTAGTATACCAACATAATCCTTCTCACTAGGGTAGTAGTGGGGCATCTGAAAAATTTGATTTTTTTTTTTAAATTTTGATCTTCGTAGTTTATTCTATGAACCAATGGAACAGGTGCATTTCTTCAAAGATAGGAAAAATATAGACATGGAAAATATACAGATTGATCCTACACATATGATCCTGATCTTACTAACATCATTTCATCCTAAATCAGCCTGTTTACTAATCAATTTAATTGAATAATCTTTATTTGATTAAACTCATCATATTTCTTCTCTGAAGTAAATCAAATTTATCTGATTAAGTCATTTTCTTCTATTAATTAAATATATATTTTTATTTAATTAATATGATAATCTCTCTTGTGATTAAATAATTCACTTTATTTAGTTTAATCTAACACCACCTTCTTTAATTAAATAAATCAATCTTTATTTAATTAAATCTAATTCCATTATTCCTCTCAACTTTGATTTATTTAAATCCAAAATCTAAGTCAAAATTGTCAAATCAGGTAATCTTCATCTAGTTTAATCAAATCTTGATTAATCCTAATCTTAATCCATCAAATCCTCTATATTTTGCAACTTGCACAATAAATCATATTAATTGATTTATTAATTCCATTATTTTCTCTCAACTTGGCATCAATAAGGGAATATTCCTCAAATTTGAAAATCCCTCCAAAAGCAATGAGTACATCCAACAAGGCATTAAAGGCCTCTTACATGTGCTTTTCCTTGAGCTAATTTGCATTTACTCCATTTGTCTCTCCCTCCAACTTGTCATTTCACAAATTTCAAATTCTACCTAATTTCATTTATTTGCACATTCATCAAAATATGCTCATTCCTCCTCCAATCACATGTGGACAAGTGGAATTCTCTCATTGGTTTGTCTTTTGTCCCACATTCATCCATTTTTCCTCTTCCTCCATCATTCTCTTCTCTTTATAGGAGACTCTCATTTGGATTTTGGATCGATAACTTCATACAACATCATTATCTTCAATTTTTTGAGAAATTTCTATCCATTTTCATATTTTCATAGCTATGTTATGAATACATTTCAACAAGGAGCATCAAGTCATCACCATTGATCATCAAGCTTGCCATGAATTGGGAAAGGGCCATTTTCCACATCAAAATGGCACCAATTCCCCCATGGGATTAAGAGTTTGCTCATTAGAATAGGATTTGATAGCTTTTATTGTTGTTTTCTTCATTTTATTTCCTATTTTCATGTTTCAATATAATTTCATGGGGAATGTTGATCTAACTTGCATAAGGATATAATTATATGTTTGTTCTCTTGTGTTTGTGCAGGTATAGATTCACCATTCACAGATATAAATCAAGTTTTTACTTTTCTAAAAGGTAGTTTTAGGTTTGATTCGGGACTAAATCACCTAGAGGGAAGTATGAGTCCCAATTAGGTTTTTTGAAGAGTTCAAATTCTAAAAAATACACAACACAAAATTCCCAAAAAGTAGTAAAAAATAACCTGTATAGGGACTAAATCACCCAGAGGAGTGAATGAGTCTTGAATTAGGGGATTTTTATTAGATTCAACAATTTTTTGGTGAATGTTAAGGTTTTTGGCTTGTATGTTATCTAAAATATATGCAATTATAGATTTCAGATGAAATTCAATGATGTAAGATGCAAAAATGCAACCTATATAAAATTTTCACTAATGCAATGTTTAGAAACCCTAGATGAAAATTAAATAATGCAAGGCTTAATGCAAAATTAATGTAAGCTAGATCTATGACCATGATGCACTCCAAATAAAAAAAATTACATGTCTAAAGTCTAGGTTCACCAAAATAAAACCTAGGAAATAGTTGTTCTATCTTTTGGGAGATGAAACTAAAGGGAGATTAAGGTCCTCCACCTGTTTCACTCAACTTTCATTAAAGGAAACCAAGATACCTCAACCAATTGGCTTGATTGAGGATGTTTTAGATGAATTAGGATGATTTCCTTGGGTGTGATTAAAGATAAAAACCGGGTTCACCACCAAGAAAAGGCTTGGAAAGAAGGAAATGCAAATGATATGAAAATATAACTATGTAGCCTAAGACATGAAACTAAAAATTAGAATAATGAATTGAGAATAAAAACAGGGGTACCTAGAAAATTGAAGAAACTTGAAATAAGGTATGTACTCCCAAAATTCTGAATTTTAATGCACAGTGGGACTCATACTCTAGTAGGGGAGATTTAGTGCAAGTTTAGGGTTTTGGGCCAAATCTCGTATCTGGAACTAGTAAACCAGGATCTACATAAAAAAATTTAAATCTGGTATACTGGGACTCATACACCACAAGTGATGATTTAGTCCTATTACTAGGGTTGATCTTAAATTTAGGAATCCTCTAGTGATATTCTATAGCTTCTCTCCCTTCTGACTTTTGAGTTTGAAACACTGAATTTTGCTTTGTAGGTGACTTTCTGTGATCTTGCAAGGTAGGTAACAACTTTCACAACTTCGCAACTTTGAAAAATTTCTCCAATCTTGTTATTCAATGAATCTTAAACCTAGATCTATAAAAAACACATCAAAGAGGGAAAAATATTGGTTTGTTAGTAGATATGGGTTTTCCTTGGTCAAACACCATTTTGGTAATCAAACCTTAAAATGAAATAAAATAGAATGAAGGAATGATGAATGAAAAAATAAACAATGTTACAACTCACAAAACCCTTGTAACAAAGGATAAAATCTTGTATGTAATATCTAGCATGAATGTGGATCTTGACTCTTTATTGTATTTTATGGTTCATGACCTGAATGCTTACTTGAATCATTAAAACCTACATCACAAATGTTAGCTAGAAAACAAACATGATGCATAATGACTTTGACATGATGCTTGAATCTTCAATAAGACTCCCAAATTCTTGATAATCAACTCTTGAATGATCTTGAGTTCTCTTGATCAAAAAATTTCTATAATTCTTGAAATTTGAATTTCTAGATCTTGTTAGGAGAAATTATGTGAAACAACCTTGTATTTATACTCGTTTATGCCAAATTTCCCAAAATTACAGAACTACAAGCCAACATTAGATCTAGGAGAATAAAATCTTGCCAATAATTTGAGTTTAAAATAGGTCCAAGCTAAGTAGGACTCATATGCCACTTGTGGAATATGAGTCCTAGTAGCCTAGGCTTGGGACAAAAATTTCAAGAAAGGTCATGTTTAATGTGAAATTTGAAATCAGGTCCCAATACCTAGGTGGGACTCCTATGCCTAAGGTGGCGTATGAGTCCCATATCACCAGATCTAGCACACATGACACAAAATGTTGAAATATGATTTTTTATTTGCTAAGTTATAGGATTATCCTAAGAAAAATACATTTAATAAGGCTTGTGGATGCAAAATAGGACCAAATAAGGCATAAATAACCCTAATTAATTAATAAATCCCTAGATTAGTGTGAAAGTGTAAAGAGACTCTTTAAAACACCCTGAATAAGGCACAATTAGGTCCATTTAGTTTATAATGGCCCTAAACTTAATGTGAATGTGTACAACACATTACAACACTAAATGAAGGCAACATTAGGCTCAATTTAATATTAATTATTTCCAAATTAAGTATGAAAAAGAGATACTTTTTCCTACACTATAGGAAGATATTTTTTGAATGAAAATCCTGTATACATTGGCTTTAGAAAGGAGATAAAATCAATGCTTTCTTTATTTCTTTCATAATTGTATTATAGAGTGAAGATATGGAAATATTATTACCGCTTCTTTTTCTAGCCAAGGGGAAAATTTAGCCTCCTCCCAAGCCATTTTTGTGGAGGTGGTTATTTTTTATTCTTTCCTTTTTATAGAGGAAGCCCCTGGGTCTTGGTTTAGGATATTATTTTGGATTGTATTCCTTTAGTGGTTTCCAAAGAGAAACAACTTACTTTTAAAGCCTCTTTCTCTAGAGGAGCTTGAATGTATCATTTTTCAAATGAAGAAAGGTAAGGATCCTAGACTTGATGGCTTTCCAATTAGGTTCTTCCAAGATTTCTATAATACCCTTATATTTGATTTGTTGGAGGTGGTCTATGAATCTCAAATGAATAAGCAAATTCTTAAAGAAATCAAATCCACCCTTTTGTCTTTGATTCTTAAAAAAGGATGGGGTCAAATCATTAGATTTTTACTAACCTATTGACTTGTGTAATGTGACTTTTAAAATTATTTCTAAGCTAATTGTAGGTAGGTTGAAAAATTATCTTTCTCCTTTGATCTCAATGGAATAGGTGGGTTTTCTGAAAGGTCATCAGATTATGGATGGGATTGTGGCTGCAATTGAAGTTGTGCATTCTATGTCCTCTTCTAAGGAGAAATCCATGTTCATTAAACTAGATATATCTAAATCCTACAAAAGGGTCTTGTGAGTTGTGTGACCTCTTCCTCATTCTCGATTCTAGTAAATGGTTCTCCCACTCATTTTTCTACTTCTCAAGGACTCAAGTAGGGAGATCCTCTTTCTTTGTATCTCTTTATTTTATTGGTTAAAGGTCTTCATATATTATTGAAGCAGTATAAGGACACTAATCTAGTTAAAGAATGTAATTAGGGTCATGTCTTAGAATTTTAGACTCATCTCTAGTTTTTAGATAATACTGCTTTGATGGGTCTAGCAAGAATTGAAGAGGTTGTCAACTTCAAGAAATCTTTAGACACTTATATGGTTGCATCTGGCCAAAAGATCAATGAGGGAAAATATAGTATAATTTTCATCAACACTCCTAGATTGATTCATACCAAAGTTTCTCACACAAGTTTCATTTTCA
Source organism: Sequoiadendron giganteum (assembly GCA_007115665.2). Taxonomy (NCBI): domain Eukaryota; kingdom Viridiplantae; phylum Streptophyta; class Pinopsida; order Cupressales; family Cupressaceae; genus Sequoiadendron; species Sequoiadendron giganteum. The sequence continues at coordinate 867,416,532 of CM021100.1, read as the reverse complement.
TATTGGAGTCCTCCCTGTGAAATACTTGGGTATCCCTCTTTGTGTTAGCACCTTGAATAAGTGGCACTGGTAGAAGATCTTGGAAAAATTCCTTCACAAGTTAATCATTGGACTTTTAAGTGGTTATCTTTTTCTAGTAGGTTGACTCTTTAAACTTTTGTCTTACAGTCTCTTCCTACTATAGTTTCATGGTGTTATCAACACCCAAAGTTTTCCTTAAGGAAAATGACTCCTTCAATAGGAAATTCTTATGGGATAGAAATCTTGAGCATAAAAAATGGAGCTTAGTAAATTGGGATTAGGTTTCTAAGTCTAAGAAACATGGTGGGTTGGGTCTTATAAATTCTAAGCACAATAGTCTTTCTCTTGGTGTCAAATTATACTAGAGATTGTGTACATTTTCTAACCATCCTTGGGCTCGCATTTTGAAATTTAAATATTTAGGTGGTTTTGATAATGAGGATATTCCATGAATGGATTTAATTGGGAAAGGTTCTATAATATGGAATACTATTCAAAGGGGTTCCACCCTCATTAAGAATGTAATTTTGAGGTTATTCATAAGGGTGATCAGGCTTTTGGTTTGATTCTTTGGATGGCCACCTACTGATCCTTTAGTCTCACCCTCATCTTTGAGCCTTAAGTGATTTATTTTGTAGAGGTTGGATGGACTAGTGTGGATTGATGTAAATGATATTTCTCTTTAGGGAGCTCCTTGGTGTATCAGTGGCAACACAATGCTAATTGACCTAAAGGTGGTTTATAAAAGGAGAGGAACTCCTTGGCTTCTATTCTTGTTGATCACCCTTATTTCTCTTTTGAAGATAGGGATGTGTTGGCCAAGGGCAATGATCCCAAAGGGAATTAAGCTTTTTCTCAAGGATATGCTGCTTTGCAGGGTCTGTGTGGAGACTTGAGAGTAAGTCCTTGGTGGAAACGAATTTGGAATAAAAACATATGGCCCAAGTGTAATTTTTTTATTTGGCTTCTAAGTATGAGTAAATGGCTCACATGGAAGAATATAAGTAAAAGATATTTTTTTGGCCCTTTGTTGTGCTTGCTTTGTGGGTGCAATGAAAAATGTTCCACCCACCTTTACTTCCATTGTTATTTCTCAATGGAAATCTAGAGGCTTTAGTAAAAGTTGTAGAGGAGACCATTTTTGTAAGATTCATCTCTACATGATCGTTGGGAGTATTTGGGCCTTCCTATAACTTTTTTCTCCCTCTTTGTGGAAGCCTAAGAACTAGGTCCCTCTCTTATTATAGGGTAGATTTGGTTAGAGAGAAATAGATGGATTTTTTAGGAGTGGTGACAAGATTTTCTACAAGTTTGGTACAAGGTTAAGTGTATGCTCAAGGAGACTATTGAGGCCAAGTTTGATTTAGTTGAACCTTTTTCCTTGAATTATGTTATGAATTCTTCCCTCTTGGTGCTCTCTACATCCATTAGCTCTCAATTTCATCTAGATTTTAGGAAGGGGTTGTTAAAGAAATTGAATCAAGAGGGGAAGTGGTGTCCTCCCCCCATAGGATTCTATAAAATCAATACTGATGGTTCTACTCGAGATAATCCAAGGTCTACTAGTATTGGAGGAATGGAGCATAATAATTGATTTTTTTCATGGTTAAAGGCTTTGGAGAAAGTCTATGAGTTGTGTTAGAAAAAAGTGATTTTTGTAAAATAGACTCTATCATTCTGGTCTCTTTGTTAAATAACTATTTTTTTTAGAATTTCTCTTCGAGATTGGGTATGATAGCCAAAAAAATCTTTTTTTTGGCCCCAATGTTTGATAGAGCTATCTCCTTTATGCATATTCCAAGGGAATGGAACAAGGTGGCTGATTGTTTGGCCAAATGGGCATCTGATGAGTTGGAGGAGTGGAGTGTTTGGAATTAGTATTAGCTATATAAAGACAAAAGTCAAAGGCTAGCTCAAATTCTTCATGAAGATCAAATAAATTAGTTGTGTGGAGTTCGTTTGTTTGTTTACTCTTTGATGTTGGGAGGATGGCTAGTATGGTTTTTTTAGTTTCCTATGAATTCTTTTTCTAGGTTTTGAATCTTATATTGGTCTACGGGATTGAGCTTTCATCCTCTCCTTTTGTAATTGCTTACTTTCCTTTGAATAAATTTCAACCCTCTTGTTTTATAAAAAAATGTATAGATTACTAATATTAATATTATTGGCAATCTATTAGTCATAGTTTTTGGGTCCATATTTCATTAATATTTCAATTGCAATAATTTTTTATTATATTTAATTTATTAAAAATATTGATGAGAGGGGATTCAACATATTAGAAAATATAATAAACTAAATGCAAAGACAAAAGATATTGAAATTTATATAGTAATGAAAATAATAATTAGGAAATAATAAAATACATTAAAAAATTATTAATTTAATGTATATTTAAATAAAAAAAATAAAAAAAATAATGAATCTATTAAGTTAATATATATTGAAATAAAAAAGTAATTTTGAAAAAATATTATAATTGGAATATTAATTCAAAATGCCTATAAAAAAAGTATAGTTAATATATTACAAACAATATTAACATATATAAATTTTAAATATATTATATTTTATGTGTTTACATTGAAATTTATATATTGTATTAAAAAAATTATTTTGTGTATTTCTAAAATATATTTATATAATTACATAATATAAATGGTTCGATATGTGATAATTATATAGTCAAAATTACGTAATAAATGATTAAAAATTACTACTAACTTTTTAAGTTGAATTTATAATTTAAATTAAATCTATAATACAATAAAAACATATACAATATCAAGCCATATTATATTTAATTCTATTAAGTTTGTAAAAATAAGTTTTTTCTAATCTCTTTTTTTATAGTTTTCTTATATTACACATCTTTATATTTAATATTACTTTATAGATTTTTTTGTATATTAAACTAAACTTTTTACTTAAATTTTTTAATTATTTTTTTCACAATTAACTACATATACATTTATTTCTATATTTATGCCTTCCCTATATGAAGCGAATGACTTACTTTTGAAAAATAATAGTTGAAAATTATGGAGAAGGATGCAAGAGCATTGAAATAAAATCAATCGTCAAATTTTCTAAAATATTAAAAAATATAAATATATATAATTAAAGAATAAACAACTACATCCGTATCTAGTCTTAACTTTAAATTAAGAAAAGCTAGGATATGAATTGTTTTTCTTTTTAAACTTAAATTTTTTAATTAAATAATAACAAGCTTTTAATTAATATATATATTACAAATTAATTTGTTATCTTTTGAATAGGTTTAATTTTATTTTTCACTTTTTAAGTGTGGTGTTACTTGTAAGTTTAATATAAAAATTAGAATTCAACTTTTAATAAAAAAAAATTATGATAAAAGTGATCGGACCACTAAAAAACACTATATTAAAAATAGAATAAAAATATAAAAAAATAGGACTAAAGAAACATCAGTTTAACAAGAAATATTATCAGTCCCCTAATAAGAAACAAAGGCTAAACAATATGGATTTCACTCAAACTGGCCAAATCAGATAGTATTAGCCATTAGGAATACTGGAATATTATGAGGGTCTGAAACAACATGCTTAATGAAGAAATGAGATTAATTGAACAAACTGTGGGTATTCAAGTAAAAATATTCACACACCAAAGAACTCTCATCATTTAGCCATTTCATAAATTCTTTAGAAAAATCTCGAATTAGGCCATAAACAATCAAATAGAGGAGCCAAACCATACAACTCATTTATAGCTAGAATTTGATCCAAAACTATAATTGATAACCATCCAAAGAAGCAGAAAGAACTAGAATTGAGAAAATAAATGGTTGTAGAAAGCTTAACAGTCTCTAACCAACACAATACAATCATTACGAATGATACATAACTTTTAACAATTTTAATATAGATTTTTTTTTTTAATATTTTATTTGAAATATAGTTTTAGTTTTTAAAATTTGATTTATTTGATAATATTTTTTTATTTTTTAATATTTATTGAGTTTATGTTAATAATGTTTATAATATATTAAATATATTTTTTAGGCACATATTTTCTTAATATTTCAATTCTAATAGTCAATAGTGTCATAATATGATGGTTAAGTTTTTGTGGTGTTATTCTTGTCATCAAGGTTCAAACCCCTCTACGGTGTAATTGTTGAATATTTAAATTGGGCATGATTTCCCTCATTTGTGACCTCACCAGATTACAACTCCAGTCAAAATAATTTACCCCTTAAAATAATATTTCAATTCTAATAATTAAAAATATAGTTTTACTTAAATTTTATTTAATTATTTATTAACTTAATAAGTTTATTATTCTTTTAAGTTTATTAATATTTAGATTTTGATATATTATGAATGTTCATTTAATTTATTTTATTTTGGTGTTTAATTTAGATTTAAGATTGATATTCATTTTTAATATTTCTTTTTATCAAATTATAGATAATAATTAAAAATAGCATATCCCCAAGAAGTTATGCTCAAGGTAGTATGTTGTTTGATTAAGGATGTAGTTCTTCTTTAAAACCTCTTAGTGTACCCATTGCACACTTATGAGGAAAATAGATAGAGAGAAAAAGAGATAAAATTAAGAGAGATAAATAGATAGATAGAGAGGGAGACAAAGAGATACATAGATAAAAAGTGAAATAAAGATACAAAACTAGAGGTATAGATATAAAGGAAAAAATATGGAGAGACAAAGAGATAGAGATAGGAAGAGAGGTAGAGAAAGAAGAAAAGAGAGAAGAGGAGAGACACAGATAGATAGTCACATAAAGAGAGAGATAAAGAGATAAATAGAAATAGAAGATAAATATATATATAGAGGTCGATAGATCAAGAGATAAAGAGGGAAAGAGGGAGAGGTGGATATAAATAGGGATAGTAAAAAATAGTAAGGGGAGAAATATAGGGAGAGAATAAACAAATATAATAAATGAGAGAAATATAGATAATGGAATAAAGAAGGGAAGACAAATATAGAGAGAAATAGGGGAGAGGAACAAAGAGATTGAGCTTGATAATAAAAAATATAGAGGGAGATAAAGATATAAATAGATCTCTCTTTCTCTTCCATATCTCTATATATCTTCCCATATGTATCTCTCTCTACCTCTCTCAATATATTTCCCTCTCTACCTCTCTCTATATAAATTTATATCTCTATATTTATATCCATCCATCTCTCCCTCTCTCTCCATTTCTATATCCATCTCCATCTCTATCTTCCTCTCTATCTCTATCCCTATCTCATTCGCCTTACCTCTCCTTACATCTATTTGTCTCTTTACCCTCTATCTTTCCCACTATATATCTCTCCCTTTCTCCCTCTTTCTATCCATATCTACCCCTCTCTCCCTCTCTCCCTATCACTCTCTCTTTCCATATGAAACACTGAAAAATGGGTTCACTAAATTGTTTAATAAACAAGATGATGAATCATTATTCTTTTAAGGGACGTTTCACTCAACTATGTGTATGATAAGATAAAAATAAAAATCACAAATGATACGTAATTTATATAGTAACTATGAGGGAAGTTTTTAGAGCATAAAAAATTATGTACCTTGTAAAAAAATGCTATTTTTAGGCTACAGAGGACTCAATCGCCTTCAGTGGCAAATGGGTCCCTAGTAGGGTTTCTAAAACTGAGATCAGGGTCTTGTTCCTTAATTTTTTCACTCTAAAAGTCCTAGTTATTAACTTCTAGAAGTCTATAGATAATTTTGTAGCTTTGAATATTTAATTTTGCACTTTGTATGAAAACTTTTGCAACTTTGACAACTTTGACAATTTTGTTCCAAACTTGCTCCACTTGAACTTCAACCTATAAATCTACAATTACATATTCAAGGGAAGAAAAAATTGTTGTTTTTTAGTCAATGGGGGTTTGTGTCGGTCAAACCCCTTGTAGATACAATTAAACCAAATGATTAAATATAGGAATTGAAGCATGAAACTTGAAATATGCAATTGATATCACCTTGGATGATGTCTTATGAAACAAATCTACAAACTAGCATGTAGTGGCCATGAAGAATGTAGAACTTGATCCTTAAATATGATGTGAAATATTTCTTGCAAGTAGATATTCGATACTACATCCACTTTCTTAGCTCAACAATACACATGAATGCATTAAACCCTTTTCATGATGATATGATCTTCAATTGCTGCAATAGACTCTTGAAATCTGCCTTGAAATTCCTTGTGAATGTTCTTGTGATCCTCTAATGCTTGTAAACTTGACTGCTTGGAGACTTAGAATGAATTCCTAGGATAAAAAATGTAAATTAACCCCTTATTTATACTAAACTAGGAGATTAACACCAGAATTCAAACAACTAAGGTCGACACCAGATCTGGAAGTACACGTTATTAAATTCCCACTAGAATTAAATTTCAAAAGGGTTTTCTCATTAAGGGAGGACCCATTCAGCACCTAATGCAAATGGGCCCTAGCTCAATTTTCTAGGACCTAACCTCGGGGGAAGGAAAGTACATTAAAAACCCATTTCAAATCAATTGATAAATGGGGGTCCTACTAAGGGAGGACCCATTCACCACCTAGGGTGAATTAATTTTGGGACCATTCTCTAGGACCTAATTTTTCCCAAAGAAATATATTATTTTAATCATGGGTGCTGAGATATATCTTTAGGAGGTGTCATAAATAAGGTTTAAATTTGAATTAAAAGGGCTAATTAACTCCAATTAATAGAAAATAATTAAGAACACCCTAGATAAATGTGAAAGTACTTAAAAAAATTTACAACACTTAAATAATGTACAAATTTAAATACATTTTAGTAAGAAGGGGCCCATTAAGCTTAATTAAGTAAACAAATCTTAGAAAATTGTGAAAGTGTGTTACAACACTTCACAACACCATTGTAAAGGATCAATTAAGGCATGTTTTAATAAAATAAAGGGTATAGAATGATGTGAATTTGTACAAAACATTACAACACTAATCCAAGACACCATTAATTCAATTTTAATGTCAATTATCAAACCAAGT